>OY987266.1:9389691-9619817 GCA_963920665.1 Straminergon stramineum
ACATACAATTTCATCTCTGAAAAATAAACAAAATATAGATTTCATTCACATTTAGTTGCAAAATGGCAACAAACCAGAGTGAAGGATTGGGAGGCCTGAATCCTTGCTCATAAGGCCGTCCTTTCAAGGTTAACATGTAATTCAGATGCTTGCTACTGAAATCCCCAGGAAAGCATGCAAATCACGGTGATTGCTACCATGCTAATGTGTCTCAACAGCAGTGAATCTCAACAACAATCAACATGGCATAATATTCTTCAGACTTTGACAAATGGACCTTAAGAAAACTGGATTTCAACAATGGTTTCGATTCATTGGAAAATGTGACAATTGCGTCTAGAAGAGGCATGTCAAAGCTCACAATCCTACAATGGACTGCTCCAATACACTCAAGCTCAAAGCAGAATAACCCATATATAGAATGAATGGTAACTGTCAATCATGCAAAATGAAACTAAGGCATGAATTTCTACATTCAAATGAATCTTGATCAACATGTTTGGTTTCGAAACGATTTTGACTGTCGATAGTTTGCATATGCTACTGGACCTGCAGGACCGTGCGTGGAATAATCTTGGTACCTTCGCATGTTGTCAAGAAACACATTGAACTGGGAGTTTTGTGTTGGCGGTTGGACTTTGGGCTTGAAAACTGGATGGCATCCTGTATGGATTGGTTGGGGTCGCCGAGTTTCAACTCGGACTCTTGGCTGAGATTTGTCCCACGCTGTTACTCCAGGCTTAGTACATGCTGCTTGGTTTGGTTGAGCGTATCCCCTCCATGGTGTTGGTCGTTGCCTGTTCATAGTGCAAGGGATCCATTGACGTCAAGCTGCACCAGAGGACCACTTCTTAGTATCACTCTGACAAGCAAACCCTCAAGATTATAGCACTGTTTTTTCATAAAATTTGGCAAAGTTCTGTAAAATTGTGCAAAAACTAAATGGTCTAGACTTTTCCTGGATATCCAACTGAAAAACGCTTGCGCATTTCGTCATGGCAATCGAAAACTGACAATTCACTGAAATCTGTGTTGAATGTGAGCCGTATCTGGGTTTACTTTAACCAATTGTATTTATATTTTCCTCAGTTTTCCCAGATCAAAAGAAAAGTCCAACTTAAAACACACGCAATCTTCAATAACAGTCCTGAGAATTAATGCTGTGCTTGCACCCTTTCCACTCCAGTATTGATAATCGCAAGAATAGTGTCAAAATTAGGGTATCCTTGTAGACATCATTGATATTCGGTCTTTTCCTAACAAAGAAATTCAACTGCGATTGTCCCAATCTATACGAACTTAGTCACTGAGCTCTCAGCGTGCAACAAGGCATCAACACATAACCCAGAGACGGAAACCCTAATTGTGAGTCTTTCATACCTGATTACCAGCTCCAACTTGCTGATTAATTAGGTTTTGTCACAACAGGAGTCAGGGCCTCCACACCGAATTGAAGAGATCGCAGACGCACTCCAAAATGGGCACCGCGTCAAGATCACAATCGTGGAAACAATGGCAACAGGGATCTCCCCAATCAGATGAGAAATTCTAACTATTGACATGATTTGAAGTAAGACACAATGATCATGAAATTGGCAATTTTTTTCCAACTGGAAAATGAGATGCACGAGAGGTTCTTTCTTTGAAAATCAGAACAGGTCTACGGAAGATTATAAAAAAATTTATTGACAGCAGCACGCCATTGTAACTGCAAATTGCCAATACGGTATAGAGGAAACCATTCCTTTCTGCAGGGCATGATCAAAATGACTTTACACTTGCAACGCCTGGGAAATTTGCCTACATCGTCAATGTTGTTGTATTGAGATGATTTAGAGCACTGTTGTGATTTCCAACTGCAAAAAATTCCAAAAGCAAGGACTCGCAGTTTTTCTGTAGAAGTACGTAAGTGCCTGCGAGTTCCCTAGTTGCGCGGGAATTGCGCCACTGCTGCAGTCTGACGTGGCCGAGACCGTGCCATGTCAAATAGAAATAGAATTTTTTTTTCAACTTCGTTTTGCATTTCAGAATTAATATATTTTATTTTTGGATATTTATATATTCTAGCCAACAGCCAGTCGTTCCCAGACAACACAGGGAAAAAGCAAGGAAACAACCCTAAAACAGGCATGTAGAGCCCTCAAATCTTCTCTAATGAATTCCAGAGTGGTCCATGCAATACATGAAATCCTCCATTCGATCTCAACGGCCAAGGTGAGTTGACCCCTTCATTGCCCTGAAAGTGGATGGATGAAGGGGATGAGGGGGGCATTCCCCGCCTGTCCTAGACCTCCTTCCCATCCAACCTACCTTCCCTGCGCCCCCCTCCCTGCAACCCTCCTCCATGTATCCTCTTCCCTACAATCTCCCCTCCTCCCTTCTGTAATTTTTCTTTTTCTCATGCATGATTTTTTTTTTTGAATTTTTACTAATATTATTTCTTCTGCTAATAGAAACTTGGAATGCAGATATTTGAAAGCAAAAAAGCCATATCACATGAATAATTGTGAGGATTCTTGAGTATCTAATGTAAGAAATGCAATCATGATTCTCAAACAAGCAAGATTGACATTAGGGTTTGGAAAATTAGAGCTTTATAATTTGAAGGAGGAGGAGGATTACTTCCTCCAAACATTAAATCTAAAACTTACTCTCGACAAAGCTTTCTAGCCCTAATTTGTCTTGCACTCATGCTTCCACCCAAAATTCTTTTTTTGTAAAGGTGGATTCACTTCTATTTAGGATGCAAAATATTTGATGTTAAGTGCTTGTAATGTTACAATGGGAAGAAGGCTAATAACGCAATCATTGAAAAAGTATTCCATTAAAGACACATGAATAGAAATAATTCTTGATAGAATTGTAAATAATTATAACCCTTAAAGTTCCATGACTATCATACTTGTCTATTAGGGTCGGAAAAAATAATTCTAGACACTGGTTCCATAACTTTTAGGGGGGAATATTTTCAACAAAAACAAATTTATATGTACAAAGTACAACTTTTAAAGGAATGCTCTTATTTTAAGATTTGCCAAAAAATTCCAACTTTAATTATATATTGAACATGAAATGGCTACTTTGATAGTGGAGTGCTATACTCTATGTTTAACCAAAAATCATTCCAAAATTGTCAATTCTAATGCAAAAAAATGTTTTTTTGAGGGGGGTGGAGAGATGAAGGTAGAGATACCCAACCATATGATCTTGTATAAAACTAGTATAAAAGTGTGTGGAATACTTCAAATTTAACATTCCACCACCTCAAGTATGAAGATTAATTAAAGCCAAAGCATTAGTAGTGATAATAAAATGCAAAATTATTTTGAGAAGACCTACAGAGGTTCAAATAACTAAGGATACAAAGCGAATTTAACTTAAGATACATTTTAAAGTTGAGGCTCCAATGCTCCATTTAATCCTTGTCACTGTAATTAGTTGTGAGAATGCATTATATCTAATCCTCTGCAGAGATCGTCTATGAATTTTTGGCTTTTTGGCTTGAAATTTGAAAATCATTGAGAATGGCTACTCATTGTTTCAAACTGATCCAACTTGATCCAATCTGCAAAATAATTCATGGAATGAGGCCAAGTAGACTAGATAGCATGGCTTCAAGAGAACTAATTGCAATCTGAGGGATGCATTTTGAGTTGATTGCACTTAAAGTCCTTCGAACATTTTGTAGTAAATTTTCAAGAAGTGATTTTGTACCTTATTCAAGTACAACTAAAACCCTAAACCCAAATCTGAAGCAATCTAATACAAAAACCACACTTACACTCACATTAAATATACATACCTCATTGCCAAAATGTCACAATAGACACTCCAAACTTCAAATTATAGATCCTACTTCTGCAGAGATCTAGATCTACATTTCATAGAGCTTCGACAAGATAGAAACAACTCTCCAAGATTGAAATCAAGCATCCGAAAGCAGAAATTCAAACATTTGTAGCAATACGGTGAGAGCATTCCGATTTGTGCTTTGAAAGATGGTGAGGAGCATTCCAATCTATGTTCCAAAACACGGTGAGGAGCATTCTAAAACAACAACAAAAATGTCTGGTGAGGGAAGACGGGAAGGGATGGAAGAAGGTCGCAGGAAAGGTAGGTCAAATGGGAAGAACATCAAGAAACTAACCCCCCATTGCATCAATACTGTTGCAATGGTTGAACAATCCAATATTGAAATAGGACTGTTGCAATACTGCAACAGAATTGCAATAGTACTACAATAGTACATTTTCAGCAAATCTACAAAAGATGTACTGAAATGTATTGTTGCAATACTATATGCAATATTGTGACAATCCAATTTCCATATTGGATTGTTCAACCATCGCAACAATACCGCAACAATATTGATGCAATGGGGGGGGGGCTTTTTCCCTCAGAGATCTAGACAGACAGGGAATGGCCCCTTCATCCCCTTCATCCATCCACTTTCGGGACAATGAGGGGGTCAATTCACCCTGGCCAAATTGGGCCCCGTAGGGTAATTTTTTGGGTTATCTGTGGTAAAAGTAAAAAATATCACCTATTTCGAGCTGTGTCCAAGGTATGTTCAAAATCTTGCCCAGCAAATTTGGGGTCTCTGATTGCAAATATGAATTCAGGATTTGCAAAAAAAATAATGTGCATAAAATAAAAAATTCCTACGTTTTCCCCAAGGTAAATCTGCCGCAGCGGAGCCCAGTTCGAATGGAGGATTTAACGTCCTCCGTGGTCCATTAGAGTGGAGATTAGGGTTTGGGGGAAGAAGAATCTCAAAACATCCTTCCATTGTTTTTCTACCCAATTTTGTGTTGTAGCGATGGCGCGAGGAGGTGGACTAGTGCGCAGTGTGCTGCAGATGCAGCGACATCGGGGCGGCAGCGGCGGAGGAGGGGGCAGCAGCTGGTTCGCGCCCGGCACACAAGAAGGTCCCAACGGCGTGCTGTTCGGGGAGACGCCCCTGGCACCAGGGCAGAAGCGCAAGTGGGAGGATTGGGAGGCCCCGTACTACATCACCGGCATTCTCACCACGCTCATGCTCACGGTCGGACTCACGGCCAAGCCCGACACGCGCATCGAGACGTGGGCGCACAAGCAGGCGCTGGAGCGTTTGGCCGCGGCTGAGGAAGCCGAAGCTTAGTTAGGGTTTCGGGTTTCGGGTTTTGATTTGCATTCGACGTTGTTAGTGGAATGTGCAGCGAGATGCATAGGCCTCTCTGATAGGTAGCTGTAATTCTCTTTCTCCGAGTTGTGAATAGGAATTTACCCTAAACCCAGGAGCTGTGCTAATAATTTCGATGGCATTCTCCACATGGTCACGCTCACGATCGGGCTCGCGATCAAGCGCGACATGCGCATCGAGACTGGGGCGCACAAACACGCGCTGGAGCGATTGGCAAAGGCCGAGGAAGCCGAAAGTAATAATTAGGGTTTCGGGTGTCCATGCTGCTTCGTCGTAGTTAGTGGAATGCACAGTGGGATGGATAGGGAGCTGTAATTTCCTTCCCCGAGCAGAAATTGTCTTGAAATCCAATAGTTTTAGCATATACTTTCGATGTTATTCTCATCACGGTCATGCTCACGAGCTCGCCCGGCACGCGCATGGAGACTTGGGCGCACAAGCAGGCGCTGGAGCGATTGGCCGCGGCCGAGGAAGTCGAGGTATGATTAGGATTGCGGGTTTCGATGCTGCTTCGGCGTAGTTACAGCGGGATGCATAGTTCACACTGTTACGGAGCTGTGATTCTCTTTCTCCGAGTTATGATTGAAATTTACTCGAAATCCAAGGGCAGCCCAACTAATTTCGATGATTGAGTGCTTGACTTCACGTCTTCGATGTACCGGATTGATTCCTGACATGTTCAAAAGGGACGCCTTTCATTTGCGGAGTAGAGGATACTGTTCCTCAAGGTGCTGCTGAGTTTAGTTCACGAGGGATTACGTTTGGATGTTTCATTTCTTCAACCAAAATTCATGGACCAGTGTGGGTTTCGGTTTATAGCAAGCGCTGGAGCGATTGGCAGCTGCAGAGGAAGCCGAGGCTTGGGTTTTCGAATTTGATGAGGTGATGTTTTACTGGTTAATGGAAATCTCAGCGTGATGCATATGTCTCACTTGTAGAAAGCTGTGATTCTCTTTCTAAGGGTTCTGAGAAATTCTAGGCAGCGAAAATTATATCGATGTTTGAGGTTAATCTCCTCTGCAGTTTTTTCTTTCACATGTCATTGAGTCGCCCCATTGATTCCTGATGTGTCCACAAGGGATGTCCGTAATTGTCGGGGTAGGGAAGTGCCTGCTCGTGAATGTGCCATTTTTTGTAATGCTGCTGAGATCAGTAGGGCGGTGTTTGGGCCATTACGTTTGGATGCGCCATTTTATTGTATGAATCGGTACGTCTGGATGTGATCTTACATTGGGAAGATCTTTATAGAGTTGTTGAAAGATCACTTTGGGACAATCATCAAGCTTTCTTGAGATCAAACTATTTGTGATGATTTCTTATGTGAGTGAGAGGTTGTATATTTTTGAAGGGAATCTAAATAACTCTATTTTTCATGATTAGTGGTTGGAGACATTTTCGAAGGAAAAGTAAATGACTTCATGATTAGTGGTTGGAGCGACTTAGCCAAATAAGTCTTGTAATGGTATACACTGAATTTGCTAATTGAAGGTAAACCAAATATATGATAAAATTAATTTTTGGCAACTAGGATCATGTCTTTAATGATTTTAGTACTCTTGACTTCAATTGTTTTTTATCAATATTGATTCACCATAGTGCAACATTAAAGTGCATTGAATCTAAGAAAAGAGAGTACATTCAATCTTCTTTAATGACATGAAATTCTATCATTTATTATAGCATTTAAAACTATCTAGTAGTAAACATTATGGACTTCAAGTAATCATAGATTGAGGTGATCAAAGGACAATTTTTCTCTTATTGGATACTTGTGTGACGGTTGGCATTCTTTTGATTAGTGAAGGGTTTTTAAACAAATGGTCATATGATTGTAAGTAGGAGTTATAAGGTTCATGGATACACCTCTAAGTTTCATGAATAGACACCTTTTAGATTTTAGTGGCTACCAAGGAAAATTACCTTCATTTCTAATAAAGCATAAATACCATTGCCCTATTCAATGTACAAGGAGAAAATCTCGAGGTGTTGCATGTTCGACCATACATTTCAGATTGTAAACACCTTCTTCCTTCCCTTCTTATGCTTTCAAGTGAATAAGACAATTTTTACATTTATAGTTTTGAATTGTCTTCATATTTTGATATTGTTTGAATTTAGAAAGCCAATTTTTTGTCTAATTATGTGCATTCTTGTTATTAATTCTAATGGATTTGGTAGTATTAAAGTCATTATAAATTTTTTAGTGGATGTTTTTTTAATACTCCTTCATATTGGTTTTGTTAAAGTGCTTGGTTTTTGACCTAGTGAGTATTTCCATGTTGAACAATAATCCCTTTTCATGCTTCCTGCTTTCTCAATTGCTCCCATTCTCATCATATTTCAATACTTTGGTTTTTGTTTCTTTTATTGTATAGTATTTGTATTACCTTTCATTTTCATTTGTTGGACACGTTGTAGAGGTATGTAAAATTCACAATTGTGTAAGGGGACTTTCCATACTAAATAGTGTATTGTAAATGTCGTGCAAAGTCAAGCAAGGACAAGCCCTCGAGAAGGAACCTAGTGTTGCAAGTTGCAATATAGCACTTCTACAATATGTCAGGCCCAACAAATGAAGTTATCATAGCTCCTTCACCAATTCACCCAACTTCACCAACTAATATTGCTTTAGCAGGTGATACAACTTCATCTACTGGTATACCTACACTAGAAAAAAAGCATTGTAATCTACAACGTTGCATAGAGAATGGAAAATGTAATTGTATTTTAGGCAATGAGAAATGCAATAAGGAGAGTTGCAAGTGTGACACAAGTTGTGCTTGCAAGTCCACAAACTTAGGTAGGTCACTCCCTTGTAGTTTAGGAACCATGTATGAGAACAAGAAAGTTAACGCACATATTCATGGAATATAATACATAATTAATGGATTTTCTAACATTATATTCTAAATGAATTTATAAAATCTATTTTTTTCTAATTGCAACATAACTCTCTCTTCCAAATCTAACTAATAAATATCCTATATTTTTTTCACAGTGTTCTCTACTATGTCTACAAGTAAGTCAACAAATAAAGAAAAATTGAATTTTATTGGAAAACATACTATTTACCAAAGTGCATTCTTGTAGATTGTGTTGATGGTTCATGCCAGCTTTCAAAGCCTACTGCCCCCACAAATGTTGGTATAGGTGCCACTGGCAAATGCTTGGAACTTAAAGGGCTAGTGAATTGTGAAGGCAAAAGCCCTCCAAAGGAAAATAAAGAGCAATGTCCACTCTCAGGTACATGTGATGGCTCCATGGGAGACACATCTTTAGTGGTATGGCAACCAAATCAAGGATCTCTAGAATCACCAACTACAGGTGATATTTATAATGTTTCAGTCCAAGCTTTTAAGGCAATAATTGTGTCTCTAATGCAATGACTAGTCAAAAGAGGATTATAGTCCATAATCTCTTCGATTGTTAGCCCTTAGATCAACTAATTAGTACACAAATTTGGATGTTCTTTGATTGCCATAGAATGGACTAGATAATAAAATCGACAATTAGGCAACTCCACTCAGACAAACATTATTGGGCATATTGTCAAGTCATTTATAATCCCTCTTGAGTTCTTGATCTTCTACTTGAGGTTCAAAAGTTAGGAGTAGAATCTAATACCTCTACATGTGACAAAACAATTGGTCATGTTACTTGTTATGATAGCAAGGCCCTTGAATGGATGCATAGTTTGAGGATATTCTTTCCTTAATTTTTTTAGCATTTTAGCCAATATACATGAGTGTACTTTCATTGGGAGATTATTATAAAGCTAGGGAGAGATTCCTTTGGGACCCAGGAACCAAGTTTTATCACTTATTGTATGAAAACTTTTATACAATGATTCAAAATGAGAAGATGTAGATCACTATAGGTTAAACTAGACAATCTCATTTCCATTCGAAGATCAATGGCCACAATCATCTACCAAGTCATGCTTACACACAACCACCAACTTGTTAACTTACTAATTGAAGTTCAATCAAGTCTATTAGAAGAGACAAGCTACTATTTTAACAAGAATTTGGACAGTAGGAAATGGATTCAACATTTGGGATTTTTTTTTAACTATACCAACTATCTTCCTTCAATTCCCCTATTGGAACCACTTTTGTCAAAAACCTAGTCCATATTTTTTCTCTATTTTTTACTCCAAATAGAAAATTAATTGATTTTTTCACTTGTTTTTTCTTTCTAATGTTTTCAAATTACAACCAAGTTTTGTCCCAATTCCACCATCTAACAATGAACTAACCACTGATTCTCCCCAAACATTGGATGGGTTCCCTAATGTGTATGAATGAGCAATCATCCATCTTTAGAAGTAAAGTGATAGCAAAATCTCAACCTTGAAAGCAACCCTATAATAGAAAAAAGTTCCGCATTTTGCAGAGCAGAAGGGCGAAACTCTTAACAAAAGAGAAGAGTTGAAGCCTTGTGCGCATCCCACGGAAGATTCACACAAACAAGAGGAGCACCAGAAACTGTGTTCTCCTCTTCCCCAGGGAGACAAGCTGAAAGCCATCTTGTTCGACATAGACGGAACAATTGCAGACTCCGATCCCATTCATTTCTTGGCCTTTCAAGAGATTCTCGCTGAGGTAAGCAAATGCAATTCTCGCTGTTGATAACAGTAATAGGGGTTTTTTCAGTTAAGAAAATTGTTTCCGTAACGTTTAGACGAGAAGATCGATTAAGAGTTTCTATTTTCAACAATCCATTGAGGCGGAAAATAGAGAGTATATTCCAATAATTTCAATGACAGAAGTTTCAAAATGGGATTAGAATTCAGAGGAATGTTGCCTGAAGTTTCTTAGAATTTAATGTTTTTCTCACTTTCTATAGAATGTGTGAAGATATTTAATTTCTTCAAGTAGATTGTACCTGTAGACAGTGTAAGCTTTAAAGGTGAATGATGATAGAACGGGTGCAGATATATGGATGCAGGAAGGCTACAATGGAGGAGTGCCCATCAGTCATGAGTTCTTTATTCGTCAGATGAGTGGCAAATTGAATTACGTTATAGCTGAAGAACTTATGCCTGAAATGGAGGAGAAAAAAAGGATCGAAATGATGGATAGAAAAGAGGTTCGGTACCGAGAGTAAGTTCAAACAGTATCTGATTAATATGCACATGCTCACAAACTACAGTTATCATGATCAAGAGATTCAGTACTCTTATTTCGGCACTGTTTGAACATTGAATACATTGTGAATCTTCAAAGTGTTCATTATAGTAGGTATGTACTCAAAACCATGTTCAGAGGGTGTGCAATTTTAGTAACACGGTCAAAATTGGGTGTTGTTATCTTGCATGGAACTAAGAGTCTGAGCGCAAACTAAAAATCTTGGGAGTCGAACAACCATGAAATTTAACAGAAAGCTTGTGGATTGGTATTACCAGGCTAGCAGCCCAGGATCTGTTGCCCATACCTGGGTTCCTTCAATTCTCTGAGTATGTAAAGAAGCGAGGGCTTCGTCGAGCAGCAGTTACAAACTCTCCGAGACTGAACGCCGAGCAAGTAATAGTGGCATTGAAGATTCCCGATTTCTTTGAAATTGTGGTGGTGGGGAGTGAATGCGACAACCCTAAACCCTATCCTGATCCGTACTTGAAGGCCATCAAGTTCCTTGGTGTAGAACCAAGCCAATGCTTTGTCCTTGAGGTAACAACCTAAAACACAACTTTTAGGAAAAATGACGATTTCTCAACCTTTTTGACATCATTGTAAGAGAATCTTGCTTACGATTCATAGAGAGATCACCTTAGTACGGTGAGAGTGATCATTCAGAGGCAGTCATTCTATGATACATAGGAAAGTCTCCATATGATCACAATAGGCAAACTTTCCCATCAATTATAACAAAGATAATTTTTCTCCATGGTGACTTAATAGATCTTAAAACTCTCTAATTCTACCTGAAACCTTGTGGGATCGATCATGTATTTTGAACGTTTGCATAGAGTAGTACCACAATCTCCACAACCGTATTTCAAAGCCTTTGACAACACTAACTATTAATGGCGTTAAGTGTAATCTTGTCCTTTCCGTCTCATTTGTTGATGGTTTTTCTTTTTAAAATTCTCTCGATTTAGAAACATGGAATTAATGTTGTAATGTACCCGTAACATTGTTGAATTCCAGGTCCTTTCTGTGATGGTACTAGATCTAGCATGTTCCATTCAGTTTTGAAAACCAAAAAACTTGCTTTACAAATTTTAGAAGAAATTAATAATTGCTCTAAAACAGACAAGGCAAGTCATTTGATTTGATGTCATACCATTGACAATGCTGCTGTAGACCATCATATTCAAGTGTCCCTGCTTTGCTCTTCTCTCCCTCCTGCCACATTCAAGAATGAATGCCTTATTGCTTTTTGCCTTTTTCTTTTTTCTTTTCGTTGTTCAGTTTGAAATTCGTGCTTTTTGCATAACTTCCATTCGTTTCCAACAAACGACAAAGCTTCTTGTAATTTCATATTTTGTTGATATAAATTCTGATTTTTTTTCTTTGAAACAGAGGGCCTTATCATGGTGGGATTGAGATCGATCGAATGATAAAACCTTTTGGGTTGTTTTGGCGGTTGTTTCTCAGGATTCCCCATCCGGCATAAAAGCCGGAAGGGCAGCAGGCTCCCCCGTCGTCGGCTTGCTCACCGGCCACCCAGGTCCCGTCTTGCGAGACAACGGCGCCTCCGTTCTCATCCAAGACTACCATGACTCCGCGCTCTGGATTGCATTGGGAGAGGAGGTCGGTGCTGGCAATGTCTGTTCGCAGGGGCACGATTCCACCCCATCAACTGGAGTCCCGCCTCCTGTGACGCCTGCAGTATCTGCATTGATTTGAACCACCGAATTATAGAATCCAAAAATACACTACACTACTGTACGTACGTTACCACAATCCTTTCAGCAATCAACCAACAAGAATCAAACTGCAAAAGAAAAATATAAAAAATTGTTTAAAGTTCTTGCTGGCATGGAATCAGATCGATCAGATCATGCAGTGCATGCATGGACTTTGAGATCGAAAAGTAGAATTGGATATGGAATCTGTGAGCGTTGAGAGAGCAGCTGTCGATCGTCCAATTGAAAGGTTATTATAAGTTATTAAAGTCCTTGTTTTATATTCTCGAACAAAATTAGATTCATGAACTGGCTGGCATCAATGCAATGCGTTGTTTGTTAAAAAGCGCAGTAACGGACGTGGTCTCGATCAGATAGACAGTGTCCTGATCGAAACAGTTGTGAGATGATGAGTGTTCAGTTGGACTGTACAACAAGCTACAGTTACTGGTGTAAGTATAGAAAGGACATTTTTGCAGTCAAACAGGCAAACAAGACCACTTCATTTCAGAGTTTTCGGCGAAATATTGTCAATGGAATCAAGTGATCCAAACGTACGAGCTCCCACCGTCCCAAAATGATTGTCCAGAAATGATTGTGTGCTTCTTCAAATTTAGTTACAAATTAAAGACACATTTGGCATGAAATAGTCGGTATGTTTCATACAATAATTAACAATTTCAGTTACATGCAGACACAATTCATGAAATAGTCAATTTTAGTTACACAAGTTGTTCACAACAACCTCCACATATTCAAGCTGCTTACAAGGAATTTAATTCTAAGCTAACTTCACGAAATCTTCACATGATGGTACAAAGACAAGATGGAAAACCAATGCGTTGTTATGCTTAGTACTCATTTTCATTGAGAATTCTTATACCAGAGGGTGATTTATCATGTGAAGTTGTAGTCTCAACATTCCCACTTTAAGCAATTCATGCTTCAAGTGTGATATTGTTGTTTTTGCAAACCACACTGCAAATCAAGAGTTAATCTACCTATCTAAATTCATTACTTTACCAAATTCTTGAATTTTGCCTTAATTAATCTTGCAAAAAGTTTGTCATTGAGCAATCATTTTTGGATGGATAGAGTACAAGAGCTTAGTAATTGGCTTGGAAGGATGGGCCCATGACCATTGATTTCAAGCCTCATTGTCCATGACTTTATTTTTTTCCATTTTGCAACTAGATGTAAATGAAAATTTGAATATTTTTATTCTTCAAAGAGGAAATCATATGTCTACTATAAATCATAAAATTTTGAATTTGGGGGGGAAGACTGTGAATTACTATGACTTTTTGAAATTATTGTGAATTTTTTTAAGCACTAAATGAATAAAATTCATTTCAAATTTACTAAATATATTCTAAAATCTGAAATTCTAATCATAGATGTATATTATAGTGTATAACATCATGGTATAAACTAAAATTACCATGCCACTCTAAATTTATTGTAAATCCAAAGTTCATATTGCTGTAAAATATTGATATTTATAAATTCTTCAAAATTTTATAATTGGAGTAGAAATTGCAATTGATAAGCTTCACTTCATGGGTTAGTCTCAAATTCAAAAAGATCATTTTTATGACTAAAATTCACATCAAGAGTACATAACAAGAAATGGTCAAAATACATTATAAGGGTGATCTATGGATTAAGCATCTTCTTCTTTAGAAAAGTCAATAATACCATAATCATGAAAGAATTTGCAGTACTATTCATAGAAACCCAAATACCTTCCAAAAAATTGGATGAAAAAATGTTTCTTTCCATCATATAGTCTTAGGTGAAATCATTCAAATGGACACTTGATGTCTGCACCACCGTTCCAGGGTTAAAACAAGAAACATTTTTCATGATACCCCTTAAACAATCATTAGAAAAAATATGAACCCTCTAAAGGGTTGTAAGTCCCAGACAACAAGGAATGGTACGAAACTCTAGCTAGAAAAATAAAAATTTAAAAAATTTAAAAAAATAAAAATATATATATATAATTTTTTCCCCCAACCAGCGAACTACAAAGCCTCATTCATGTAGGACAGTTCGATTAAAGAATTAAAAAAATAATTAAAACATTAATCTTAAAATAAATTCAAAATTACAAAATTATGAGATCTAATGTGGCATTAGTGCAACCACGTCAGATTGCTATTATTTTTTTTAATTTTTTTTTCATATTTTTTTATTGTGGTACTATTCATCATTGATGATGAATAGTGACCACTATTCCTCAAAGGGGCTGTGCGTTCCTTTGAGGGGAACTTCCCAAAGGGAAGCAGCCCTTTTGAGGGTTGAAATTTTTTCTAATGTGAGCCTATGACCATGTGTTTAAACTTGAAGTTTTTTCTCATCAAAAATTTTAAATTATTATGAATTTTTGATGAAAAAAAAAAGAAAATTTATGTCAAATACTAATATATTTAAAAAGATCTGAAAATTTTAGAATAGGTGTAAATAATGATTGAAAATATCACTGTGTAAAACAAATTTCCATATCATTCAATAATTATAAGTTTAGCATGCCTTTATTATAGATCCAATGTTCAAATGACACTATAATATTGGATTTTGGGGATTTTTCAAATTTTAAAACTAGAATAGAAGACTTAATAAGCCTCAATTCATTGGTCTCGCTCAAATTCCAAAAGCTCATTTTTCATTTTTATAGCTAAAATCCACATCAAGAGCGAAGAAGCAATCAATTGTCAAATACACTAGAAAGGCATCTTTTGTGATCTAATGATTTAGCATCTTCTTTTCTATAAAATTTTGCAATTACTAAACAAGGTGCTTTCCACCTTCAAGTATTGCACACACACTCAAGGAATTCTCACCCCCAAAAGGATGATAAGAACAAGCTATATTTGACCCTTCATCAATCACTTTGCAATTGCTTAGGTATTTAGAGTTAATGCACCTCAAAACAAGAAACATTTTCATATTAAGGCATCTGAGTTTCAAAGAGGCATTATTGAAGCATGAAGTGCTTCACCTTCAACCCCTCTTGGTTGCTCTTGAAAATTGTGGTGCTTAATTTCAAATGATTCTATGTATTTATGGGGGTATTTAAGGCCCAAAAATAGATGACAAAAAATATAAATAGGTGACTTTGGGTGCAACTAGCTGCAAAGTACTTGAAGGAGTCCTCAAGTACTTGAAAACAATTTGACACCATATTATGGTTACTTAGTAGGGGCACTTACGGATTCTAAACACTCAAATAAAACTTTAAGCACTCACCCATCTACTTCTAATTAATACTCTACATGAATCAATGATACAAAATATGTAGGAGTTTCAATTATCTAATACAACCTCCATCTTGAAATGATTGTCCACAATATTTTTGAGATTTTTTATGCCACTTTCATTTATCATATTGTGAAAAAACATAATTAAAAAAGTTTCCAAATTTTATACGACTATTGTAGTAAAAATCAACAAAGAACATTGCACGTGTTCATTGCAACTAAATAAAATTTCACTCAAAGAAGACAATTTCTATATGACCTACTCAAAACAACTTTAAAAAAATGACATTCAAGTGGACAATCATTTGGGGATGGAGAAAGTAAAAAATTTCAAACACAATTTTACCATCTTTAGGTTGAGAATGTAAGAGACAACCCTCAAAGGATGGGTTGGTGACCATAGGAATCATCCCTTTTGCTACCATGTGAATCATTGGTTTTAAAAACTCCAAAAGCACTCATTAGAAGTCAAGCTACTGTACAATACCTCCAATTTTCACACAAAATTCCAAGGATGAATAGTTTCACTTCTATCATATATAGAAGGATTCTCTATCATTCATCGGCCAAAAAACAACTGTCGCATCTTCAAGTGTTAACCCCTAAGCACTCTGACGTCCATTTTCAAGATGATGAACAAATAGAAACTTGAATATCATCCTCCTAACTACTTGGATGAAAGTTATTCTAATTTGTGGAGATATGTTATCAAGTTGTTAACCTATCTAGGAGTTGGATTTGGTGTTCCTAGAGTTTATTTTTCTAAAATTACAAATGTGCAAGGATGTCAAGTGATCAAATTGCATTGACTTCAATTCAAAACTAGATTTGCCAAAATGAGGTCATAGATAGGAAGAACACAAACATTTCAAAAAATCACCATGTGAAGAGAACCTCGTTTCAAATTCATTCCTACAAATTTTACTCAAAAATTGATAATAATTTGCTTGTAATCAAATTTTGAAGAAATTTAGGAATTTCTCTTTCAAAATTTATTAAAAAAAAAAAAAGATTGGTGATAGCATTGGTGAATCTAACCATACAACTAGAATCTACAAATCAAAATCTACAACTTATATTAGTCTACCAATTCCAAAATATGCTTCCAAATAGCACTTTATAATGATTTTTCTCAATTTGTCAATTTTGGAGATGAATCTCGACGTTTAGGGGTTAAATAAAAACTGAACTTTGAAAATTGAAAAAAATAGTATAAGTAAAAAAATAGTATTATTATTCTTTAAAGAAATAGTATTATTTCACGGAAGGGAGTGAACAAAACGCTCGAAGTGATGGCGATGACGTCATTCGCAGACTGTTGAGTGGGGATGGAAGTTTCGTGGCAGTTGCCTCCTTTTGAAAACGAGGGCCAGTGCATGGAAGGGAGGTAACTTATTAGCACAAGCCCAAAAATCTTTGCAGGTTGGCCGCGTGGCAGAGAGTCGTTTGTCCTATTGCTGCAAGTGACACTAATTTATCAAAGTCACACTATTTTAACCCCTAAAGGAGGGGCTGGTCTATGTGGAAATGAGAGATTTTGTCATCATGAGCAAAAGACAACCTAGAATCACTTATACGAGGAAAATCTATTTAGTTAGAAGATCATCTCTTCTCGACATAAATTCCAAAGATAAAAGATTGCCATTCTTTTCCAAATAGAATGATGCTTTATCATTCATCAAACACTAATTGTCCTCAGTGTCTTTTTAGGGTTAAATTGGTGTAAGTTGAAATACTACTATACTACACTAATTTTGCATAAATATGAAGTTTTGTAGGTGACACTAATTGCACCTTCATTCTATGGATACAACAAGGTACTACTGTGGAACTTGTTGGTAGTTATAAGGTGGATATACTTTAAAACTTTGGTTGATTCACTTGAATCGCCTACATGATTAATATGTAAGAATTCCCAAAAAATTACCATTGATTTGCTCAACTAGACCACGTGGCAAAACTCAATTCTTCCGCATTTGAAATGTAATGTAAAGGAAAGGAAAGGAAAGGCCCTTGTTATAGCTCCTATTTGTAGTCAATGCAAAATTGGTCCACTAGAGATGCTACTACTTTGCCAAACTTGAAAAAAAGTTTACTTGCGAGGCTTCCACAATGGTACCATGAGATAGGAATTGAATAGGGTTCCCCCCACACGTCACCTTGCTAGTTCAAATGTTCACTATCTTACAATGAATACCTCAATCGGTTCAATGCCATCCATCCCTAGAGGATCCCCTCATGCACACACCATGTTTTACTTGATATATAACATTTATGGAATTACTAAAATGTCTCTTAAAAGAATATTTTATTACAATCATGGGAGATTTTCACTCCATATGGCCATGCCACAAGACAAAATAAATTCTAGATTTTTCTCTCTAGAGTAGCTGAACTCATGAGTATATGTAAATAGAAAATAGTGAAAAAATTTGTCGGTCAAGTGACTAGACTTTTATTTGACTCACTTATGAGGAGGATGTGGAAATGCCGGTGAACAATAGCATTCCGTCCGTCACTCACTCCGTCCGTCCGTCTCCGTCTCCGACTGCCAGACACCCGACCAGCTTCTTCACCTGTGCGCGATCCACGTCACCCACCACCTCCGATGTCCACCACGTGGAGGCCAACAAGCATCTGCCCCGAAGAAGCCGGCTCACGAGATTGCATGGCGCGTGCCGACGGAAAGTGAACGAGAATCCTGTATCCGTCCTTCTGTCCGTCGCCGACTCTCTGTTTTCGCTCCTTTCCCTGCTTCTCCTTGCATTACTACTGACTCCTCATGGTCGCTGTTTCCGAGATGCCGCGTTGCGCCTCTTCCATCCTCGCTGCTCCACATCTTTCTTTGTTTGCCCAGCATCCTCTAGTTCGCCGTGCTTATCGTCGCCCGCTTACCTACCTTTGTCATCATGGCAACATGCAGTTTCTGGCGGCAGTTTTAGAACCGGAAGAGGCACGGAGGTTTTGATGGTGTAACGGTTTCTCGATTGTTGTTGTTGTTGTTGTTGTCTCTCTCTTGGAGGATGATGGTGGCGTGAAGGAGGGAAGAGCTTTTGCACATCGTGTGGTTTGGAGTGCAGTTTGTGCGGATTTGGAAGATTTTCGAATTTTCGAATTTGAGGGTGTCATGTCGAGCAGTTGGTTGAAGACATTTTAGAAGTGGTGGAGTGGCTTATTGTGAATCGTCGTTCGTGGTTTGACATTTGAAGTATATGTTGTAGCGGAAGTCGTAAGAATCGTCTCCTGGTTAGGGTTTCGGTCTTTTATTTGCGGATTTCAAAATTTTCCGGATTTTCCGGATTTTTCGAATTTGAATGGGATTTAGATGAGTTGAGTACGTTGGTTGGTTGAAAGCTGGAGTGGCGTGTTCTGAACATTCGTTTGGTCGGTTGATATTCGAAATATATGTATTGTCGCGAAGGTCTGTGAGAATCGGCTTTTGGTTAGGGTTTTGTCTCTCTTGGCTATGGCGATGGGGAGGCCAGAGATTCGGGAGGTGCAGAGCGTGGGAAGCGTGTTGAAGCAAGGGGCTCAGTTGTGGCGTATGTGTTTGGTTCCCATTTGCATTCTTGCCTTAATCTCTGCTTTTTACTCGTACACATTGGAGACGTATGCGTTGAGTCCGAGCTTCGCCTTGGCTCAACTAGATGGAAACTACAAAGTGAACTCGTCCCTAGCTTCTGAGTCTCGTGATCTGAAGACATCGCGAGCGAATTTTGAAGGTGGACTGAAAGAAGGCACGGACGACAAAGGATTTGTGGCCAGGTACCTCGCGATGTTTCTTACTTCACTTGACGAGGCTGTGATGGAGAGCTTGGCCGAGTCCAGGGAAAAGATGTCGGTGTATGATTCCAGGGCTGCAGATTCCAGGACCGCTTCTTGGAAGCGGGATGCTAGTTACTCAACACAAACTTCGGATGTAAGTGTCTTTGGAGGCTGATTTCGTTGTATTATCTATAATTTAATTTTGCGTATTTGCGTATTTGAATACGTAGCTTGTCATTTCTTGTTGTCCGAGGTAGCAACCGCTAAAAGTCACCCCTATTTAATCTTGGCTACAACTTAGGTTTTGATTCTGAGGATGTACACCAGCTGAACAGTAGAGCCTAGGGGGTCGGTATTTGGTACACCTCTAGGGGAGGCTTTGAAAATTGGGAACTTAATTCATGTAGTATCCAAGTATTGATAAGCTAAAATGTGTTGGAACGTCTTTAAGTTACTAGCAAGACCATCCATAATTTAAGTCGTAATTATAATAAACGCTTCTTCCTTGCTTGAATGGTTGCTTCTAGGTATTTTTATTAGTCATCTCTCATCTGAATTGCGCTGCACTAAGCTGTTGTCGAAGTCGAGTTGTACTTGAGTTCTGCAATTTGTATGATCTACTACTGAATTTCGCTTCATAAGTTATTAAAGACGAGAAGGAGCATCGTGTGGACGTCTTTTAGCTTACTTTTTATATTAGGTTCAGCTTGTGACTGCCCAGTGACTACTGATTGCACGCTTTTACGGTAGAAGCATGCTTTTGGTGTTTATCAAAGACGCATTCGATATATGATTTAATGGGCGTATTTCTTACGTAGAGTACGCTGTATTTAGTCATAATTACATTAGACATTCTCTTAAAACTCGATTTCCATCGTTTTCTCTTACAGGCTGCTAAGACTACAGATGCATCTGGTGGTATGGCAACACAAGAATCGTCCAAAGAGGTGACTACTGGTACGGGTGGCAGTGATTTGGAGCCCCTGCCCAAGTTTTCCCTCAAGTTGAAAGTTCTTGGAAAGAACGAAAGTTCGGAGTTTGAGGATATTTACGAGGAGAAAGTCGGTTTAGGGGCGCCTTCAGCTCGATTGATGGGAGGGAGAAATGTGGATCGACCAGTGCCGCCATTAGGTCTGACCTTGCTGTTTATGATGGGCTTGTTAGCAGGTGTCCTTGCGGCCTTCTGTGCTGTGATCATGCTGCAGCATGCAGCTCTCTTGGGTACGGTTGCCTACAGTGTTATCAGTGCGTACACGGGTAAACAAGTTGGAGTGATTTTAGCTCTGAAGTCTGGTTTCCGGCTAGGTGTGGTTCGGTTGATATGGCTTGCTGTTCTTCATGGGGCATTCCGGGACTTCATGTGTTTGTCCGTCATGAAGTTCTTTGTGGGCAGCGGAGTTCTGGAGCCAGAGAAAGCCGAGCGCCTTGTACTTCGTCTCTCTTTAATGCCATTCTCGATCTTGGCCCCCTTCAAGGATGTTGACGCAACCAGTTTGGCACTGGCTGCACGGATTGGCGGATTTGTGAGCGTTGATTACATTATTGACGCAACTACCTCTTGTATCTACGTTATGGCGTGTTGGGCGACTATTATGGAAAGGCATTATTGGGGATTTGCTGCATTTTCACGAGGATGGAAGTTGGTCTCCACCATGCAGAACCAGGTATGTTTTTCTTTAAGAGCAGACGCGTATGCATAATCTCTTGTTGATATTTTCATGTCTTCTGGAAAAGTTGCATTGTTGAAAACCATGCTTTGTCAGTCGTAATTCAACTGAACGCCACGGGTTGATGTTTGGCTACATTAATTTCCCATGTCCACCATGTTGTATGAACCCTGATTGCTGAGATTTCAAATGAGCTATAATTTCATTGAAGAGCATCTTCAGAAAATTTGAGTGTGACCAAGCTCTGTGTCTCGACCTAATATTTGTAGGATTCTAATATGTTGATTCTGTTGGGGGCATGAGCAGGTTATAGCTGTCAAGATCCTGGAGGGCATGTTATGCGGAAGAAGTGCTCGCTTTATCTTATCGTTATTCATGGGCAATTTTCTGTCGCTGTTGGTTGTCTCGTTTGGACAACTGTACTTCATCATATGTTGGCTGGTCCTATATCTGTCAGCACGGTGCAAGCAGGACACCCACCCTCGGTTTAGTCTCAGAAATTTGGAGCGTTTTCTGAACAGGGTCAGATAAATGGGCGATGACCGAGTTGCACGTTGAAGGCAAGTTTCAAGTTATCTGTTCATGCTGTCTCCACTCTCCTCAATCTTGGAGTTGGAACTGGAACATAACTTGGCCAACCTCGCTAATTTTGAATGGCTAGCGATCATCCAATAGGAGCTTCTGTTTTAGATGTAGTGGTTGAGAAACGAAGTCCTTGGTAAAAATTATGGCTTGACAAACCAACCATTTGTACATTACCCGGCTGCTACAGTCCATGCTTCTGTGGTGAATCAACATTTATGATTCTGATACTGTAGATATCTTTGTTTGAGACCCTGAGCACGAGGGCTTTGTTTTGCTGGAGTCAATGGCTCGAAGATTCGTTTTTCCCAGCATCAGACAATTACTACTCAGACTGTAGTAGGGTTGGCAAGGTTTAGCGTCTATTTTCATATCGCGCATAGTGGAGATGCTTTTTGAAGACAATAAGGGTGCTTCTCTTCAGTACTTGAGAATACATTCTTGCTGCTGAGGCGTTGCCAATGAGTTTTCATCTCAAGGTATGATATGTGAATGAGCTCTTTTAATTTTCCTAGACCAGTTGATGTTTTGAATGTTGAGTTTCATCTTTTTCTCCGAAAACCCTGCCTTTGACTCTCTTTTTATTAGGTGTATAAGTTGTCTCTTTCCAGTGTCGGATAAATTTGGGGGTACCGTCTGTTTATGGATTGATTTGTTACTTACAGATATCGGTAGTGTGGTTCCATCGTTGTTTTGCAGGATCAGGAACTCATGGCATGAGCATCATCTATTTTGCGCATCTCCTGGGACCACTCAACTTACGACATTATGTAGCACTTAGTGGTTGCAGATTGGTCTTTGGTATTGATTTGAAATGGTTTCGTAAATGGACTTTTTTTAAAGCTATATATTGAGCTTTTACAAGTTCAAGGTATCTGCCAGTTTGATCGTGGTTCAGACTCCTGTTGATTCGACAGCTGCCTGCTGAAATGAAACGCATATCATTGGCGAAGCACTGAGGCTTTGGTGCTGCTAATTGTTGTGGCAGACCTTAATGATTTGCAACACTCTTTTGACATGATTTTCTTGTGAATTGACAAGTTTATAACTTAGATTGTCTTTGCTTTCGACAGGTATTTGAGTAGCATATTTTGCCTGTTTTGCTGGGTTATTGGGGTCTGCTGTAATTGAAGTGTTGTGTCCATTTCCTCTCTAATCTGTCCTGAATTTTTGCTGGTGATTTTCAATGCCGATGATCCAGATTTCAAGGACATGGCAACTGAACAATGCATCTACTTAAGCAATTTGAGCATATTGTTTCCTAATATGAAATTGCCTAATTTCTGGTCGGATCTTGTTTGAAGTCAAATGGATATTTTGGATTCTATCCTTATGCATTTATTGGACATCATTGAAGAAACTAGGTATTTTCAAAGTGTTGAAAGTAGGTGTTTCTGTAATTGACCCTAGATTTCCACAAATACTAGGAGTAGATTTAGGCAAGAATTTATATGGGTTGGTTTTAGAAAGGCATTAGGAACTTCAAGGCATGTGAACATGGTGCCACAATGGTGCATTGAAGTGCAATTATGTTAATTTGGTGTCAACCTTCATACCAACCTAGTATGGATAAAATGACACTAAAATGACTTGAATGCTGCCTTGTGTCAAAATGGCATCAAAACAATCTGGCCCAACTTTTCTGATGGGGTCATTATTAGGTGTGGTTACCTTACTTTTTTTGTTCAATGGTAAATAGGGTTATTGTTAAAAAAACCAACCCCATAGTGATTGCTCAAAGTTATATCAAGACATTAATTATGTTGTGTAAACCTAACCTCTAAATGATTCACCCTAAAAATGTTTTCAATTTCAATATTCTTTGCTCTTAATTCTCTATTTTTTTTCACTAAATATGAATGCAAATTTACAGGGGTTTATTTTTAAGATGAAGTCACATGTCTTATATATATTCTAAAAAATCCTAAGGAATTGGATTACAAAATTTGGAAATTATAGTGAACTTTTGAAGAATAATTGATGAAGTGAAAGAAATTCATACCAATTATAGATATTGCTTTAAATATTTGAAAAGTTATTATAGTTCATTTCATCGTAGAGTAAACCAAATTCATAAATGAGCATTTTATAGCATCAACTTTTATAGCATCTTCTACAATAGAAGGTCAATAACACCCAGACAAGGGAATTACCACCATTACTTGTTCATTTTGCTCAAAATCAAAAAAATATCATTTTGAATGCCAAAATCAAGTTTTTAAAGGGAGAAAAGCTAAAATTATTAAAATATATTGTATTAGTATATTAGTTTTTAATAAACTACCTTATATAAGAAAAAAATTTAACAAATATGACTTGAACTTAACCAATGATGTGGATATAGCATTAATAAAGTTGTAGATACAATAATGGATGGAAATCATTTGTTCTTCAATATGAAAAAAGATCATTTGACCATGTAAGGGCATTTTTTGTACCCAACATCCTTCAAGGATTGACTAATGTCTTCCCTATTATTATACATCACAATTTTATAAAATTATAAGGTAGGGTGATAAAATACAAAGCAAAATTCTTTAATATCAAGGATGTTTCATTTTTCCATTACAAAGGAAAATCATGACCCAAGAATGGCATTTGCACATGGGATGTAAAAAATTTATTGTTCAATTTGGTGAATTTTTCAAATTTATGCACTAATTTCAATGTCTTGGTGTTGGATGTTCTACAACGAGTACCTATTAATGTCCACATTAATCATGATATTCTTTTGGATATTAAAATGTTATCCTACATTAATAACTAAGAGACTCAACTTCCTTTGGGTGGCTTATGAATGTTTTGAAGAGATTATTACATGAGCTACACAAAACTACATGACACTACATGAAACTATATTTACATGTAGCTAAATAATGTTTATCAACTACTTCAATATGTGATCTTTATCACAAAAATTTATGTTGAATTCCTGAAGATTCAAGAGGTAGAAAACATTCTCCACACTCAAAAACTTTACCAGTAACGTAAACTATTCTCTTTGTGTCAAAATTGAATTAAGACTCCTATTTACACCGCTCTTTCTATATAATGTAGAAACACCTAAAAAAAACATGTTGGTCCCACAATCTCAAAGGTCACATGACCAAAAAAAATTGATGAGATTATTAGCGAATTCAAGAGATAAGCCAAGTGGTTTCATAATTTTTGGATGCTCTTGTAATATTTTACAAATTTGCAAAGTGAAGAACGTAGGATAGCCTATATATAACACTAGACTCACCTTGCATGGAGACCCTTGAAGCACAAAATGCCTCACCTCTCATTGGTTGCTTCAAAAAACTCTTGACGTCTTATTGTTTGCAACTAAAAAATTGTATTGATTTTGAGTCAAGAAGTGTTCATTCATACCATTTTTTAGGTGTTGAGAATGGAAAATGACACTTAAAGTGTGTACTACTAATCTACATAGTAATACAAATAGGCTCAACCATGCTATGGCACATCCACTAACGTAAGGTGGGCCCATAGCTAAATGTACCACTTATCTAAAATTGCCACCATCTCTTTGGGCTCACCTCTAAACCCAATATGTACCTATATCAAAGAAATGATTTTAGAACTTCTACTAAAAAAACTTTGATCATTTATGACTTTTGCCCATGGTATCCAAATGTTGGAATTTTTGGCACATTGGAACCTCCTTTCACTTGCTATTAAAAAAATATGGAAATTTGATCAATCTAATAATAGTAAGTAGACACAATAGCAGAAATTAGTATTTTGAGTGGTGCCTACTTTATAGAAAGGCTTACCTCAGTGGCAAGATATATACATAAAATTCAATTTCTTCCTCCATGTATACAAAGAAATTCTTTATCTAAGTATGTACTTGAGTCCAATACCTTCCAAACTCTCATTTTTTGCTACTATACCTAGTTACTACTATTAGACTAGCTAAATTCCCATATTTTCTTCCTGGTAAATGAATGAGGTTCCATTGCACCAAAGAACGTGACATTTGGATACAATATACAAAAATTATGAAAGAACAAAGTTTGGTTCCAAAAGAAATTCTTCTTCATGTGTACATAATTAATTTTGAAAGTGTACAAAATGAAAATGGTAATTTAGAGTCAATGACATTTTTAGAGGTTCTCTCCTTTGATGTCATGGGAGATTCCAATTTCAATTTCTTCTTGCATTGTATGCTGTAGATGAAAGTTGCTATTTTAGGAGCCTAGGATCATGAGCACATGACGTAGAAGACTATACTAACACCTTGGTTATCTCTGTCTATATTACAAAAATCTTCCATGATTATAGGGTACTTATATATATTTATAATTTTCAAGACTCTTATGCTCACATGCAAACATTGTTAGCCTGACATTCCCAAGTTTTTAGGGTTTAGGGTTAAGTGAAACAGGTGCCCAAGTTTAATATCTGATCAGCAGCTTTTTAAAAGGTTAACTTTTATTTGCCCTTGTTGTCTTGAAAATGAATGTATTTTCTTTTTAATCCAACCGTTTCTTCAAAAAAGAAAATGATGGATTTGAATTTTGCAGAGAGTTTGCACTAGATAAGTAAGTATATTTATTTATTTATTTTTGAAACAAATGGCCGTTAAGTAAATTTATCAATGCAGTAAGTTTTTGTATCTTTTGTGTTGAATGCACATCCATGTATGGCAGTGGTGTTATTGATTAAGTACTGTCGTTTTTTTACGTCGCTGTGATTGTGGCCCTCGTAATTCTGAGACAAACAAAAAGGAGTAATGTTGGAGCATGTAACTTAATAAGTTTTCGCATTGAAGACACTGGCTATGCTTTTTTTTAAAATGATGATCGAACTGAACCCCAGCCATGGCTAACTTAACTTTAACTTATGTTTCGTTGACTCAGTTCAGTCTCTTTTGGTCTTCACCATTATTTTTATTTTCACGTTACCTGCATGGGGTAGCGATTGATGAAACAAAATTTATTATTTCTGTTTCGGGCCCAATATGGGATACTAGCCCTAAATAATGGCAAAGTTCATCATGCGGAGCATAGTTTCACATTCATTTATCTGCATGGGCAGCAACACAGTCTCCCTCATCAAACGATCACCCCAAAATAGCTGTTGACGAGGTCGTGTCCGTGCGTCCCGTGTCTCAGATAAGTTACAAATATATGGATACAACATACTAGAGTTAAATCAAAAAGTGTGTGCAATGTGGGACTAGGAGCTGGAGTTTGAGAGAAAAAAAAAAGGGCAAAATTCCTTGGAGCATCCAAAATTGAGATCTGATGGAATTTCCTGTTGTGTTTCTTTGGTACTATTTTTAGCTAACCCCTAAAAGACCAAGCTATGTGTTTTGGCAATACAACAATTTTGGGCAGCTCACTACAAACAGAATTTTATTTTATTTTTTTGAAATTTTTGCACAACATATGTTTGAGGAGGAGCTTTAAGGTCTGACAAGTTTCATAAACATTGAATGCATGGTTCAAAAGTTATTGTATGATATGCAATTTTTATTGCTCGGCAAGTAGTCCAAGTAGCTTAGAAAAAATTCCTCAAAAAGTAATTTTTGAAGAAACAAAAATTTGAAATTGGTTTTCTAGATTTATATGTATGTGGAAAGTTTTTGAATCATTCTATTTTAATTTATGAAATGAAATTTATGAGAAGTTTTAGTTTGTAGGGCAATTATGGATTTTCTACTATAAAATATCCTTTAAAGTCCTTTATTTGTCTCAACTTTCAATATTTTGGGGAAAAAAAATCATAGGGGTAGATTGTTTGTTACAACATTACAACCATTGGAATTGGCATCTTTCAACTCTATGAATAAACTCTTAATATTTAGTATTTTGAATCATTCTCTACTTCTTTCTACTTGCTATTTTTTAAGTGTGTGAGTGTATATATGTTTTCTAACTAAATGTTTTAGTCTTGCATACTTGGTCCTACTTTATGTGCTTGTTTAGTCTTGCATACGTGGTCCTTCATTATGTACTTGCTTGTAAATGAGATTTGCTAACCTTGTGCATATAAATACCATCTATTACCATTATGGATTGTCATTAACAAGTCTATCTTCCAATTGTTATTCTAACCAACTTTTGTCCAACTTTTTCTTTCTACTTGTTGTCATGTGAAGTACTACACAATACCACTAGATTATATCCTTGCATTTATGCTTAAAGTTTAGTATACTCAATCTTCCAAATACTTGGATGGGAAAAAGTCTAATCTAACTCAAATTGAACAAATCAACTAAGTTTTTGTTTTTGTTTTGGGGTCAATTAGAGACAACCCAAATGGCAAAGTTTACAATCACATATTTTCACAAGAGATAATTTGCTAAATTGCTTAATGGATCATGGAATTGACAAACTTTAACCTTTAAAATGACACTTAAGTATTTAGGCAAATAGCATAGGGTATTTTTCAGAGGATCAAAGACGAGAAATATTTTGATTAGTTGAGCAAAATTATTAGAGTAAGTAGGGATCAATGACATTGAACAAGAAAACACATATCTACTCTCACCACTTAATTGTTAGTATGTAGTCTAATAATAAAAGATGCTCGATGATAATCCTTCTACTATCCACTCAAAAAATATCAACCATCTATTTTACAAAATGCACAAGGGGTTACAAAAGATTAAAATTAAAATCCAAAGACAAGGCAAAGATATGGATATAGATATGGATATATATACAATTGTTGATAAGGATGTGTATTATTCCATATCATTTATTCTTTTGTTAACAATCTGATTTGATATTGGTATTTCAATTAATAGATTTTGAAAAAATAATTAAAAATAACCATTAGGATACTTACCTTCAATTTTATTAATTAGAGCTTTTACACATTGAGTGACTATCCACTCAAAAACACAAAGCAATACAACATAAGAGATATTCCTCAACAATCAAATAGAGATCAAGATTTCAATTATAATATAGACCTCATTTGATCTTCTCTAAAAAGAAAAATATATATTGTTTAGTCAAGCTTTGGTTGGATATTCTAATCATACAACAAGCTTAATTTTCTCACAACCAAGCCCACAGGATTGACAATCACTCTAAGAGAAAGGGGTATTTTAAGTGAGTTTTGAAGTATAATCCTAGACATAAGATTATAAGTAATGACCTTTAAAGAGATTTTAGTAAATTTTTACTAGAAACACATATATTTCTAGAATTTTTTTACTAAAAATCTCTTTAAAGGTCATTACTTATAATCTTATGTCAAAAACTATACTTAAAAAAAACCCTTTTAAAACACCCCTTTCTCTTGTAGTGAATGTTGTTTAAAGGTTAAAAATGAGTTTATTTAAAGTCCTACAATACATCCCTTAGAATTAAACAATTTAATGTTTTCTATAGAGGTAGCAGCTAAAATATGGAACTTATTATTATAGTGATTGCACCCTAATTGTTACTTGGTAAGTGCTAAGTATATTTTTATTATCATAATGGTATGATTTTGTTAGCATATCAATGAAGGTTCAATTGAAGCAGAGAATGCTTTATTTGGAGATCATATGTAAACTATCAAAGAAATAATAGCAGATATCTCAAAGACCAAAGTACATGATATTCTTTTTTTTAATATTTAGGTGGCATGTATTTTGCAAAAAAAAAAAATTTCTCCTCATAAAGCATGGTTTACTTTCTATTTCATTTAAAGATGGTCCCAATTGTAAAGCTTTTGCAGTATACTTTTTCAACTACTATCAACCCTTGAATAGAAGAGTGAAACTAGAAAATGCTTTAATTGTAGATTGCATTTTCTAGGTACATAGTGACAAAAGTGTATTATGTTCAATTAATTAATTGATTGGTAGATTTTTATTGTGAAATACAATTTGTACCCCCCAATATTCATATTTTTGGTAAGCTCGTGTGGTGGCAATCAATATGGAATATCATCACTATAATCTGTATATCTATATGTATTTGTATTCCATAATCTACATATTCATATATCTGTATATGAAATATATAGTATCATATTCAATATCATATTTAGTACTGGCACCATCAATAGCCACACATTTTGCAAATCGACAACAGATAGAGTGGGGGACATTTTTTTTAAATCTAGATCAACGGCTTTGCTTTTTTCCATATGAGGAGGGGGGGGGGGGGGGGGCGTTAATTGCAAAAACACAACATGTTTCCATCTTTTTGTCACATAGTTTAGTCACTTAAGTAGCTCTTTAAACTAAATATATACAACCTTGCTCAATATCTAAAGACATCTTTTAAGTTTATTTCTAGTTGTCAACTTGTGCTTGTACTTTAACATCTTAGAAATTTGTCTATTTGATAATTCAATAAAGTCCGCTCCTTAAGACACCCTTTCTTTTCAAACTATATAACTCTTAAATCCCCAAGCAATGTCCCATATTGGCATGCCTATTGACAAAATTATAGAATTAAAAAATCCCATAAATTAGTGATTCTTAGTAAATTTTGTGATTAATAGTGAATTTGTATTTTTCATCAATAAAAACATATTTATGGAAAATTCTTAGATAGATTCAAAAAATGACTACAAATAGACCTTACCAATAGTCAAATTTGTCTAGTGGATCTTTTTTGGTCCTCATGTCCTTACTCTGAACAGCCCATGTTTCAACTAGTATTTGTTCAAATTTTTATGCAACTTGGTTTTCTAGTAACATGGTTTTCTAATTCAATGATCCTTCAAAACAACTTGAATACACATATAAAATAATATGCTGAAAGAACCACCATAAATAAAACTAAACATTTTGAACTTAATTACAAATGAATCTATCATTAATTACAAGAGAATTTTCCATTTTTGTTATAGTTTATTGTTGATTAATATATTTATTTATGGAGTAGGAGATTGAAACATATAGATATAATCTATGGATCATATTTGAAATCTTTTGTTTAAAGATTAACATTAAATTATTCTCCTAAGTGCATTTTATATTGTACTTTACTAGTAGCTTTAGCACTCAAGTGACTCATATTTAATTAAAGTTCAAATGAAAGGTTAGACAAGACTAAAAGTTAATTTATGTTATTTAGGGAACCATTCAAATATGAACAATGTATGGTCAAAATTTGAATACTTCATTTAAATGCTCCCAAGAGGACAAGAAGTTAGATGTTTATAGAATATAGAAAACATGATTGCCATAAATGGCCAAAACTTGTTCGTAGAGAAGGATATTTTGATTCTTCCTTAATCAATGGCAATTTCCAAATATTAGGTAAGATAGGGGGATAATTTCTTTTAAAATTAGGCAGTTATTATTATTATTAATTTATTTTTGCCAAAGGTCCCGCCAAGGGTGCTAGTAAGGTGCAATAATACATCTTCACAATTCTATAAATTTGAAATATTTATAATCTTGAAGGTAATTCAAATTGATAAGAAGCCAACCTAACAAATCCAAATGTACATTCAATTGAAGGCACATAAGAGAGAAGAAGATTTTGTTGAATATGTAGTAGTTTAGACTTGAAAGAAGAAGATTAGGTTGAATAAAGTAGACACCCAAAAAATTGCATCATATCTAAAACTGCCATCATTACTTTATGTACATCTCCAAAATCAATACATATCTATGTAGATGAAAGTACAATTTTAAGACCTCCTTCTAGAAAAAACTTTGACCCTTTATCAATTTTACATACAAAATCCAAGTGTTGCAATCTTGGATGCATTGGAACTTCTTTTCACTTGCCAATAAGAGAATATGAAACTTTGACCAATCTAATAATAGTAACTAAGGTGGGTATGTCCAAATGCACACCCTACCTAAAACCACCATCATTTTTATATGTGCACCTCCGAAATCAACATGTTCATATATTCAAGAGAGAATTTTAGAACCTGTATGAAAGAAAAGCTTCAACCCTCCATAACTTTTGCATACAATACCCAAATGTTGCATTATGTGGTGCATTGGAACGTCCTTTTCACTTGCCATCAAGAAAATGTGAAAATTTAATGAATCTAATACTAATAGGAACTAGGCACACTAGCCAAAAGTGGTGGTTTGGGGGGATACCCACCTTGTGCACAATAGCCAAAAGTGCATACATTAAGTACCATCCATACCTTAAATTAAATTGTTTGTTTGTTTGTTACATTGAGATCTCCCAAACCATGCGTCCTCAGATCATGCTTTTGGTACTGTCGAAAGGCCCCTGACAAAGAGGGGTTCACACGCTTTCTTTTGTGATGTTTAGACCTTACGGTGTGAAAGTTATTGAATTTTGAAGTTCTTTTTGAATTAAGAAATTAGAAAATTACTTTTATTGTGATTGTGGCAAACGGCACAGGGTACACTAGTACACATGAAGGTATGATTCAGCAATTAGGTGCTGAAATTTGAGTTTCCATTTCAAATTCACAAGGGTCCACATCACTTTACACCATTCACAAGATGACCCGTGGTACTTTTTAAAATTACCAAAATGACTTAATTTCTTCCAAATCTGAGCTTCACATAGGGTAGTACTTCAAACTTAAACCACATTTGCCAAATGAGTCCAAATTTGACTCTTCAAATTAATTGCAATTCCACGTATTACCATCAAGTGAATGAGCTGCCACCAGGGGATTCTCAAGTATTTTTCTTTCACCTGAGGCCCGTCGTTCTCTCAATGGTATTGCCAATTATAAGAAGTTGAATGCACATCATTCGCACACTCACAATCGTCCACAATCATGGGATGGAGGAAACCGACACAACACCAACTAAATCGCGCTGCGGTTACGTGCCCACCGCACCAACTTGTTGCTCGAACTTGTTGGCACCACCTTTGAAATTATTCAAACTTTCAACTCTCATGTCGCATTCATGCAAGAGTTTGTTGGGCAAGGTATACATATCAGTGCTCGCAACATTTCATAGGGTATAATTTTGCATGACTATCGCATTCTTTAAAGAATATCATGTATGCACGACATTGAGTAGCGGTCATTCGAAGTCTGCATTTTTAACCTTCTTGGAAAAACACTATATTTATTTATTTATTTGTCACCCATGATGAAATTTGGAAACTTTGGACTCAAATTTGGGTTCAATGACCCTAAATTAGCTAGTAGAGGTACAAAATATTAATAATGAGATTATAGGCTCTCATGAATAGTAGGAATACATTTTAGGCAAGAATATGTAGGGGTTTATTTTAGAAAGGGGTCAAAATTAATTTTTTTTACCTTGTTGTTGATGTATATTATATCAAAGCTTTCTGTGCCATCCAGAAAATGCGTTAAGTTCTTTTTTGAGTTTTACCAATTGTTTTCCTTAAATTCTTGTAATAAATCGTTTTTCCAAATTTGAGTCCTATTATTTTATTTATTTTTTACTCTAAATAAAAATTCTATAGGTTTTCTCAATGTATAGGAGAGGGGGAGGGAATCAATGTTTTCAATTGCAATTGTGGTTTTTTTCCCAAATTCCACCAACTAACAATAAACTAACAAGTGTTTCTTCCAGATTATGGATATGATAGAATAGCCCATTAAGGTCAGAAGACCCATTATGGACACCTAGGAAATGTCCCCATTATGGAATTGGGATCAATAAATGAGAGTTGTGTCACAATCAATGTCTTAGGTGACAATAATGAAGTGATTAGTAACTTCAATAGGAACTTCTAACTTTTTAGTATAAATTGTAGGAAGTGACTTTTTAGAGCCTTCTATGTTAGGAAATATTATGATTGCTTAGGTGAGTAAGATAAACATTATGGATACAATTATTGTTGGTTTGGGGGATAATCTAGGCACTCTTTTGGGCACCATACTTCAAAAACTCATAACAAATTCATACTTTGTCGAAAAAATACAATTTCAATTGCTCTTGCCGTTTCTCACACTTGTCTGCATGGGGGATTTAAAAAAAATCATGCAATGTTATGAGAGCAAACTTCTAATTCTGAAAGTCGTTGGCTATTTCATCTTCATTTATAAGTAGGAGGCTCAAACTTTGATTGGGCATTAAAGGCAATCAAGACTTAGTGGTACATTTTGTTTTCTACAATGTACCAACTTTGCACATTTTAGGAGGTGGTCATTTTTTATGACCACAAAAGACCACTTTTTTTCAACTTTAGAAATTTGTAACAAATTCCAAAAAGCTCCAAAAAAACATAGAACAACTTGGATTAGATGCCAATTTCACTTATCTTTCAAGGAATGTTTACTACAAAATATTTCAAGATATTCCACCTCCCCAAAATTCAGTTCCAACCCTTAAATGGTTGATTTATGGACCTCCTTCCTTACCCAAAAGAATGAAAGAATTGATGTTGTCCAAAAGAGATTGTGAACTCATTTCAAACTGGTGTTCAACAATCCAGCGTTCAGGAAGTTTTTCAAGTTTTACCGGCTATTTTCCTTCAATTCCCAAATTGAACAAGTTTTTGAAGCATAGAGTCCAGTTATTTACTCTATTTTCTATTCAAAATCGATTTTTTTTTTTTTTTTCCACAAGTTTTTTGCTGATGTTTTCAAATTGCAACCGGTTTTTTTACCAATTCCACCGACTAACTTTGAACTAGCCAGTGATTCTTCCTGGACATTGGTGCAATCACTCCTTGATGAGAGAGGGGGATCCCCTCCGTGCTGTACCATACCAGTACTTTAAGTTAATAAGTTATCATTTGTGTCAAAATAAATAAATAAAATAAAAAAGTTAATAAGTTAATAAGTTAATGCTAGACTAAAACTTACCTATGGGAACATGGGGAACATGGAGAACGTTTTGGGGGTACTGACGTGCCCATCCACAGAGAGAGCAGCAGAGCTCGACAGTGTGCCCTCAATAAAATTTTACCAGGAGATCCTTGGTTGCTCCGTTTTTCAGGTTTTACTATTTCATATTTTGATATTTTGAGAGGAATGACCCAACGGTAACTTAAAATTTAACTGCATTGACAGAAGCAAAAATTATCCAACCAATGACAAAGGCTCATCCATTGCTGGGAGGGCAGATTGAGGACAATTTCCAACCAGTGTTTTTTTAAGGCAATTGCCTTTAAAAAAATGGGCAGCTTCACCCATAGAAAAAAAAGGGGGTAAATGTGCTAAAAAATGCCAGACTATCATCATGGCCCTGCACATTGTTGCCACAATGTTTCCAAAACCTCATTTTATCCATCATGTAGAGCCAATACATACGAATATTGCACACAAAAATTACATATTCAAAATCGTTTACTTATGATTGGCCTCATTCAATTCAAATCCCTGAAATGAAGGAGCCAAGAAATGCAGAACCTTCTTGAAAGAAAGGCCACATAAACATTTGTCTAAAAACCCAAAAAACAACATTGTTTCCAAACGATTTGTTGTATGTGATAAGGTAAGTTTAACCCTTAACCCCTCATCATTGGGGGGGACGAAAAGTGTCCTCATATTGTTTGGCAATCAAATTCAAAGTGCTGTTACTTTTGCATCCATTGTCAAAATTCAATAAAACTTATTGGAAAAGTTGCGCATATTAGTTTAGTTTCATTGGTAAGATTTTCAGATCAATCCAAGATGTATTGAGTTTTTGAGAGCCCTTCGAAGTTCACAAGTTCAATTTGAGTTCATCACATTGCATTCAGATGGCTGCAACTTCGGGGGCTTGTAACTTTTTCATAAAATGTTTTTTTTCAACAAAATTTGTTGGGTTTTGTTCCTCTTAAGGTCTAGTTATTGTGGTAAATTTTTTATGTCAATCGAAGTTGTTTTGAATGTTTGGGAGTAATTCAAAGTTCAAAATCCAGACATTATTGCTTTTTAGTGAACTTCCGTGGCTTATAACTTCTTCACACGTGGTCCATTTTCAATCATTTTTGTTGGAAAAGTTTTACATACTAGTCTAGTTTGTGTAATTTAAAATTTCCTATCAATCCAAGAGGTAATGAGTGATTGAGAAGCATTTTAGAAGAAGGAGGTTCAACCATAGATGTGATTTTTTGCTACTTTTTTCATTGTTTTTTGACATTTGAAAAAGAAATTGTAGACACAATGAGTCAATTGAATAATATTTTTTTCACCAAAGTGTTTGTCTCTTGGTTTTGAATCACTTTGTAGTTTCAATTTTTTTCATTTGAGTAGATTTTGAATATGAATTTCACCTCCAAATGTGTTTTTAAGAAAATTTCAGCATCTTTTTTCAACTCTAAAACATTGTAATCATTCAATCTATATGGTCAAATGACCCCAAATGTGTTTCACACCATCTACATTATGCATACTACAAGATTGTACAGTTGAGATTTTCATTCTTCACTGAAATTCAGACTTATAGCACTTAAAAAGCAAGGATGCTTTTACACATGTTTGGACTTTAGGCAATGAGGGGTTATTAAACGATGCCCAAAGATGTTATCAGTGTGATGGATGACAAAAAATCTTCCTATGTAGGAAAGAAGTGCAATTGTTCATCCTTAAAAAAATTTGCAAAAAGGAAAGATCTTGCACAGTAATTTGACCTCCAATGAATATTTTTGATTTTTTTTAAAGTAGATGGTATCACATGGTTCCAAAAGGGATGATTTTGAAGGGCACTAGGCTAGTGTTTGAGAGTTAAGGTAAGGCGATGTGTTCATAATGTGTCTTTCACTCCTAAAGGCCAACTTCCATGTGGAGTCAGGGTCCGGTGAAGCCCACCAATCACTGGTGGAATAGAAGTCTATTTTTTCTAGAACTCCCATTTCATCATTGATCAGTGGGCTTCACTAGCCTTGACTCCACATGGATTAGTTGGCTCTATTATGGGCATCTCCAATCCATGAGTGGGAAAAGCAGAAAAAGGAATGGTAAAAGAGGACCGAGGTCTGTAAAGCACTTGGGCTCTAAAAGCATTCACCTCCTCGAATGTACATTGTTTGTTCATGTTTCGTTTTCATAGTACTAGCAATTTACAAATAGTCTACATTTTGGGAGGTGGACACTGATAGTGACCTTTGTGTTTCAACTTCAAAAATTCATAGCTAATTCCACAAAGCTCTAAAAAATACTCCCTCCATTTGGAAATAGTGTATCCATTCTCAGTGCATCAGCATTGAGAATGGATACACTATTTCCAAACAGAGGGAGTAAGAAACAATAGCTTGGATTAGTTGCTACTTCCATTTGTCTTTTGAGGGAAATTTTATGAAAAATTCATTTCAAATAGTTTGACCTCCCTAAATTAAGTTTCAATTGTTAAATGGCCAATTTATGGACCTCCTATTTTACCGAAATTTTCAAGTGGAGGGAAGTAGACCTCATTTTGTTCTAGAGACTTTACCAAAAAAATTAATCCAATTGAATGCCATAAATCAAAACCTCAAACGAACTTTAACACATTATAAAAAGATGGGCAAGAAAAGATTCTATATTAAAACATGACTTGCATGCTAAAAGATGAAGGTCCAATTTTCTAGCATACATAACAATGCTTGAAAAGGTATCACACTTATGATACTAATCTTCCTATTGTATACCAAATTGTGGGCAAAAGGCGTTTCTTGGACTATATTTTCCACAAAAACACTCCAAAACTGCCATTTCTAGTACAACTATCAAATTTTAGAAAAAAACCATTCTTGGATACACGTTATTTTAGGATCTTATAGTGCACTTGTTTGAGAAGATGTGGAAAAAAATTCAAACATTTCCACCATGTAGATTGCAAGATATTAGCATTAAAATGGACAAAAATCCTTTTTTTAGTGCTACGAAAAAATAGGCAGTTGCACTTCACAAGGTTACATTTGCATGAAAAAATGTCCAAAATGGTGGTGCTTCTTTGGATTTTTTTTTCAATGCAAGGTGTCTACATGCTTGAAAAAACCTAGATCATTTGGAATTGTACAGCATATAGTGATATAGGAAAAAATAGGAAGTAGAATGAAGTAGAGAATGATTCAAATTACTAAATTGTTCAGAATTTAATTATAAAATTGAAAAATATCAACTGCAATTGTCATAATGTTGTAATTAACAATCTACATCCTATGATTTCATTTTTTTCCAACAATGTCGAAATTTGAGTGAAATAAAGGATTTCAAAGTTTAATTTAGAGTAGATAATCTATAACTGCCCACAAACTAAAACTCCTCATGACTTTCATTTCATGAATCAAAATGGAATGATTCAAAGATTTCCACCCATATATAAATCTATAAAGTCAATTTCAAATTTTTATATCTTAAAAAAGTGATTTTTAAAGAATTTTGGGGAGTTGCCTAGGTTGTCCCCCGAGCAATGAAAATGACATATCATACAATAACTTTTGAACCATGTGATCAAAAGTTATGAAAATTGTTGGGCCTTTAAGCTACTCCTCAATCACATGTTCTGTAAAAATTTCAAAGAAAAAGAATAAAAAGTCCATTCGTAGTGAGCTGCCAAAAATCACTATGTTGCCAAAAAATGTAGTTTGGTCATTTAGGGGTTAAGCAATTAAGCATACATGGAGTGCAAGTTTCTTGAGTGGGAAAAAATTTCCATGTACAGAAATAGAGTTTGGAAGGATTTCATAATTTTTCCAAATTTTATTTCTCAAAATATTATTATTGTGAATTTTTTTAGTTCAAGCTTTTGTTTCAACCATATTGGTCATATAGGCCTTCTTATTTCTGACCAAGGATTGGTTGCGATATTGAAAGTCTTGTAGCCAATCATAACGTGCCACAACTACACCGAGAACTACACCATAGTTAAGCACTACTCATTAGTACTTGAACAGAAAGAAAGAAATCTATAGTGCCCAAATGGGGGGGGGGGGGTTGATCGGAAAGGGGTCGCCTCCCATAGTATATTTAGCCAACTTGTTGGGTTTGAGAAGGAGAATGATATACCTAGGAATAAATAGAGATCAAGATTTATTGCATGGAAGAATATTTTTTGGAGTTGTCCCTTCAATATATTATTACCGTCCTAGAAGCCAATTTCATTGAAGATACTCTCAGGCCTAGCCTTATGCTCATTTAAATGCTACATTCTTTGTTCTATTTAATGCAGTTTGTATTAAGTAGATACCATGACATTGTTTGAAATAACTTAGTTTTACTATTGCCCCCATGATTCAACTCCTAAAGTTCTTTCATATTTAGAGGCTCGAAATTGCTCAAGATAGTCGTCTCCAAAGCAAGGTCAAATATTTTTAATCTTCATTAATTTTTATATTTGACAAGTTCATCCATAGGATCCTTTGGTTAAACTTGCTCAAATATATTGTTTGCAAATTTTAGAGAAAATAACTATGTCAATTGCAAGTTCAGTGTGCCTAAACTTCAAAATTTAGTCTTTTCTAACCCTTCCAAAAGGTGAAGTTTTGTCTTTGAACATTTTAAGAAAAAAAGACATATGTCCTATAACCTGTACATTTGTTAATATCTTGGAAAATGGTTTGAAAATATGTATAAAAATTTTAATCCAAAAGACTTTCATATTCATCATTTAAAAAATTGTAAAGTGGAAGGTAATATTGAAGGAAAGTCATAAAACTAATATGATAACAACTTTTGGAAAAATTCTGAAAATTCTTAATTCCAATTGTGAGAATGTTCAAGTATATAATTAACATTAGTCCATTTCATTTTCATTTGAAATATTTTGAAATTAAAAAATCTTGAATTAAAAAATAATTCATCCAAATATTTAGCTAAAACATTTTCATTTATGAAGATATAAAGGCAAATAACCTAGTCAAGGAACCAATAGTGCTATTTTGTGAGCGTGTAAGCATGGTTGTATGAATGTTGAGTAGGAATTATATGAGTGTTGAGCTCAAAGATTTGAAGAAACATTAGAAACTGAATAATATTCCTAAAAATAGATCCCATCTTAAAATTTGGACGAAATTTTTTTACTTTTAATAAATTTTAGTATCTACTTCCATGAACCTTTTACCGTAGACCTATTACCATGGTAATGTAGAATTCAAACGAATATTCTAATTTTCAATCTTGTCTAGAAGTATATACTATGAAGATGAAGAGCCCAATGTTTGTGAAAGATGAATGGAGATGGAAATAAGTTTGTCTAGAATGTTAGTTGATCATTGTCTTATAACCGCATGGATTTTCTCGGGGTCAATGGGAAGGTACCAATAATTTTCTCTTAATATGTTCTTTTTGGACTTTTATATTTTAGAAAAAAAATTATTGATAAGATTTCATTATGTGTGGAAAGAGCTTAGCACACCATATTTCATTTATGTTGATCACTATCATGTAGTAGCATGGATCTTCTTGGGTCTGATGGGGGGTTATTTACTCTTATGTCTTAATGTGTCAATGATTGGACTTGCTAAGATTGTAGAAAATGTTGTGAAGATTGCTAAGATTTTAAGAAGATATTTGGTTAATAGGGATAATTTTTGTAAAGAGTGAGCTTAGTTACACCAAAATGTTGATTAGTTGATCATTGTCCTTTTGTAGGACCTCCGAGGGATCCATCTCTTTCGTCTTCATCAAATGGTCATTTGGTTGATCACTCCCCTCTTGTTACTTGAATGGGACCTCTAGGCATTGAGAGGAAGATTGAGCACTTGCCATCTTGATATGCTACTTATTAGACTTTGCTAGATTTTTATGATCACTCCCCTCTTGCGGCTTGCATGGTACCTCTTGGTGCCAAGAGGTACCAAGTAGCAAGAGGGGAATTATCTTAAAAATCTAGCAAAGTCCACTAAATGGCACATCAAAGTTGTTCAAGGGACTACGGTAAGAAATAAGGGCCTTGGGACTTAAGGGGTTAAAGGACATGCAATGAACGAAATGTGTCTACCTCTAAGAACGTAAGTAGGTGCATATATATTGCTTGAAATGCATTACTAATTCCATAAAGGTTCAAAAAGTTTGAAACAACTTGGATAAGATGCAACTTCTAACTGTCTTCCACAAAATATGAACTTTATTCCCTAAATACCCAAGGTTTCACATGAGTATTCATTAGTGTCCAAATAATGAATGCCAAAGTGTGTTGGAATCTTCTTTCAATTGCCAATAAGATGCACTAAAAAATTATTATTGTTTAATAATAGTGAATATTCTCAGTTGGATGAGTGAGGATCATAAGTGCACATACTTCATATATTAATACCATAACAAATTTGACTAATTTTGCTTACCAAATTGGATTAATTTTTGTGTTTTATAGACTTTTTTACATGCTACAATCTACAACAACATGACATATGGCACATTCCCTTTAAAAAGAAAATAAAAATTATGTTAAAACTACCACTATGCAAAACAATATGTTCAATTTTTAATAGAAGGCCTTCACAATTACTTTACTCTAACTAGCTCTTGAAGTAGGAGGTCCATAAAATGTTAGAGCTCTAAAAGCATCCACCTTATAAAATGTACACTATTTATTTGTTTTGCTTGTTCATTGCACCAACTATGTATATATAATTTACATTCCAAGCATCCCCAAAGTGGATGCGCCTTGGTCAACCTTGATTGTAACTTTCAATATAACCATTTTGGTAATTGATTTAAGCTAAGAAAATGAAGCTTGACAAGATTTTCTTCTTCTTCATTTTAAAATAAAAATAAATTATATATATATATATATATATATATAATTATTGCAATTGCAAGCTATGTGTTTTAAAATCTAAACAACCTAATATTATCCGAGGTATGCAATTATTGTTTTTATAAGGGTTGATTTTAATCAAATATATAATGCATTCTAATGAAATAGAAAGTGTTATATTTTATTTTAGTTTAATAAATCTAACAACCCTTGTCAAGGAGAGGAATCCATGAATATAGATTTTTCTAAAATTGAGTACAAGTAGATGATGGAAAAGGATTTTCTAATAGATTTATAATCTTTTTAATATAGGTATAATAGGAAAACCACCTAATTTTCTAGATTTTCTATTCATTTAATAGAATATTTTTATAAATATACAGTGATGTCTTTTTAGAAATTACAAAATGATGACCCCTTGGAAATGTTTTGAGAGGGGTGTCACAACTCACAATTGAGGTAGGTATACCCTTTTGCAATATTGCTCCTTTACTGATGGCTAATCTAGTGGTGTTCAAAGTCCGCCCAATGTTGTTTGTCTTGCTATTCTTCATCGGGCCTCTTTACTTTGCCTTTGCAATGAAATTCCTTTCATTTAATTGTGTCAAAAAAATAGATGGACCAATGACCCAATTTTAACAAATTATTTTTCGAAGTGACCAATAGGAGATGAAGAGTTTTTTGAAGCAACTAATGAAAATTAAAGCATTTCATATTTCAAAGATGTTTGATTAGGGGTAGTGGCTAGTGTTTGAAATTCTCAAACCAATTGTATTTTCTTCTACTTCATTTGCAAGGATTGCTATTACGTGAGCATAGGAATGTGAGCCCATGAGCCTAGAATACTACACACCTATGTTATAGGTGTTTATACCATAGAAACCATCTATGATTATAAGGTATATATGTTACAAATACCCATATTATAGGTGTTTATGATACATACACCTTCAAGGCCATATTTGTTATATTGAGACTTTTCACATATTTTGAGACAGAATGTTGGTTATTGGAAAATTCATTTAAAAAAATAGTAATTAAAACCAAAAATAAGTAATGCTCAAATAGTGATCTTATGGTGAAATTCTAAAAGTTGGTGTTGTTACCTATTTACAAAAAAGTATTAGTAAAGAGATTAAGTTGTTTATCTTCGAGTCGAGGATAAAAATGAAACTGCAAAAAGTCTCAATATAACGAATATGGCCTTCTTCTATAGTGTATGGTATCTATATTATAGGTACCTATATTGTAGGTTCGTTGCTCACAAGCTCGCATTCTTGGGCTCACATACTAGCACCATTGTTGTAGATGAGGATACTTTACATATATGCTAGGATGTTAGGGATCTTAAGTTAATTTTGGAACTTAGGATGCCCAAGGATATCTTTAATGCCTTTCTTAGCAAGTAGGACCTATCTCAAATTAACAACCTATAGTTGCTTTGTGTATGTTCATTTTGCATTTGTGAAACCCTAACTTGATAGTAGTTGTGATTGTAAGAGCTTGATGCTATAACTTTTTGCACTTTAGATTATCACTTTTAGGACCATGTGAGAATGAGTTCTAATTTTGCTTTTATAATAAATTTGGAGACAACATTTTTTCCATTTAAATTTTTTGTAATTCTATTATAATATAAAAACCCAACTTCTAGGTTGTTTTAATGCAAATTATACTTGGCTATAAAATGCATGTTTTCCATTCATTTTTGTCTCTTTTAGAATGTTTTTTAAATTTAAATTGCAAAGTTATGTTTCTCATTCTAACCTTTATTAATTTATGGTAAAAATCCTAAATTATTCTAGTATATATTTTAATTGATAGAGTCTTACTTCCACCATTCATATTCTTAAATTATAATAATTTGATTTTTCTATCTATTTTTTGGATTACAAAAACTTAAGAAAAAATATATAAAAATAAAAAAAATTGACGATGGAATTGAAATTGAAGGTCTTTGCCAAGTAGTTTTTTTCATTCATAAAATAAAATAAATAGCTGAAAATTTTTCTCACTAATATCCATTGCTATTTGTACTTCTTTAGAAAATTTCAAATGAATTGGATTCTTGTGGCTATTTTTCTTGTTTGTTTTTACTTTTTGCTACACAAAAGATTAAAAAAATCACAATTTTCTTTGAAACAAATTGGAAATTTTCACAATAAAAGACATAAATAGTTTTATGTAATAAAAAATTTAGGATTGATGTTCAAACTCAATTTTATAGGCTAAATATAACTCATACATAATATTTGACCATTTTCCACACACGATGAAATCAACTAAAATTTATGTACTTAGAATTGCACTTGAAATGAATATCCTAGGTACATTTCAAGTGACAATTTGGATACTCTATACACATCTTTGAACAAAGGTACCCTCAAATTGTCACTTTTTGTTGTTGTGCCTAATTACTACTATTAGATTGGTCCAATTTTCATATTCTCTTATTGGCAAGTGAAAGGAGATTCCTATGCACTAAAGAACACAAGATTTGACTACCCTATGCAAAAGTTATGAAGGGTCCAAAGTTTTTTTGGTAGGTGTCAATCTGCAATTGTTTCTTCAACCCATGTACATATTGATTTTGGAAATGTACCCAGAGTGATGATGATTGGTGGTTTCAAGCAGGGTACGATTTCAGATGTACCCAATTCAAGTTAAGGGAATAGAGCAACTCTGTCAACTCAAAGGTTGCTCATTCTCAATCCTCATAAGCAAAGGCAATTTTTATTAATCCCTAAACGCCGAGGCGGACATTTTTCATCTGATGAATGACAAGGAATTGTCATTTATAGGACAAAAGTGAAACTATTCATCTTCGGAATTAGGGGTGAAAAGGGAAGATCTTCAACAGTAGTTTGACTCCCAATGAGTATTATTTATTTATTTTTAAAGTAGATGATGTCACACAATTCCAAAATGCTCGATTTCCACGGTCACCAGCCTGGCGTTTAGGGGTCAAGTTACGACGTGACAAAAGAGCACTCAGTCATTGAGGTTTCATCCCATCAATCCATCGTGATCATCTGTTTGATAACTTTTTTTTATTTTTTTATATTTTGAAACAAATGAAACAGAATTTCATTGCAAAGGCAAAGTACAAGGCCACCAGCCACCAGTGGCCTGGGGAAAGGAATAACGATAACTTTGATTTGTGGTACTCCTTATCCATGAACCCGAGTTTAAGAACTCCCCGCATCAATCAATCTCTCGAGGACCCGGTGACACATTAATAAGATTGAAGTGAATCAGCATCCATTCAACCTCTGCATTCATTAACTTCAATCCCTGGCACGGTCCGGGCCCCGGGCGAGTTAATTCTTCCCTGGAATTTAATTCATGTCCGTGATTCCTTGTCCTGGCTTGATCGAGTATATTGAATGGAACAATCATTAATCTCATTCACTCAGTCGACGACAGATCGGCAACGGAATGATCGAAAGAATGCGATTAACTTACCAATGGAAATTGTCCATCTGTTTGTTTTTGTGTTTTTTTATAAATAAATGAGACTGTTTTTGTTTGTTTTTTCGACACAAATGAAACGTCCGAAATTTCATTGCGAGGGAGAAGAGTACAAGATCACCAGCCACAAGTGACCTAGCTGGCGGGGACGAGAATTGCCCATGATTCTGTTTGAAGAAAAAGAAAAACACAGAATGGGATTACTTGTGTGTTGTGTTAGCTTACCTTAAGTTATAACCAACTGAATTTGCATTGAAATTCCGGCATTTTCATTTGTGTCGATCAACAAACAAAAAGAAAAAACACAGATTGGGATTACTTGTGTTTCGTAAGTTGTAACCAATTGTGCCAGGCCAGGCCACCTGTTTCTTTTCTTCTGCAATGACGGAAATTCCGTTTCATTTGTTGTGTCAAATTAAAAAAAACAAGAAAAAAACCCTGAAGGAAGTTGTAACGAATTGCACGTACATTAATGAACGTACCAACGGTGGTACTGGAAATCTGGAATGGGTGATCGATTCAGCGCCAGGCAGCAAGTGGAGTAAACTGCAAACCAGCCACGGTGCACAGGCTTTGAATTGGGTTGACAGACAGACAGACAGATCGACACCCAGATCTAACTTAGAACTGAAGTGAGTGCACTGCAGGCAGTGTTAGCTGTGTTGTTACTCAAGTGGCCATCTAAGTTTAAGTCCGACCATTCATTTCATTTCAAGTCCAGGCCGGAAGCACTGCGGATTGGGTCGACTCACTGTAAAAGTGTGAATGGTTACAAAAAAACACCCTGGTGACTGCAGAAATGCCCGCACTCGTAGATTCTATTCTTGAGAGCAGCAGCAGCAGTGCCGCAGGAGCTAGGGCATTCATAACAGTGTTCGCCGATGAGACAAGCCGGGGTACTGCTTGCGTCCTTGCAAAACGAAACACCTACTAACTTAACTTAACTTAACAGTGAACAAAATTGTGTTGTTGATCACAAGCCGGAATGGCACCTGTCCCTCAGCCTTACTTCCGCCTAGGCTGAGTCGACAGAGAGAACCCGACTGATTGTGTTCCTTTCCTTCTAGTTGACACCGTCCTTTCAAAAAAAAAAGATTGCGGTATTGATGGCTACCCAGAGTACCTCAATGTAGGAATTAACTGATTCTTCAGTCCCTCTTGGGTATCTAGCAAAAGCATAATACCTTCCCAGCATGGAGGAGGACCATAAATTGTGTGGTTGTACCTGTACAATGTTGTGTTCATCTCTCTCTAACTTAGTGACACTAATTAACTCCTCAAGGCCCAAGGAGACATTTTTGAGCCTCTCACCTGTTCAACAGGTCAAAGTTATAAATTCATATTCTTACATTCTAAAAAGTATATCTTAATAAATTTCATATCATGATGTTCATATTGAAGGGGGAAGCTCAAAATTCCGTTTCATTTGTGTCAAAAAAAGAAAAAGAAAAAGAAAAAGGGGGAAGCTCAAAAGTACAATTGACATCATGTAATAAGCTTGATATACAATGTGCACTATCAATCAAAGTTCAAACTTGTGAAAAAGTACAAAAATTGCTTGGGCTTTGGGGAATTAAGGTAGACAAGCGTATTATTACCCTAATTTGCAATGTGAATATCTTAGAGCCAACTCCAAGAGGGGCACATATGTTTTCCCCCCCAAAGGTGCGCACTTGGTTCACGAATCAAATCCAAGTGGAATCATAATTTTATGATTAAAATTGTAATTTCCATGAATTTTTGAAGTGGTTTGCACTAAAATTACAAAACTGCCTTTAGAGTGGAGTCATGGACATCCTCTAAACAATCAATGACTACCTTTCTATGTATCTAATGGCAGTGAAGTACTCACCAATAAAAGATTGACAAGTTAGCCCTTTGAGCATTAATGCATTGATTTTATCAGAAAAAAGAATGATTTTGGATGTTTTTCTAGACAAAATTAGGGTCAAGAGTAGGGTGATAAATATAGACAGTGACCGGAATTAGGTTGTTCTTCCTTACCTTAGTGACATGAATCCTTGCATGATTGCATTAATGTGTTACGAAAAGTAGGATGACTTGTTGTGGATCCTTTGGTCATTGCAAATATATATTGTAGTGGTAGGATGGGGTTGGCAAAAAATAATTCTAAAAATAGATGACAAAATTTTAGGGAATTTTTTTGGAGGGAAAAAAAATTGTATAGTGACACAAAGATTAAATGCTAAAAATTATAATTTTTTAGCATTTGTCAAACCTTCTTTTTTTAAATAGATAAATATTTTGGAGAGATGTGTTATCTATATCCTAGAATTATAGTGTAAGGTAATTGCATCTATTTGTGGATCCAATCTATAATTGATTCTAATGTTTCTTGCCTAAAATGTACTTTTTCTATTCACTTACGAAATCTCATAGTTTATTGATAAGGTGTTCAAAAAATGTTTAAGAAGTCTTGGTTTCCTTCTTAGAATAAAATTTGGGTTTCAAAAAAGAAATGTTTAAGAAGAGAATCCGAATTTATTTTTTGATTTCTAACAAGATGAAACAAAAATTCATGCAATTTGATAATAATATTCCAACGATGCTAGCGCATGAACTTATAGATGTGAGCCTATGAACCTTCAACCTAATTGTAGGTGTATGCCTACAACCATTTGAAGGTGTTTATAACATATACACCTATAACATAGGTACATTATAACTTAGAAAGAGTCTATAATATAGGTACGTATAATATAAACACCTAGCTATAACCATAGAAAGTGTCTATAATATAGACTCCTTGGCTCATAGGCTCATAGATTCTAAGCTCACATACTAGCACTCCCTATAGTATTCTAACAACATTCAATTGTTTAATTGGGTGTAATTATATGTAGTTAAATGAATAATGACAATGATAATAATAATAATAACAATAACAGTTTGAAGACCCTTGTGAATAGAAAGTCTATTGGGGTAATTAGAGAGGATTGTGTGTGTTTAGGGTTTTATATTTCATTTATTTTTGTTTGTGGATAAATTGATCTTCATTATATTGATGAAGCTTTTCACATAAATGGGGATGAATTGAACATGAAAATGTAGATGAAAACTCATCTATTCATCCCATTTGTGTATTTAAAAAATAATAATTCAATTCACAAATTTATAACAATTTAGCAATTTCATCCATTCAAAGAGGTAAAAAATATTGATTATTGAACATCATGTACACAATAAATAATTGCTTTTGAGCAAAATTAATCTCCATAAAGGATTCCTAGATGTGCTCTTAAGTTCCTTAACCTTGAAATACTAGAACCTATGACTAAGTGGTCAAATTTCAAGATCGTGTTCTTTAAATGCTCCATTTTGCCATTAAAATTGGATGGAACTTTTTATTTTTTGAGATTGTCTTTCTTGTTCTACAAGACATAGAAATTTAAGATTTTTTAAGGGAACTTCAAAATTGCCATGAATTTTTTAGAGAAATAAAAAAATTCATATAATAAACAAACTAAGCTACAAAAGTCTGAAATTTTTCCCATAGGTATATATTATGGTTTAGAGCATCATTGTATAAACCAAATTTTAATGTCATTATATAATTAGAAACTTAGTAGAATGCAATAATAGTCCCAAAGTTCAAACACTAGTAAAACATTAAATTTGAGAAATCTCCTAAGACTCCATTTAGAGTAGAAACTTAAAAAATCAACTTCGCTTCCTTACCTTCAATAAAATTGAAAAGAAAAACATTTCAATGGCTAAAATTTATATGAAGAGCATGGATCTTGGAATTGACAAAAACAATAGAAAGACATCTTTATAATCTACTAGGGAATAGGAACATCTTTGATGGAAATTTTTGTAGTTGTTCAATGAAGCTAGGGCTTTCTCAAACCAAATGTTGTATAGACATCCAAAGAACTCTTCAATACAAAACTGGATGAAAATCATTTGTTTTAAGAGAAAACAAGTTGAGTTTAGCCATTCACCAATGCCAATGGAAGTGCTAGTGTACAAAATTCATCTCCAAGCAAAAAATTACATTAGTCATTTTCAAATCCTTGCCTAGTAGATATAAGTGCCAAGTTGTAGATAAAAGCAAACTTTTATAGAATGTGCCACATATCACTAGACTAGTGTTAAAAGAGAAGATGCATCTCTTTCAATAACAATTTGTAATCTAGTGAAATGTATTCATTTGTTGAGAAGAAAGATGGTTGTGAGGAATAGTGAAACAAAATTTAAAAAGTATAACGACATTGATTACCAATCAATGAAAACATCCTAAAGATTAACACAAATTATATGAATGCATAGAATTCCAGTCTTTATGAATGAAATTGTAAACATTCCCTACATCTCTAATATTTTTCCAAGGGCTTTGAATAAAAGAAAGTAGAGTGTGTTGGAATTGCCTTTGCTCTAAAAGTGTAACACAAGGTTATGCATTGGAATTTTGATTCACCCGTAGAAAGCATTTCAAGGTGGAGATGATTTTAGAATACTCCCAATTCCAATTTCCAATTTTCATAACCAATCCACTAAGAGGCAAAAACAATGTGAATATGAATGGACTTAATGTGATTTATTCTTGTCTTTCAAGAAAAATGGGCTGAAAAATACTTAAAAGTGAGATAACCTAGAAATATGAATCAATATTTAGAAATATTTTTTGCAAACACACAACATTAGTATAAACAACCTCTTCTTAGTTGACAATATATTGCTAGAATGAAAAACGATTATAAGGAATGCTAAATTTGGACCAAAATTTACTTTCTTATTGCCAAATTTTTATCCATTTCGAGTTTTTTTCTTTTGAGTTGAGTGATATATCATCCAATTTGCTACATTTTATCTAGTTTCAACTGTCCCCAAAACTACAATTTATCGGCACTCTAGCTAAAATAAGTACATATGAAACCAACTTAAATAATAAGCAATTTAACATGGATCCAATATGAAATTTTTTTAAATTACGTGGAGTTTTATTTAGATAGTTGAAAGGAGATTCTAAAGTTTCTTAGAATGCATATTTTAGACACAATATGAATAAACTATGAATTTTCAAAGTATTAAAAAAGAAGTATTTCTAAAATTGACCCTAGATTCTCATGAACTTTTCAAATACATTTTAGGCAAGAATCTGTAGATGTTGATTTTAGGAACATGTTAGATTTTAGGTGAAGTTACCTTTTTTCCTTTCTCTTTTTGGCAGAATTGAAGCAAAATTTCATTGTAGAAAGACAAAATACAAGCCTACTAGCTACAAGTGGCTTGGCAAGAAAAGTAATGAAGTTATCTTTACTTTCAAAATTTTGTATGAAAATAACTCAGTGGAGTGGGGTTTTTTTTGGCCATTTGCACCAAAGTAATGGGCCTTGCACTGTGCCCTTGGAACAAAAATAGTATTAAAAGGGCAAAGAATCCCTATAAAACTTCAAATTAAAAAAATAAATCTTGAATGAAATCACCAAATTGTGGATGAAAACAAAATTATGGACATCTAAAATATGCTTACATGATATTTTCTATCCAATATGTGGATGAATGTTGAAATTTGGAGCACCACTATAACATACAACATCACCACTTCAACAATTCATAAAAAACAAAACTACTTGAGTGAGTGTAAGTGAGCACTAAGCAACCCAAAACTATCCAATATCCTCTATACCTTTCAATTCCCATAGAAGAACTAACATGTAAACCTTATATTTATACGAATACTAAATAGTGGACAAACTTTTTTTTTAACAAATGAATTCCATTGCCAAGGTTAGTAAGGTAAACCACCACCATTATGGGCAAAATGGGAGCTAGTCCATTGTGGGCAAAATTGTAATGGTGGTGTACATTTTAGAACTTGAATGTACACCACCATTACAATTTTGTCCACAATGGGCATGCTCCCATTTTGCCTGTAAGGGGCATTACAAAAAATTTGGACCCTAAATGAGGCTGCAAGTTTGCTGCTGCAACAGTGCAATTAGGGAAAAGAAATATTTTTCAAAAAAGGAAATTAATGAATTAATTTAAAAAAATCCAAACTACAGGGCACCATTGCTGCCACATCGGATATGGCGATTTTCCAATTTGTTTGTTTTTTTAGTTTTGTTTTTTTATTAAATTTTTTTTTTGTATTAGCACCGCATGGCAAAACAGTCTCTTCAAGGGTCTAGATTTTTTGTAATGGTAGTTTACCACTTATATTAGGTACTAACTTACTATGTGCAGAAAGTAAGTTTAATCGGTTCTCTGACATACCACCACCAAGAGAGTACTAAGGTAAAACAGCCCATTGTGGTCTAAATTAGGAGTTCATATTGATGCCATTGCTGAAATTTTTTCATTTTTTTCCCACGTAAAGACAGGTGTGAGAAACAATGAGAGCATTTGAAATTATATTTTTTTGACAAAATATAAATTTGCTATGAATTTATGAAGTGTTCAGCCCATCATGGCCCAAAAAAGTCTGTAGACTACCCCAGAACCAACAACATCTGTATCCATCATGCTCATCTTACACACCTAAAGCAGTCACAATAATTTCTAATGTAAAAGGCCTAAGAAAGCCACTTCCTACAATGAAATTACACTAAAAAGTTAGAAGTTCTTAATGCAGTCACTAGTCACTCCACTATTGTCAGGTAAGACATTGATTGTGGTCCAAATCTCATTTAGAACTAAAATCCATGACAGGGTCTGAAATAACCCATAATGGGGTCATTCCATAGGTGTCCACTATGGGTCATCTGACCACAATGGGCTGTTTTACCTTAATTGAAACAAACTACTCCCCTTGTCATCAACCTACTATCAGAACTACCTTCCTGGTAAGTTATGAGGGTGCCAGGTATCAGAAAAGTTCACAGGAAGCTCTAAAATTAAGATATAATGGAATGGGTCTGGTCAGTCAAAAACTGTTCTGATATGGACTCTACCGTATTAATACAATACAATGTGTACATGTACAGTATGGACAGGGAGTCATAGAATTTATTTTTGCAATCAGAAATTCCATTTCATTTGTGTTAAAAAAAAAATTCTTAAATTTTTTTCTTAATTTTATTTTTTGGCTGTTAATTACTCCGTCTCTTTGCAGAATTACTCTGTTTGCTGAATTAACTCTGTCTGCAGAGTTAAGTGACTGTGCCTGTAATCATATAGTAAAATAAAGACAAACCCTCCTGCAATCTTTTTAATTTTCACAAACCTCCACCAATTTACCTCCAGAGCTCATTAAATTTTTCCACTTGAATAATTTAACTTATACCCTTGAGTTTCCGTTTCAGTTCCAACTCTCAGTGCTGGCATTGGAACTTGGTCCCCCTGTGTAGCTCAACGGATAAATCCAAATTCTCAAAAAAACGGAATGATTTTATCTTACTTCATTCTGAGTTTCTGACTCTTAAATCATTAAGATAAGGTGGGCATTCCCAAAATGGGTCAGTCATTTACTGATTGGAAATGGGATTTTCTTCGTGTTAAAAAAAAAGAAAAAAGAAATGGGATTTTCATTTTCAGAATAAAATTATAAAAAATCATAAAAATTAAAAATAGGTCAATCAAAATGGGCCACTGAGTGACCCAAAACTGCCATTATCATCATCATCATCATCATCATCACTCTGGGTACATCTCCCAAATCGATATGTATTTATGTGGAAGATGATCATCGTCATCACTCTGGGTACAATTTCCAAATCAATATGTATCTATGAGGAAGATGATGATCATCACCTTGGGTACATCTCCCAAATCAATATGTATCTATAAGGAAGATGATGATCATCACCTTGGGTACATCTCCCAAATCAATATGTATCTATAAGGAAGATGATGATCATCACCTTGGGTACATCTCCCAAATCAATATGTATCTATGAGGAAGATGATGATGATCATCACTCTAGGTACATCTCCAAAATCAATATGTATCTATGTGGAAGATCATCATCATCACCTTGGGTACATTTCCCAAATCAATATGTATCTATGAGGAAGATGATGATCATCATCACTCTAGGTACATCTCCAAAATCAATATGTATCTATGTGGAAGATCATCATCATCACTCTGGGTACATCTTCCAAATCAATATGTATCTACGTGGAAGATTATCATCATCACCTTGGGTACATTTCCCAAATCAATATGTATCTATGAGGAAGATGATGATCATCATCACTCTAGGTACATCTCCAAAATCAATATGTATCTATGTGGAAGATCATCATCATCACTCTGGGTACATCTTCCAAATCAATATGTATCTACGTGGAAGATTATCATCATCACCTTGGGTACATTTCCCAAATCAATATGTATCTATGAGGAAGATGATGATGATCATTACTCTAAGTACATCTCCAAAATCAATATGTATCTATGTGGAAGATCATCATCATCACTCTAGGTACATCTCCAAAATCAATATGTATCTACGTGAAACATCATCATCATTCTAGATGCATCTCCAAAATCAATATGTATCTACATGGAACATCATCATCATCACCCTGGGTACACCTCCAAAATCAATATGTATCTATGTAGAAGAAGAAATGATTTTAGAATCTCGACCAAAAAACTTTTTGGACCCTTTAAAAGTTTTGCATATGGTATCCAAATGTTGCATTCTTTGGTGTGTTGGAACCTCCTTTCACTTGCCAATAAGAGAATATGAAACTCAACCAAAAAACTTTTTGGGCCTTTCATAACTTTTGCATACAATATCCAAATGCCGCATTCTTTAGTGTATTGGAACCTCCTTTCACTTGCCAATAAGAAAATATGAAACTTTGACCAATCTAATAATAGTATCTAAGGTGAGTACGCCCAAAATTGCACCTTGTCTAAAATCTAAATTAGACCATTTTAATATTAGTAAATATGCACACTAGCAAAAAGTGTTGGTTTGGGGGGTGCCTAACTTACAATATTTAAGATTTGTCTGCTTTCTTTCACCATGGTGTGCACTTTAGTCTCAAGATCTGAAAATTATGTACACAACTTCTTTAATCATGAAACAAGGGGCATATTACCACGGAATGGCAAGCCAAATTCCTTCACCTTGTATACTCCCATGTGGCAACTGAATGTGAATGAATATTTTTAGTTTCATTTTTCAAAGATGAATTCACATGCCTTCTTTAAGTTCATTTTTTTTCATTTTTTTCAGAATTTTCTGAAATAAAAGTGAAGAAAAATCATAACCAATAGAAAATTATCTCAAAAAAACTGAAAAATTGCACCATAGATTTAAACTATAGTGAAGAACGTCATAGTACAAACAAAATTTCCAACTCATTGTGAAAATAGAATTTATTGAACATTGGAAACACATTTATAGTTGAAACTATAATAAAATATTCAATTTTAGGAATTTCCAAAATTGAAATTGGAGTAGAAACTAGAATGGGTGAATTTCATTTTATTAGTTGGTCACAAACTTAAAATATATAATTTTTATGGAAAATTTTTGGATCTAGTTGGCAAGGGCAACAATTTTCTGAAATACATTACAATAGTATAGTTTGTAATCCATTTCTATTGCATCTTCTTGTGTTCAAAGGTCAAAATTACTTCAATGACATAGATTCCAACATCTAAATCAACTTACATTCAAGCAACTCCCCAAACAATAATTGAATGAAAAATGATTTGCAATAATCTTCTACATTGTTCTGAAGTCATCACCAAATGCCTTTTTTTGGTCCCAATGGACTTTCAAGGTAAATTCCTAAAGCTACTTGCAAATCGAATTAATGGATATTGAGAAATTTGGGTATCTAAAATGAAGTATCAAATTTTGATTTTTTTACCTTGTTTTGCTTGTAGAGACTAGGAGAACAAATGATCTTCTAAGGAGTCTAAATTTTTTGAAGATCCATTGGTTGAAGAAAAAATTATGTTTTGGATATTGAGGGTTGGAAGAACACATTTAGGAAGGGAGCAACATCATTTTTCATGCTTTTCCTAACTAGAACCTCTACTCAAATCTAAAGCCCCTAAATATTCCTTGCAAAGGAAATTTGAGTTGTGGGGCTCAAGAATCCTATAAATCCACATTGCAAAATGTTTAAACAACCTTGTTCTGCTTTGCATGCTTTGTTCTCACACATAAATTTCTCTCAAATCCAATTTTTTACGAGTGACCTAAATATTAGTCAAGCATATGATCCTATGGTTGCAAATTCTAAATATGAATACTATTTGATTAATAGCCTTTTTTGAGAGTGTCAAATTTTCATAGTTTTGTGGGTATTTGCTAATTTTTAGGTGGTACATGGATCTTTAGGTGTTAACATCACACCCTTACTACCCCATGAAATAGATGCATTCTAGCAATATAAGGTAATTGTATCTAAGGATTGTTGCAAGAAACACCTACCATTTGGGGCTCAAGACAATCTATTTTAGTGAATATTGAGACTTTTGAAATAATTTTTAAAAATGAAATAAAACATGAATAATTTGTAAAGCATTGAAAATAGTATCTCTCTAAAAATTCATACCTTGAAAATTTTATCTCTTAAATTTATGTACAAAAAAAGCATGATAGAAAATACCGAAAAAATAGACACTTTGATGTTTAATTTTTAGAAAATAGTAGAAAAATGAAAATGAAAATAAATCCATTTTCCTAACTTAAAGATGCTCCTTCTTAACTACTTTCATCTTGGGGAAAAAAATTGTGTTCTTTGCACTTGTGCAAAGGTTGTTGTCCTTTGAACATATGTGGAAGGTGGACAATTTACTTTTGGGGGAAAATCTCTTTGTGAACTTTGTGACTTTAGTAGAATTCCTTGAAACCCAATTTTGAGCTTCAAATATTGGATTTCTAGATTAATAATAGTACTACCTCCCTGATGGCTAAGGTAGATATCCAATCGAGGGCTATTTAAAAATAGTAAAATAATATTTTTTTAAATGGAAAAAAAATTCATTGGCTAAAACTACCACATGTACCTTCATTTCAAATTTCATGTAAAACCAATATACAACGCAAAAGTTATGAGCACAAGGCCACATGATCGAGGTCAAGGGGACAAAAAATAGGACAAGTTTTTCTTGAAATCACCTCTAATAATTGTGATCTATTTCTGAAATTAGATCCAACAAATTGTATTTCCTTCATTCAAAAGAGTTTATGGTTGTTTGGAATAAATTTATTTTCAGCACTTTCTAATTCATATGGTGTCCAAAAGATGCATAAGGAGATAATCTAAAATACTCTTTTGACTTCCAATAAGATCCAACAAAAATTAAGCAATTTAATAATTGGAAAAATGCTCAATTGTTTCTTCAAACATCATTAGGTATACTTAACATTTTATTGCTTGTAAAGTGATTTGAGGTTACAAGTGTTAGGAAGCTACATTGATTTGTTCTATTTGTGAGGGGAAGTTAGTCATCCAATACCAATAAATTAGTTTTATTGTAAATTTTTATTATTATGGAAATTAGCACAATACAATAATATTTCAACATACATTAACTTAGTTACACTACTTCTTGAGAAACTAGTACTAGGAAGTAGTAACTATTTCCAAATCATGATACAATTGTTTGAAAGAGAGCATACTAGATGGAAATTTTGATGTTAGGATTAAATAAAATAGGAAGATATTTGAGGGAAGGTTTAGATTGTTTATGAGTTTTCTTTTGTAAAGGAGAATGTTAACCGTGTATTTGATGGCAACATTGTTGTATTGCTTAGAGTATTTTTGAAGATTGATCTTGGAAGTTTGAACTCTTTGTGTAGTTTTGTGATGGATGGAATATGTTTTGTTCCTTGGGCACCAATGATAATGACAATAATGGTTGTATTGTCCATCTTTGAATTGTTAGATTTTATAGTAAAAGAGGTATTTAATGTCATACACATTGATAGAATAAATGCAATGTAGAACATTTTTGACATTTGGTAGATTCTTTATTATCATATCTACCAACTGTTGGTGACATATCAAAGTGTGATACTAAGAATGTAGAACTTAGGTACATCTGTTGTATAAGATTATTGGTAAGAGAACAAAGGATGTTATTGTAAATTATTGAAGTTCAAAATTTCGAACTACAAAATTGTTCTAAAAAGAGTCTACTTTAAAAAAAATCTCTTCTAATACATTGAAAATCCATTATCAACCACATAGATGATTTTAGGATAGGGATAAGGTAGGATGCCCCATTGTTGTCCCTTTGGTTGTTGAACATATTTAGTCTCATTGAATTTATAGTTTTGGGGATAATACAACTAGAAATTGGGAAACAATTTCACATGTAATGTGGTCAAAGGAGGAACATACTGCTTTCCATTGTTGTTCATAGGAAGGGGTCTATTATCATCTTTTTGGATTCTAACATGTATCTCTCAATTCCCTAGCTACGCATTTACAATGATGATTCGAAAGCAACCTTGAATATTGTGGAATAATGAACAAACCTTTTGCCAAGTGTCCATAAACAACATGGTAATCTTTATTGAATTAAAAAAAATGCCACTTTTAAGCCCAATTTCAACCATTTCAACCCTCATCCCACATTGAGTTGTCTTAACCCCTAAATGCCCAATCACCCATTTTATGGTTACTACCCAAATTCATTGGGAGCTTGGATCTTAATTTTTTTTTTAAACTTTATATTTAATCCATGTAGTTCTTCAAGTTAACTTTCCATAGTTGAAAAAATATTTTGATTTAGACAAAAACTATGCCTTGGGGTGATTTTTCAAAGTCAAACACTTCAAGAAATGGTCACTTCAGATTGTCTAGGGAGAGAAACCTAGCTAATCTAAGGTCATCTCAAGAAAAAAATTCTATAGGTGGAGAAGTGGGTATGGGGTTGATTGGTTGAAGCATGTACTACCTCACTCAGTTGCCATGCTGTGGAAATAATCTTCATGCGCTCCAATCCGAGGGTTGCTATTATGTGAGCATAGAAGTGTGAGCCCATGAGCCTACAATACTATACACCTATGTTATAGGTGTATATACCACATAAATTGTCTATGATTATAGGGTATATATGTTACAAATACCCATATTATAGGTGTTTATGATACATACACCTTCTATATTGTGTGGTATCTATATTATAAGTACCTATAATGTAGGCTCAATGCTCACAAGCTCGCATTTTTTGGGTCACATACTAGCACCGTTGGCTCCAATCCTTATGAAAACTGGCATGAATTAGTTCTTAACTATTTACAATTTTATTTGGTCAAATGGCTTAATGGCAAACTCTTTTTATTTAAAAATATGAGATATAAGCCACTTGGCATGGGCCCAAGAATGATTTTTGCTTAGGAAATATAACTGCAATTTTTTCAAAAATTGAACTTTGATTGAAGATTTATCAAAATATGTAAGGCCAAAGACTTTGAAAATTGACAAGTAGGGGATTTGATACTAATGAACAAGATACCATGGTCACATTTTTCAAAAAATAATTCTAAAATGAATTATACTTATTTCATTTGAAAAACAACAATTTGGACGTGATTTTGGAAGTAGGAGACACCTTGGGCGTTTAGGGATCAATGCAAACCATTTTTACATTATTTTTACTAGAGTAGGATATAACATCACACAATTGGATTGAGAACTAGAAGCCACAATTGATCACGGGAAATTTTTTATTTGCCTATCTAAGTTTTAGCATGAAATGTCATGTTTTTGAATTCAAAATGAAGATTGATAATTCATTCAAGTGAAAATATACAAAATTATTTGTATACCTATTCCTAACAACTACTATTGAAAGTGTCCCTTAAATTGCAATTAAACCTTTACTATACTTAATTGCCATTAGTTGACTATTGAATCTTTAGATTTTGGTATTGAAACCAAGCCATGTGATGGTTTCAATGGCCTCAGGAGTTCTACTTCGAAAATTCCTAGTAATTACATCTCTTACCCCCCATTTCAAATTTTTTTTTTGTGATTTTCAATTACTAATACTATGAAAACGTTTTCTTTCCTAAAACATGACACCTCCACCTATGTTGAATTGCTTTTTTTGACAGTCAGTTTGAGTTTTAGAGCATGGCCACCATGGCTCAATATATCCTCAAAGGAATCCATGCTCTTGGCCCACGAGCCAAAACAAACCCCATTGTGGCTCTAGGTGATGTTTCCAAAGCACTAGGCACACCAAATTCCATTGTTTTAAATTCCCTCAACTTCCGATGCACGGTGGAAATTTGGCTAAGCTCAAGGTGGACTATTTTGGCACTACCTTGGGGGGACAATCACTAAAATTGCATGAGGCAAAACTATAGCTTCATCAAATGAATGTAAAAGATTCAAAAAAATATTAAACCCCTAACATACAAAAGCATCATAGTGATTGTAGGGACAAGGCAAGATTTTGGCTAGCCAATAGTTGGAAGACCCTTCCCTACCATGCTTGGGATTTTCTTCTTTTTAACAAATGAAACAAATTTCATTGCAAAGGAAAAAAACCAAAGCCCACCAACCACACTATGCCCAGGATTACAACCATGCATGCCAAACCAAGTTTCCCCATAGAGATTTTTTAATGTTTTAAACCCGGAGTTTATTCCAAGAGAAATTAAGAACAAACAATGGAAAGTTGAGGGCAGAGCCCTAGAGAACAAAAGAAAGTCCCACCTAGAATCATAGTAAAAATCAGACCTTAATTTACAAGAAGGAGCCACAAGTAGGTTTGTTCAAGTGCCAAGTTTCTTGCAGAGATTTAAGTGCCCCATGGTGATGATGCTCTTATCACCTTAGCCAACAATTAACCCTTAAACGTCGACACAGACGTTTTGTGTCCAATAGATGACTTCACCGTTGATAGTATAAAAATAGAATGCACCTATTGGTACAATAATTGGAGCAATTTTGCTGACTATCTTGGTCATGTGGGTTTAAAATTTCAAAAATTTCAAGAATGTTTTTTTCTTCAATGATGTGCTGAGTTGACCCCACTTAAGTTCCAACGTATCAGAGTAAGGTAGTACCTACCTTTCGATGGTTGCTTTTGTTTCTTGCAATTCATGCCAAAAACTGATAGAAGCCATGGTTCCTGAATTATGAACAAACAATTTGAACAAAAAGCAAGTCTACAAAGTTGTGGAGGATCCGAGAAGACCGCCACGACTTGCAAATCATCTGCTCATCTCAAGCAACCATTGTCACCCTGAGTACTCGTGTGTGGGCTCCATGAATAATAGAATAGGCTCTTAGAATGATTGAATTCCATTGTGTATATAATGCAGCATAGAAGGTGGAACTCAAGGTGTGTACCCTCATAATCGCCACTTTCTGCTCCTGCACCTAGTTACTATTACTATTATTAGACTGGTCACATTTTCATTGATTTTCCTGTTGGCATGTGAAAGTAGGTTCCAATTCACCAAAAAACACAGCATTTGGATACTGTATGCAAAAGTTATGATGGGTCAAAGTTTTTCAGTGGTAAGTTAGTTGTTCTGGAATTGTTTTTTCAACATACAAACATATTGATTTTGGAGATGTACACAGTGTGATGACTACGGTTTCAAGTAGGGTGCAATTTTGGGTGTACCCATCATGAAAGTATGTTTGCACTGACTTGGTGTTACGGATGGGTCAAAGTTTTTCAGTGGTAAGTTAGTTGTTCTGGAATCGTTTTTTCAACATACAAACATATTGATTTTGGAGATGTACACAGTATGATGACTACGGTTTCAAGTAGGGTGCAATTTTGGGTGTACCCACCATGAAAGTATGTTTGCACTGACTTGGTGTTAGGGATGATGTTTGCAATGTGAATCTAGTCCAATAGTAGGTCTAAATTCGTTCCTAAGACCCTCAATAACAACACTCTTTAGCACCAAGTGTGAACATACCATAGTCAGGTAGTGAGTGAAAAAAAAGTCAGGACAAACAAAGTCACCAGCTGGTTTCATGAACAATTGGCAGGATGATGCTGGGTTGGCTTCATTTGAGGATCATTTATTGTGGGTTTAAGATCCTCCAAAAGCTTAAAAGAAAAAAAAAATGAATTTTCAATTTTTTATGTGGATGAGATTGCCTAAAATATTCTGGGTTTATACCAAACTAGGATGAAAGAGATGCAAGTTTAAAAAAAATTCCTTCCACTGCTGGCACAAGTTTAGATGCAATTTTTGAACAAAAGCATGTACTTTTTGATGAGTGAAAAATGTTCAAGGTAGTCTAGCTTATAACCGGACACTGAAGGTGTATGGAGTTACAAAAAATAAAAAGACAGAAGACCTGGTACTTAGCAGATGAGGCAAAATGAGAAGATTTTGGGTTAAATTATAAACAAGTAAAAATATGACCTTATTTCATATCTCTCGGGAAAAAATACAAAAAAGCAATAGGTTCCTATTCCTAATCATAGATTACCCACACCTAAACTAAAAGGAGGATTGAAGAATTCAACTAAAGTTCCTTGCGAGGGTTAGCTTTGAACCACTCTCTAGTAAATAACTGTTCTATGATCAAACAAAAAGATGCTTAAAATCACACATCCTCTAACAACATTGGAATTTGGGCATTATGCACTTTGCAAGGTTTAAGGTTCAATGAAGTTCAGTGTTAAGCTTTTTATTTTTGTTTGGTATGGTAGGCCTATATATATTTAAGCTTACCTACCTTATCCATAATCACATGTACATGCTTCATCAATGATTCCAATAATTTGAAATTTGCAAACAAATTATAAGACTTAAAGAATCAAACTAAACCTATTAATTCAAGATGACTCTAAATAGTTTTAATCATTCATATTTTGGTAGAATGTAATTTTAACTTTAAATTATAAATTCCAAGTTTCAAGGTCTATTTTTGTTAGAAACCACTCCAAATTGCCATTTTAATTGCAAAGAGAAAAAATAAAAAGATAAATTCTTTTTGCATGTCTAACCACAGGATCTTGTACTAGACTAGTATAAAAATGTGGAAAAGAAATTTCAAGAATTTTGACCAAGTAGATTTCAAGATACTTGCATTTAGAGTGATGTAAATGGGATTTTGCACCTTGTGTGGTTAGACAATCTAACTTCCAATCTTCTTAACTTCAAATGTTTGCACTAAAGATTTTGATTTTATTTATTTATTTATGTTGAAGAATTGAGTTGATAGTTCGGAAAAAAAATTCAAAAATATTGATTTAATTTGCATTCTTTAAAAATTTGATAAGTAGAAGTAGGTTCAAAATAGAAAGAAAATTTGTTTTATTAATAGCTCCAAGATAGAATTGAAACACACTAATCTCAATGGAGAGATTGTTCTAGAAAACAAAGTAAACATTGCAGAACTTTTTTTTGTTAATTATAAAAATTGAGTTAAAAAATGAATCTAATACATTATTTTTTCAAGAAGATGCTACAATTGCCTACAAAATAGAACATTCCATAACTTTCACATCATGAATCCAAAGAGAATGAGTTAAATCTTGCCAAATAGAAAAAATATAATGTATGAGAAACATTGTTTTAAACTTTTATTTCAAGTTTTAGTGTTTTTGGTCTACCTAGATTTGAACTATTTTAGGCAGGTAAATTAGAGAAAAAATAATTAAAATTCATTTTTAAGTACACAAATTTCTTAATATTTTTCACACATGAAAAATAGATTAATATTGGATAATTGCATACAAATTTGGACAAGTCAGAAATTATTTAATTAATTAATTCATGATTTATAAATGTGTAGATGAAAATGCTTCATCAACAATTTTGAAGCTTTTTAAAAAATGAAGGGAAGACATTTTATTCAGTACGGTGATGATAAAATACAACATTTGTTAGCAGAGCTCCTACTTCACCGTTCTTGAATGATTTTGGTTTGAATTAAGGTAGTGGGTGCCAACTAAGTTATGTGAACCTATTATCATCACTAATTAAAAACTAAGCATAATTAATATTATTAGTCATAAATTTTTTACTAATCTTTCTAACAACTAGGAGAAGATACCAAGATACTTTAGTATGCATTATTGAGACATTGTATGCATAAGTTATGAATATTTTGTGTACTATCTTTAGGTATACCCAATACTAACCTAGGCTCTCATAGACTCTCATATTTTCATTGTGCACATTTTTTGTAATTGATATCTAGGATTTTGTGACTTTTTTTGGTTTGAATGTTGATGTCACATTTTGGATAGTATTGATTATGTCTTATATTTCAAGAACACAATATGAAAAATCCCTCCTTTGAGATACAAAATATGAAAAATTCACCTCGTAACGGGAAAAAATCACAATCCATCCAAATTTTGAATAGAATTTCACAAAATTTCACCCTATATCTAAATGTTGGATAAAGATTGTTTCCTCGGGAATTACCCTCATTCTGTACAACGACTCCACTAAGGTTTCGTCCAACGATAGTCAACCACTTCCGTCGTTGGAAAACCCGACGTCCATCAGTAAAAGTGCCATTTAGAGTCAAAGATTCCTTTCAGTTGAGGTTTCGTCCAACGGCAGCCCATCGTCTCCGTCTCTGTCTTCGTCGTTTCAAGTGAACAACGTAGGCTCTGTCGTTGGCAGCCTCTTCTCTCTCGATCGCAGCCCGCCATTGCTGAGCTTCGTCGCAGAATCAAGCACTCTCCAGCTCCGACTTGCCTCTGCACCTCTGTCTGCACCTGAACGCGCCGATCTGCAGGCAATGTGTCAGAGAGCGCCATGGTGCGCTTCTTGAAGGCGCTGCGCAAGAAGTGTCTGCGCCAATGACCATGTGCAGCAGCAGCAGCAGTAGCAGCAGCGCGCGCGCTCCCCTCGTCATGCTGCGTACAGCGTCTGCGGCGTTTTCTCTCTGTGCTCTTCCTCCGTGGATTGTTAGTTCAGTGCCAGAGGCGATGTCAAGTGCGCCCGATTGCGCTGTCCTTGTCGGGATCAGTTTGGCCTCTTCGGCCTTGGAACTCCCACTTTGAAAGAGGAGGTGTGCACACCATGATGACGTCGTTGGGATGTAAGTAAGTGCCTTAGTTAGAAGGCAGAGCGAACAACCTGGAGAGTGACCGAACGGAAGAGGTTAAAAGCCGCGCAGAGTTTGTTGCATGTGTCATTAAGAAATGACTTCGGTACAACGAGCAGTTGGAGTGGCCTTACGAAGATGACGGTTATTTTTCTTCTGATTCTCGTGTAACTTAGCGCCTTTGCCTCAGCTGCATTTGCCAGCTGATTGCGTCCGGATCACTGTCTGCAAGTGCTGGAGGAGCTTACTTGTCCGCAGCCTTTGTTGTAATTTCCTCGCGATTTCTGAATCGGAAGGCACAGGTTAGTACCTCCTCAGTTTCAGAATATTTTACAGTAGTGAAGAATTTTTTCTCGGGGGAAAGGTACAGAGGAAGAGTGTTGCTATTGCATGGCCTTGTTCACCTGCTTTTAGATATGGCTTCCGTACTGGGATGGGAGAGGTGTAACTTGGAGGAACCGGTTTATTTGGTCCTCGAGTATTTGAATCAGCGGCATTTGCCTTTTGATCTTGTCCTGATTGTTACTGTCTGGCGAGTGTTGGAGAGGCTTACTTCTTTACTTGTGTGCGGGTGCCGTCCGTGTAATTTTTCGGTACGATTCTAGAATCGCAAGTCGTGGGTACTAAACCTCTTGTCTTGGCACTATTTTAGAATTTTCCTTCCAATCGGGGGATAAATTTAGAGAGATAGGTAGAGTAATGAATGCCTGGCCTTGTTTATTACCTGGAATTCTTTGTCCATTGTTAGCCATTCTGTCCTGGGAGCAAAGACATTGTAGAACATCTTGACGGCTCTCTGTGCTGTGTATTTAACCATTCATTGTTTACAGCCGAGTGAAATGTGCACTATTTTTAGTTTTGAAGCTGAGCATGTCGTCCTCCTTCTCATACCTCCATCAATGATAATGTTGACGGTGTGCGATGTGTGGCCAAACATTGAGTGCAATTTAAATTCCACGGACGATTAAACAACTTTCCAGGCAGGAATGTGTTCTGACATCCGAAAGCGAGATCACTGCTGCACGGACTGAGACGGGGGCAATCATTGCGACAAATTGAGCCCGTCGAACTGATTCATTGTCAATAAAACACTTAGAGCTGCTCACACCATTTTTTGGGAGATTATCCACTTGCATCGATCAGGGTACTGCTGCTAGTGACACCATCTCCGGTGTTCACCAGTAGACAAATTTAAGCTTAGAGAAGTGTTTCCATATAGCTGCGGATATGTATGTTGCGAATTGATACGCAAAAGATTGCAAGGAAGTAAAAGCAGAGCGACCGATTATTTTCGTACTCATGATTTTGTCCTTGTAGTTTGGGAGTTGGAAGTTAGACAATAAACTCCTAACTTAATTCGCCATTCTCTCGACAGATTTCAGGAATTGTTGAAAGGATCTATCTCACCATCGGTGACTTCAGCCGCTACCTACTACTGTCTTACTTGCTAATGAACATCTTGGAGGCAGGACGTCTAATCGACATCAATATCTTTTTCAGAAAAGAAGACAAAACATAAGTCGAGCTGAACGCCTGTGGCACGAGAAGTCAGCTTCTAGCAAGTGAACGGAATTGAAACAGTTACTCATTGAGAACGCGGCCACCTGAATCACGAGACGAAAGCGGATTTCCCTCTCACTGTGTTCTGGTGACGCTTCTTTCAAGATTCCAATCATCTGCTTACTTCTTTGAATTTTCTTCTCGGTTCTCGTCTCAGTTGTGTTCTAAAAATCTTCTTAGATGTGAGTTTGCTCTTGTACTGTGAAAGTATGTTGATGAGCAGCAATGCCCTTCCGGAATTGCTTTCTTTAGCTTGCGGAAACCAGTGGCTTTCCAGTGTGAAACATTAAAATTTCTTGGTTGCAGTGCTCATGTGGTTATAAACTTGATCTTGCGATGCTGACTATTAACGTACTCCCAACGTCTGGAGTAGAGGAAAATTCGAGAAACAAGAGGTTATGCCTGTCTCCTTTTGGAGTATCAGTGATGAGAAACCTCATGAAGCATAGCTTGTCCATGCTTGTATTGCTCTTGCTGTCGGCGTCCTCGAGCGTTGCATTGTCACCTGATGGTGAGTGTCATCAACGAATCTTCTCACGAGTTGAAGTTTTTTATGCCGAATCGTATATATTTTGAATCTATATATCCTAGGCTTTCCCTAAGGGACGATTTTGCAGCTGTGAACTGCTGAATGCAAAATTCTATGAAGGGAAATTTTATTGGGGATTCGTTGTCAATGCCTATAAATCGGAGAGTATATTTCGTTGCCATATCTTATTTAGGGAATATAGGTTTCACATAGCTTCATGCGTCAGAATATCTCAGGGATGTGTCGATGGGATGCTGATTTTGGAATCTCAGACACACGCTCTTGTGTTCAGGTGTGGCGTTATTATCGCTTAAAGCACTTCTCAACGACCCTTCAGATTCTCTCGCCAGCTGGAATGAATCGGATGCCAACCCGTGCAGATGGAATGGAGTTTCGTGCGAGATACAAACAAGCCGCGTACTCATGCTGTAAGTAGCAAGTTCGTGAACAACCATTTCTTTAAAAAGTATTCACATGATTGAGCAGTATGTCGGCAATGAATTTTGACTATTTAAATTCATCAAGCAAGAAATTATTGTTCCAAGGGATTGCGTTAAGCTGTGGGGCATTCTGTTTCTCAGGTCACTTCCATTCAAACAGTTGCGTGGATCTATTTCACCGGAAATTGGCAAGCTTGATCAACTCCGCAGACTGTATGCATTGGCCTAAAAAGCTTTTCCCCTTCTCAATGATTGGTTCACGTGTTCATCTGAAGTCAGATCTTTCAGTTTTGCTCGATACTTCTGTTCTAGGTTTAAAATATCCTGTTTACCAGTAGCAGATATTTCAGGGATTGACCCTCTTTAACGGTCTCAGGGCATTCACCTCACTATGCCCCTCTGAGGCATCACAGCACTTAGAGGCTGGCGGCAAGTGAAACAACTTACATAGCACGTTAGCAACATAAACCTTGCTAGTACAGATCTAATGATATGTTGGAATGGTTCCGTAAAAAGACGTAATCTTAACTGGAATTTACCTGGATCTGTGAATGGCAGGAGCTTACACTCAAACAAGCTTTTTGGACCTATTCCAAAAGAACTCAGCAACTGTACATCATTGAGACAATTGTAAGTTCAGAGAGATCCGAGATATTAAGAGCATCGATCTTTGCATTTTCTAAGTACATCTCCTTGTCGTGGCTTCCAACATCTGCAGTTTGGAACTGACACATTGTCTTAAAATCGTTTGCAGGTATCTACGGGGTAACTTTCTGACAGGAAGCATACCTACAGAACTTGGAAATCTGAGATCTCTTGGAATCTTGTAAGTTTTCGTACAGAGCATCACGCAAATATTTTGTGCCGGCTTTTCACTAAAATGGTTTTGTTAGTAAACACTAGACCGAAAAGTGATTCGGATTAAGAAAAGTACATATTTCTTTGCAGGGACCTGTCGAGCAACGGTCTAACGGGTAACATTCCCAGGGCGATTGGTTCGCTTTCAAGACTTAAGTTCTTGTAAGCCTCTAATACTACGTTCTGTATGCACTATATCTCAAGTAATGGTCTCTCTGACATTTGTATTCAGTCTCTTTTAAGTTTGTGCAGTATACAGCTTCATGTCCTCTTTAGATGAAAAGTGGATGATGATGAAGTCAAATTCTTACTATGCTGTGTCGAGCATCGTGTTCGTAAATGTTACCAGCCTTAACTTACTCTGGGCTTTCGGTGCAGAAATGTTTCCTCTAACTTCTTCTCTGGCGAAATCCCTACAAATGGGGTCTTGAAGAACTTCTCTCTGCGATCGTAAGTGCCTACTCTCCTAGAGCAGTGGTTTTAGACCTACCTGAAATTTTTGCTGGCTAGATGAATCAACAAGCCATGAAAGGTATTTGAAACTTACGGTTGAGGTGTTCTTATTCTCTACGATGGAACTGAATGAGTCAAATCCCTTCCAGGTTTCTACAAAACCCAGGCCTTTGCGGGTCTCAAGTGAAAATAACGTGTCCTAGTGCCCCCTCAGCACCTACTCCATCAGAGTCAATATCTCCAGCAAGTTCTCCCCTACATTCTGAGCCCATACCTCTTGGGGGTGGAAACAGTCCTGCTTCGTCTCCAGCTAAAGCCCCAGGTACAGAATGCTACTGCTTGTACTATTTTGATACACAGAAGAGAGTTGGCAATCCGAGCTAATTAATATTGACGATTTATGATCGAAGTGAAGATTTCTAGAAGAGATAAAACATGTCTCTTTGTGAGAGATTGAGAGGCATTTTGGGTTGATGAAGTTTAAATTTCCAGTCGAGGTGCCAGTTTCCCATACCCACTTGCATGTGCATAATCCTTAATTTGCGTTGCAACAGGGGGATCAATACCAGTACCCAGTGCAAGTCATAAACACGGCTACTCCGATGCACTCCTCATAAGTGCAATGAGTACTGTTTGCATAGCTCTACTCATTGCTCTCATGTGCTTCTGGGCCTGGTTTCTGTACAAAAAATATGGAAACAAAAAACCAAACCTTGCCAAAGTCAAAGGTGTCGAAGGTATGTGCTCATACTGTGTCATGCCTTTCTGCATAATTCATCTTAATGTGGGTTATAGGAAGCGTAAATAAAGTTAAAGGTTCAGTTATGAGTTCATGACGGCTATTCTTAGTAGTCCAAGTGTTCTAACGAAAGTAACATAGCGCTCTTCATCATGCAGCATGCAATGGACCTAAGGTGGTGGACTTCCATGGTGATTTGCCATATACGAACACGCATATCATTAAAAAAATGGATCTGCTTGACGAGAGAGACATGATAGGCTCTGGTGGATTTGGCACGGTCTATCGCCTAGTTATGGACGATGGCAAAACTTATGCCGTAAAACGTATTGGAGTGTTGGGATTATCATCTGACCGTGTGTTTGAAAGAGAGCTGGAGATTCTGGGCAGTTTCAAGCATCGAAATCTTGTCAATCTACGAGGATACTGCAACTCCCCAACTGCAAAGCTCCTGATATACGACTATCTGCCTTGCGGAAACCTGGAGGAATTTCTACATGGTCTGTGAATGAGTTCCCTTCGTTGCCATATTTTCCCAGATAATTGTTAAGGGATCCCTTAAACTCGGATGGATGACATGTCATGAATATATCTTTGATTTGCTTCACAACTTTGGGCGAAACCATAGTTCACCACATGTGTGCTCATTTGGCAAGTGTCTTTTGTTTGTACTCCTTTGAATTTAAGTGATCCAAATCAAGTAACTCACAGGTGGATGCCCCTTTTCTCACAGATAGGGAGCCTCAGGAGGTGTTATTGAACTGGGTGGCACGGATGAAGATAGCCATTGGAGCTGCCCGAGGGCTTGCATACTTACACCATGACTGCTGCCCTCGCATCATTCACCGTGACATCAAGTCAAGCAACATTTTACTAGACGATAATCTAGATCCCCATGTGTCTGATTTTGGCTTGGCCAAATTATTGGAAGACAAAGCCTCTCATGTGACTACTATAGTTGCTGGTACCTTTGGCTACCTCGCACCAGGTAATACTGCTTAAGTCATTGTTGCCGAATCACTTCTATTCTGCACGAGAGAATGGGTGCTTTTCGACGACTATGTTTGTGTTTGTCTTTTTCCTCTAAACGGTGGCCCTAAAAGTGAACAGAAGTTTGAATCGAGGGGACAACTATGAGGTGTCATTTCCCCTTTCCTAGAAGTCGATTATTTCAGCACTGAACTGGTCTGTGACTCTGGCAGAATACATGCATACTGGACGAGCCACGGAGAAGGGGGACGTGTATAGTTACGGCGTTGTTCTGTTGGAGCTTTTAAGTGGCAAGCGCCCCAGTGATCCTTCTCTTATTGCTGAAGGCCTGAATTTAGTTAATTGGGTAAGGGTTCACCACAAGCTCATGTCACCCATTAAATGTTGATTATCAGCATGTCAGCTGCATCGTTTAGTGAAGGTTATGATTCCGGTACTCAGCTTCTCGCTTTTCACAAGAAAATAAAGATTGAAATTATGGATTGATTATTTAAAAAAATACAAAATCTTTGAAAACATGACAACTCATTCTGGCATAGGAATAATAATGGATGAGTTTTAGTTTTGAAAATTATTTATTGAAATAAAAATCTGAGTACTGATGCCGGATCAAGTTCAATGAGTAAGTTCTGTAGATAGCCTACTACCGTAAGTCCACTGGCCTAGAAAGGGTTCTCCTTTATCCAATAGTCTGCTTTTTAATCATGAATGTAGGATGGTAGGATGGTACATTGGTATCAATCGTTTAATCACCGTTTATCTGTGGTAATGTAGGTTACGCTGTGCATCAAGGAAAACATGCAGTTCGAAATCTTTGACCCAAAGATCGTCGATGGAGCTCCGAAGGAGCAACTGGAATCTGTTTTGCAAATTGCTGTTGCCTGCATCAGTCCTGGGCCTGAAGAGCGGCCTACAATGGACCGAGTCGTGCAATTGCTGGAGGCAGACACCCTTTCCCCATGCCCTAGCGATCTCTGCAACTTCTACAGATCACCTCATTCTGACGAGGAAGCCAGGGGTCGGTAGACCAACTCACGATAGAAGCTACTACCAAAAGGTTCAAGACTTGCAGGGTTAAGGAGGAATTTAAACATTATATTCGGTACCATCGGGTGTTGGTAGTTGCCTTCCGATCTAAGTTATTCTGCCTCATTTCAGTTTTTGCGAGTTTTCTTATTCGTTTCCTAACAGCCCATGGCTCAGGCAGAGACGTCTCGATACCCACACCCTTTAACAGCTGCAGCCCACATCAGACTGAACTGTACAATAGTGGCATCCTGATTAGAAAGGATTAGCTTGTCACAGGAATTCATTTTACCAGTCAGCCCAGAGGTACGTCACCATTTTCAAAGATTTTTTTAGAAATCTCAGACGTGGTCATGACTAATCATGGAACGTGAGCAAATCTTTCCTGATCTTGTACTTGCATCTCACAAATTGTAATTTCAACCTGGGAGGCTGGGATGTCAACTGACTATTGCACTTTGTCAGATGCACTTTGTCCATAGATGCTCAATCATATCAGTATTGCACATGATTGTGGTATTGTACACCTGCATTAAGGACGCAAGTACTTACTAAGCCCTAAAGGGAGTTGAACACAATTGCCCTAGTGTACGAATGTGAGTTTTTGGATCCAAAGATGTAAGGTAAAACAGCCCATTGTGGTCAGAAGACCCAGTAGTGGACACCTATGGAATGACCCCATTGTGGGTTTTTTCAGACCCCATCATGGGTTTTATTACTAAATGAGATTTGGACCACAATCAATGTCTTACCTGACAGTAATGGAGTGATTAGTGACTGCATTAGGAACTTCTAACTTTTTAGTGTAATTTCATTGTAGGAAGTGACTTTTTTAGGCTTTTCACATTAGAAATTCTTGTGACTGCTTTAGGTGTGTAAGATGAGCATGATGGATACAGATTTTGTTGGTTCTGGGGTAGTCTACAAACTCTTTTGGGCCATGATGGGCTGAACACTTCAAAAATTCCTAGCAAATTCATACTTTGTCAAAAAAATATAATTTCAAATGCTCTCATTGTTTCTCACACCTGTCTTTATGTGAGAAAAAAATGGAAAAATTTCAGCAATGGCATCAGTATGAACTCCTAATTTAGACCACAATGGGCTGTTTTACCTTAGTTGAAGGTGCGAAAAAACTTTTACTAAGTTGAATTTTTTGTGAATTTGTTTAGTATCAATGGGAGTGTTGCATTAAATTTGTGATTGTTTTTGGAGGTCAATGTGCCATTAAGGTAAATTGGCCTATAATAGGTAGAATGATTGGTTTGCCTTGTTGACATTACTGAAATTTTCTAATTCTTTTTCATAGAAAGACAAACGCTAGAAATGGAGAGAGTATTTCTTTTTTATTTCTTTTGACAAAGTATGAATTTGTTATGAATTTTTGAAGTTTGCTGCCAAATTAGCCCAAAATAGTTTCTAGACTACCCCATAACCAAACAAAAGTGTAACCAAATGGTCATTTTTCCACCGAAAGCAATCACAATATTTTCCAACGTGACCACAATATTCTCTAACATGGCCATGACAAGAAAGATAAAAGTTACTTATTGTCATAAATTTACAGTACGAATGTAGAAGGTTGTGAGACAGTCACTAATAACGACTTCACCATCACCCTAAGCATTGAATGTGGCTACTAACTCAACCTAATTAGCTTAGATCTCATTCATTGCAAAAATTATGTTGTGGGATGATGTAAGACTTTAATGGGTTGTTTTTTGGGTGCTTGCATTGGGTGGTTTACCTTATTACTACTATTGTTATTGCATAACAAGGGAAATGGAGGTGGTCCACATATTGTCACTTTGTCAAGGTTTAGACTGTAGAAGGATGGTCCAAATCACCTATCAATTGGTTGTTTTTGTAAAAAGTTTCAAGTGAAAATCTAATAAATTGTTTTTAGAATGGTATTGGGTTTGAAAACATGACACTTGTGCATATAATCTCTATGAGTTATAGGTGAGGTGATACTAGTGTGCCCTGAGCTGTTGTCCTAGCCAAAATAAAAGCAAAAGTAATTCTCTAATTGCTTATTTTATAAAAACTTTGAAATGCAATAACTTTCACATTGTAGTTACAAATGCCACAAGACCTAATCCTTGCACACCCCTTTTCATTGAGGGCTTTCCAATAGTCAAGGAAATCTCACTATAATGAACAAAACAAAACAAACAAACAACCTAACTTAAAGTATGAATTTCCCAAGTTCTTAGGTCTCACTAGTAAAGTAGAAGCACCTAATCGCAACACCTTTTGATCTCCAACACTTAGAAAATGTCCTTGAATGAACATTTCTATGACATTGGATTTCAAAACCACAACTTTTCAAAAGAACCAATGAAAGATGAAGAGTTTTCTAAAGCTACCAATGAAAGATGAAACACCTTGTGCTTCAAAGGTGTCATGTAGGTGGGTCTAGTATGAAGTATAGGATGTCCTATATTCTCAACTTCAAAAAATTGTAAAATATTTCTGGAGCATTGGAAAATTTACAAAACCACTTGGATTGCATTTCTTTAAGTTTTCTAATGATCTCATCAAATTTTTTGGACATCCCAGGTAATGAGACCAAAAAAATTGTTATGCTTTTAGGTGTTGGTACCTTTACAGAAGAGTTAACCAAGAAGTTGACCCCTGGCAAGCAAATAGTATCCAAAAATACCCCGCAAAAACCTGAAATTCTCCATTGAAATGCAACCCAGATGAATGCTAGATACCAAGCTTGTCCATTGGATTCGCAAGGAAAATTCTCAAATTCGTGTCTTCATCTCACGTAAAGCTAAACTAATCAGTGAGCGTGGACAACTGAAAATATGCTATTAGTATCAACTGACGACGAGCTAGTCAGCTCTGAAATGCGTTTCCTCCTACAGTACGTCTGTTCCATGATCTGAGCCGTAACATATGACGGTCTCAAAATATAATTGTCTGTAGATGCTGAGTGCCAGAACACTGAGGACGGAAGCAGACCAGTGGCGGCTACTATACATATAAACAATACTAGAGCTTGGTGGAGTCAAGAAGGTCTAGTGCACGGGGAAAAAAGAGCAGTTGTGAACATGACGCCGTCCTGCATGTACACGAGTCTTGTCAGTAAACCATTTCAACCTCAGCTCGTTTGGCTACTAAAAATAAACACAGGCCAAGCAAATCCAAGCCCGCTGAAATGTGAAATTCTGAACTACGGACTACATGCAATGGCCTTGTGACACACAAAGTGCGGAAGTCAGGAAAGCTGACATCTAAGTGCGTGATGGTCCACACTAAGTAATGGAAATTGAAGAATTCGATGTTAGGTAAAGTATACCGTAGTAAAGTAGATAGGGACCTGATCCCATCTCCTGTTACAGTAGAACCTCTCTAAAGCAGCTCTCTCGAAAGTAACAAACCTCTCTAAGGTTATATCAATTTCCAGTCCCACACCGGGCCGCATACCAAACGTCATGAATGCAAATGACCCTCCCTAATGTAATAACCTCTCTAATGTAATATGTCAGACCGGTCTCCTAGCCCTACTGCTTCATAGAAGTTCTACTGTACCAACAGCAACTCATCCATCATACACTAGGTTCATCGTATTAGCACGACTTGACTAAGTTCTATGGCCAATGATCTTAGAATGAAAATGGCGTTATCCATAAGAAATTCAAAGAGAATGATAAAAATCTGATCTCCAAAGATTAGGATCTTGAACCCAAAGATCTCTCCATAGCTCTATACATCTCCCCAACCCCCCACTCCTACACGTGCTCAAATATGAAAAGTGACGCACATAGTACCCTCAGGATACTATTAGGAATCATGTTTTGATAATGTATAACATACCAGGATTGAGTCATGGAAGGGGAGAGTAGCAAAACCTGTTCACTAAGAAGCCTCGGTTGTCAGTCCGCAACGACATGAGCTTGAGGTCCACCAGAAGGAAGCATGCACGAGTACGTGACATACTTTTGATTGTCCACAAGAACCACTACAAAAATCCGAGACAACCCCTTCGTGGTGCCCTTCCTCCGACTATCCCCACCATAGTCTTCGGGCCCTGCCAACACCGACACCACCATGCTCGACACCCCATGCCGCAGGTTCTGGTTGTGTAACTGCTCTCGAACAGTGTTTTCGACCCTGGGATCTGTCCCATTGCCCCGGCGCTCCTCCCGGGATGAAGGTTTGGGCTTTATGGGCGGAAGTGGAACTGCAAATGGGTCCCGACGGCTTCGAGGCACTACCGGGACAGCAAATGGGGAGGTCACGTTGTGGGGGCTGCCCTGTGAAGCAGCTTTGGCCGCCACCGACTCGGCCATGGTCTTGGCTTCGGGACTAGAACCCTGTCCTGGTGAGGCAGAAGCTGCTGCTCTTGTGTCAAACTGGAACAGCTCCGTGCACATGCCTGTGCTCAGTACAGGTCCTGCAATAGAAGAAAGCAAGCGTCAGAATGACATGTTGACTGAACGAAAGAGACGAAGACGACATCTCCATATTCAAATGGACAAGGAATTATCTTCAAATAACTGTTCACTAGTCCTCTTTGGTTAGAAAGTTTATAAGATATAGTTATCCTTCAACTCATAGAGTTTTTAACCCTATTTCAATTAAATCAAAATGGGGTTTCCAGCCACAAATTCAAATAGGGTCACCTATTTGTTGGACAATTCCAGATTGACCCCTGGTTTCTTATTGGTACAGGGTAAGCACCCCGATTTGCAGAGTAACTTCACTATCTCTAATAGTACTGGCACTTAGGAGAGGACACCTAATTTCTTACCAAGAACCGTTTCAAGTTGCAGATATAGGGAGCAAGCCAATACCCTCAAGAATGCCACAGATGCCAAGCCATCCAGAAACAAGCAGTCTGCACTTAACCCCTAAGTGGCCAAATGGCCAAAAGTGGTTGCTTCCTTATCGTTAGGAGTTGAAGAGAGACTTCAATGTAACAAAGTGTACCAATAGAAAAAAGAAAGCACACCTCATTTCGAAAACCTCTGTTAAACCTCCCCAAGACAGTAATTGCAATCATTAAAGGTTCTGAAAAGCAGTACCGAAACTCTGGGGTTTGCGCAGGTTTTAGATAAGGACACTCTACTCATGAAATGAAGACAAACAAATCAAAGAGGAGCACTAAGAGTTGTAGGGTCTACGATCAGCAGCAAGGCATTGTCGCGACTCAGAATAGGCAAGTTCGCTGCTTCCAGCTGCTGCTCCAAACAGCTTACTTAGCGTGGGCACGCTGCAAGTATTCGTCTCATGAGCCTTCTTTTGAAGGAACTGATCATAAGTCAAAGGTTGCTGCAGGCTATCCGAGAAAGGCATCAAGGTTTCAAATCTCTCTTCATTTCTGATCGGCAAAGGCATAGTCTCCTTGACGTTACTTATATTTCTCTCCCATGTTATAGGCTCTTCATAGTCAGCCAAGTGAACCCTCATCAGTGATTGACGCACCCGACATCCTCAAGAAAGGAAAAATTCCTCATGAAGAGCATAGTCATGGGAGTGCAGCTACAAAAGCTTAAGCACCATCACATAGAGAAAAACAATGTGCACTAAGACCAAGTCTGGACATTATGATAGTGTGAAGCACCCACTCCAGAACATCTTAGAATGCGACCAAAATTGATTTAGTATATATTAACGTTCTACTTCTCTCTAGATTCACCAGACGTGAACCTAGAGAAGAAAGTTACGTACGGATGATTTTCATATACGGTAAATTAAAGTCTTGAAAAGACAGTGACAACAGAAGCTGCACCTGTGGAAAGGCCTGAAAAAAGCCACGAATTCAGCGGCCCCCTGGGAGCCGCATCATAAGGGGTAAAACTGTAGAAAGTTCCTCCAGTGGCTGCTACAGCTTTTGAGTTATCTACAGGTAGCTCAGCATGTGGTTGTGCTTTTAACTTCGTAGTCAATTCTTTTGCAACAAAATCAGTCTCTGGGTCTAACAAAGACCAAAAGAACGTGTATCAAAAGGAAGCAAAATAAAGAGAATCATCCAGGATATTGAGACCTGACGAAATTACGTAGCAACGCACCTTGTCGCAAATTCAAGATCAGAGAAAAGACACAAGGTTTCCGAAGGATAAAGAATGCAACGCAGAGTACAAAGAGTGGTTGAGGGTTCATATAGAGCCATGGAATGATAGAAATGGTAAAATCAGATTTAGTACCTTGAAGGCCACCGAGCATCCACTGTTGCAAAGATCCTGCCCGAAGCACAGGCGAAATTAGATTGTTAGTGTCGACAACGGAGTTCACCTTTCCTGAGAGGGGCCTGGCAGTCACAAAAGGCCCTGTCGAGGCGTTCTTTACAACCTTGGATTCTCTAGAGGCAAGATTGTCCAGTGCCTTGACAGGAAACTTTTTCACAGCAGATGCAGCTACTTGCTTCTTGTTCTCCTTTTTTTTCTTCGATCCACTTTTGCGTTTCTTCTCCGACTGATTTTTGGCTGCTTTGTCACCAGCCATGACTGCTTGAATGATCAGATTCCCATCCACCTTTACAAGGCCGTTTGCGCCCGGAATGAAAACAGACGCTGCAAACGATTGACTTGTGTTGGCAGAAACCACTTCACTTCCTATCTGTAGGGGAGATTTCACGGAACTGAAGTAACCGGGTGAAGTGGAAGTCGCCAGAGTTGCACTTCCATCTATGGATGGTGGAACAGAAGACTCAAATCCAGTTGTTCTGGTGTCTGCATTCGCCTGCTTAAGTTCAGTTTCAAATGCCAGTCCTGCGTGTATACTTGGAACTCCTTCACGTTCAGGACCATATTCCCCTGGTTTTAGTGGCGCCCAACCTGGTCCATAATCCCACTTACTAAATCCTGTACTATTAAGCAGGTCGGCATCTTCATTCCAACTTGTGAGAACCCGGCCCCCAACTCGTATATTCCCTACACGTGAATAGTCATCCACTCCGACAGTACCATACTCAAAGGAACCAAACACCATGGCCACACAGAGAAGTCCCATGACTGCCATGGACGCAGCACCTGCCGCTTTCAGTTTCGTTCGCTTCTTATCTCCTCCCTCCTTCGTGACCGCAGACTTTGCTCTCTTTGAACTGCGAGCAGGAGTCTGGGTTTTCATTCGAGGAATAGGAACCGGGGGCATCTGCCCACCTGGAAACATTGGTCTCCCCGCGACCATTCCAGGATAGGGTCCCATAGGCAAGACATGCATTGGCATCCCCGGCCTTGGAGGGCAAACACCTGCAAAATTCGGGTAAGCAAGAAACAGAGACAAAAATGTTAAAAGAAAACAATATTTGAAAATTAAAAAAAACGAAACTGGAAAACCAGGAACCAATAACACGAGCAGCACCTTCAAAGTGCAGCCATGTCTTCAAGCTATGGCTTAAAAAGTAATGCCCATGTGTTGACTCTCACCATGCCGTAAGGGAAGGCAGACAAGCAGGCAAGAGAGAACGAAAGAAACTCTTAAAAAGAGTGTGAAGGGGTAATAGAAGTAGTACAGTATACCTGGAGCTGGAAAGTAATATCCAAGCTGTCTTCGAAGATTTACATTCTCTGCAGACAAATGGCTGATAGTAGCGTTCAGCTCCGCCACTGTTGCAGTCATGGTTCGAAGTTTCCCCTCCAACTCGTCTACATACACCTTTTTCCTTTGTCTAGAGAGCTGAGCGCTTTCACGATTGCGCATTAGTCGAGCGCGTCGCTTCTCATCATCCTCATCGCCACCCTCTCCCTTCCGGTCAGTATCACTATGATCACTCTGCTGGTCTTCAGGCACCTCCAGGTTTTGCAACCCAAAGGACTCTGCTTCACAAATCTCGGGTTTGTTAGATTCCTTCCTGTCGTCCCCGGACCTTCCTAGCAAACCAACTTTGAGAGCATTGCCGATGCTCTGAAGATGTCGTACACCGAAAGTCTCTGACTGGGATGCAGTTGACGGAATCTCCGCCCTTGAAACAGCTTCATGCCCGGGATCTCGAGATCCTGCTTCTCTCTCTTTGCAAGAGGAACCCTGAAGCTGGTTGTTTGCAAACTCGCTGTCATCACCACTAGAGGGGAATGTGGGACTCTCAGAACCGGATGAAACCTCGCCATTCAATTCGCGTTTGAGCGTTATAGACGAGTCCGGGTTGCCTTCTTTCTCGATCTCTATCCCTGAGCTTGACCCCCCACTGAGCTGAGTCACGCTGCTGGAAGAAGATGTTGCACCAGTAGGCTCCCTTTTCGGATGTACCAAATCCACTTGAGGGGCAGGACAATCCTCTTTGCCAAACAAGTCTTCCACGACGTTGGAGGCACTTCCGAGTACCAAATCACCATGAGACAAGTGATCATCGGTAGAGTGGAGCAACATGGAGTCTGCCAGTAGGTCTTGTGAAGAGAAATGATCATTAGTTTCTGGTAAAGTGGTGTCAAATTGTGAATAACTTTCAAGAGATCTTGATTGGTCACCTAATAGAGCGGTGTCAAGAAACAGCGACACCCAATCTTCACTTATTTTTTCCCAATCCTCGGAACCTTCACTAGAAGCAAGTGTCGTTGCAGCAGGGTCCACGTCCTCCATCGTTGCTTCATCGTCCTCCCTAAAGTCCGGAATTTCAATTTTTCGTTCCATGATTGAAAAAAATCCTCCACTCTGACTTCACTGAACAGAACGGAAAAAAATAAAAACTACACTCATCATCTCATTTCAGCGACCTGAACAGCAAACACAAGAGATTTTGATCAGTAGCAAAGATATGGATGGGAAAAGACCGACACCCCGCAAGTCAGGATAGCATTCTTGAAATCAGCTTCACGCCCACCTCAAATTCAACGAACAAGGGGAACCAAGATTCCAGTGATCCGCTGACATTTACTTTCTTTGAGGCACTTGTGCTAATATGTTGGGTTCAACATTCGAAAGCAAACTTCCTGACTCATGAATCGAGTTGCAGTCGTTGAATACATGCCACATGGTTCTAAAGTTGCCCATTCCTGAGGTCACATGACTGCTGACATTACTAGTTCTCAAATCATTGTAGCGATGAATTTGTTTCTAGTGCTACAGAGCAGTCCCAACACTACTCAAGAATGTTATGAGATAGCCTGATAGCATTCACAAAAACACTTTAGAAGGACAAATGTAATAAAGCTCAACGTGAACGATATTAAGTAGCAAGAGCATGCAATAGTCTCGATAGATCACTCTCAGCAAATCCAGAGTCATTACACATCGACTTAATGATCCCCTGTTTTCAATATGCAGATCATTTCATGCTATCTGCAGTTTACCGTTCATATGCGCACAATGTAGGTACCCCTTCCGCAGTAAAATGACTTAAACACAGAAATGGAACAATGCACCCTCTCATTACCACGCCTCTAAGTTGGAAAAAGGTTTTGCACAAGAGATATGCAAGAGTAGCACACACGCGGATAGAAACGGTGATATCTACCAGAAACCACTTCCAGTCGAAACAGAAAACCAGAGTGATTACGCATCGAATTAGTAATCCCCTGTATTCAATATGCATTTCCTAGAAATCGAATTTGAAGTTCATTTACGCACAATGTAGGTACCCCTTCCGTATTCCGATGGACTAAATACAGAAAAGGAACAGAGCGCCCTCTCATTGCCACACCTCCACGTTAGACAAGGGTTTTGCACAGAGTATTCTTAGAGGAGCACAGTAATAGCGCTACAAACCTGAGAGAGATTTCCTGCCAAAACGGCATCCAAATTACGGTTACCACATCGCCTTCTCAGCTCCGCCGCGAACTCATCACGCACAGATCTCGCGCATAAATCTATCCCCTGGCTTCTCAAAGGCTCCTCAAAGGCTCCACACGGCAACATCAGCTCTGATCCTGTCTTCCACAACTCCTAGAGCCATCTCCTCAACCCTCAATTGTGCGCCTCACGCACCGTCACTCAATCGCCACGTTCTAATCACATCCGTCAAGGTTTCTTCGCATCAGCGAGAAAGAAAAATCCCGCACGGAATCATAGAACGAATACTCAAATTCACAAACCCTACCTCGAGATCACAGCAACAGAAGAAGCTACCGTATTCTCCTTCACCACATTCGCCGCGCACGCGCTACGAAGCTCCAAATATCGAGATCAAAAGAGCTCCAACTTCTGCCAACTTGTGGCCATATCCAGGAAACAATTGATCTGGATTAACGAGCGGGATTGCGAGGCGACTTCGGAAACCAGCGTTTCACGGAGTTCCTTCTGGCCACCTTCTTCACCTGAGCTTTTCTTGACAATGGTGTGCAATGGAAGGCGACGACGATGGGCGACCAGCGGAAGGGGAGAGGGACTGGAGGACGGGGCGGGGAGATGAAGAGCAAATGGATCAGGCGACCGTGGACGGGGCGGGATAGTCCGGAGGACGGGAGTGACGACGCTAGATCGTGTCGCTTGCGTCCAACCGACGTGACTGTTGACTGGAGGCGTTCACGTAACTGCTTCGTATTCGTTCCCAAGAATGGGAACGCCCACGTTTTTGCTGTGTGCATCGTTTTTTATATTTACCCACTTCTTTGACTTCAAGGGGGGCGGCTTTCCCCTGGCGCTAGAGGTCAAGACTAAACTTGGTGTCCAAAAATTTATTTCTCAATGTTTTTATAGTCAAAAGTAACTAAGTGTACCAATATATCAAAGAAATGTTGTTGTACATCTTCCTAACTATAGGAATATGATTTATAAGTTATTATAAATAATTTTCAAAGTGAAGAAGTAGCTACTCTACAAGAGGTTCCATAGTACAAAGTATGGTCTTAAAAATAGTGGATTTGCAATCAAAGCTTGTGCAAGTAACATCACATGAAAAGAACCCAAATATAGCTTCAACTTGAGAGTTTCAATTGTCTTCCTTACCATATATTTGATAATGAGAATTCAAGGTGGAAATTATAAAAGTCCACTGGGAAGTCCACTTGAATGGATTTTCTAACTTGGGAAATAAACAAGGGATATAATTGTTCTTAGTTGAACCTATGGGATTGAAATTTTTTAGATAAGTAATCCCTATACATACATGTTTATGACAATTTCTTTTCATCTTAAATTTATTGTCTCAAATTGTGAAAATAGTAAAAATTTCCATCAAGATGAAGATGTACTACCAATACCTAATTGCAACTTGTTTCTAAAATTGCCCCTATTGATTCATGTCTAAAGTGTAAATGTATACCCTCTATTCATGAGAGTTTAGGATCAACTTAAAGATAAATTCGAATTTAGTAATTTCAAATTTCATAGTTTATTCATACAATAGAGTTAATTATAAAGAGCTTGGAATGAGGGATACAAAGTTGGAGTTTGAAAATGAAAATGTTAGAAAAAAACATAAGACAAAAATCTTTGAAGCATCAAACTAAGGTTTGATGGAATTTGGTGTTGTGATTCTTTTTAACATTCCTAGTTAAGCCTTCATTTAAAAACCTAATTGTATAAATTGAAAAGAACTTCACGATTAACTCTAGTGTCCAAAAATTACTTTCTAAAAGAATCTAGAATCCCCTTTCAACTATTGTACCTAGAAGACCCAACTACCCCCCAAACCACTTTTATTTTTCAAAAATAAGAACCATGCTCAAACCCTAATTCAGATAATTTTAGGTGTTGTTACCTTACTCGTACCACACTAGATGAACCGATGTGGTTTTTTTTTGGCGATTCATCGTCAATTTGCACCAAAATAATAGGCACTGCACCAAGCTCATAGAAAATAAATAGTAAAATCTTGGATGAAATCGCCAAAAAACTTCAAATTAAAAAAAAACTTGGATGAAATCACCAGATTGCGGATGATAGTGAAATTATGAATATGTCATATATGCTGATGTGATATTTTCTATCCAATATGTGGATGAACGTTAAAATTTGGAGCACCACTCTAGCATCTAATATCGCCACTTTGGCACTTCACAAAAAATGAAAAAAACAACCCTGGGATGAACCCTCTCCTCTGCAGTTCAGGGGGCGTGCACAGGTACCTACTAACCCCGGTACCAACTTAACCCTGGTACCTGCTAACCCGGTAAAGAAAAAGAGCTGAGGTCGTTCTATCCAGTTTCAGAGCTTGGGTAATGAAGGTGGTTGAAGCAGCAGTGCCGCTGGACTGGGAATGATTTGCGTCTTCCGACGTTGTTCTGATGTGGCAGTATTTTCACTCCGTTATGCTGTTTGTGGCGATTTCGCTAGCTCCGGAGCTTCACTACGGTATTTTCCTCGTTATTTTTGGTGCCTTTCCGAGCCGCTGTAAGGGTCTTAGTGAAGAGCGCGAGAAGCGTTTTAGTTTTAGCGGAAGCGCTTCATGGCTCTATATTGGCACTGGAGCGAGGATATCTTTGTTACTATTTCGATCAATTCAGTGCTATTGTCAGGGTTTTGATTTCTTGAGATTTTTTTAGTCGAAGTGTTTAGTAGTGGATTTGGATTAGTGATGAATTTGTATGCAGCTGAGATCTTTAGAAGCCGTTTGGGTATCAGCTGCATCGTTTTGAAAATAACATAAAATTCTGTTAAATATTTGAGAATTGTTTTGTTTTTTCGGATTTTGTGGTCCCTTCCTTTTTTGCACCGCAATTGGAACTGAGGAGATATTTTTTTCTGGAATAGGAGGCGAGCGACTGGTTTCTTTGGCTCCTAAGAGACGGGGCATGACTTTGAGGAATTGAGGATTTTCTGGTTTAAGGAGCGATTTTGGTGTTCATATATGCGCCACGGTCTTTGAGACCATCGGCGTGCCTTTTAATTTGACCACATCGACTCTTTAGCTTGGAAGAAGTAGCGCTGTCTCATGGAACCTGGTTCGCACTCCACCTTAGCCTCCGTCGAGGGACGGTGTCAGTCGGAAATCACCTGCAAAGGCATCGTAGTCGACAGAAAATGTTCAAACCCTAAGGGTTCAGAGCTACAGAATCTCCCGTTTCCCGATCACATTGCAAGTATGTTCATTGCAGTCGAGTATGCTGTTCAAAACGGACGCAGAGCTTGGGAAGGCAAGCTTCAACAGGGACGTCGCTCAAATAAGTTTTGCAGAATTGAGTTTCCGAATGCGTGGAGATGGAAGGGGCGCCAATCATTACAAGGCAATGAGCCAGGGAAGCCCGCGCGAACCGCTGTTTTATCCACAAGGTATTGCTTTGAGCATGTATTTCGTTTTGCTATGGCCTTGAAGATGTCGGATGTGTGGCAGATAACTTGTGACTCCGTGAAAGGCTTCTAGACCAGACTCTTCGCTCTTATCCGCGGATGATTGTCCTGAGTATACAGAACACTCAATAAAATGTGTTGACTTATCAGGAGCTGTACTGTGGAGATTAGTACTAGCACACCTTACTATCCCGTAGTATTGTGAGCTTAACTTTTGAGTGAACGTTTACTAGTGACTGCGGGAAATTGTCGTGAGTAGTTTCTGGAGCGAGTTCATACATTGCGTATCTAACCCTGAATTTAACAATTTTCTTTCCAGCATGTCAACGTTTCAAGGCGCTTCAACCGCAAATGCAGCATATGTAGCGGGAAGTGATAGTCAGCTGATGGAGCAGGGAGATGCAAATTTCAGAGTTCCAGTGGTTCTTGGCTTTGACAAGCTACTAAAGCATCCTCTGGCTATCGTAAGCTTTGTGCCAAGGGAGTTGGCCCTATTCTTCGCTGGTGCTGTGGCGGGTGCAGCAGCAAAAACAGTCACTGCTCCATTGGATAGAGTTAAGCTTCTCATGCAGGTGAGTATCAACTGATTGTATTGCCTTTGCTTATCAAATTCGAGATGGTTGCTCACTCCAGTGACGTTCCGATCGTTTCGTTCCTGTCTCGTTATTTTAAAGTTCTGCTCTGACCTTATCCTTGAAACTGCAAATAGTTTGTGAAACGCACTAGTAGATCAAACATTCAATATTTGAATCTCTTTTGCTGCATCTTTCATCGCTTGTAGCTTTTCTTATTACATTATGAGCGAGATTTATGATGATAAATAAGTTCTGGACCGCCTCAAATTACTGCCTTGGATGTTTTTGCAATGTAGAGGGAATGATTGGTCAGATAATGCAGGTAATGTAATATCTCTGCAATGCTAGAATGCCCAGGGAATGCAATTCTGTGCAGAGGGGTTGCAAACTCACTCAATTTTGCATATGCAGGTGCATGGAGTACGGATGGCGCAGGAAGGAAGCAAGAATAGCATAAAGCTCATGGAGGTATACAAATCCTTACTCAGTCTTCTGGGGAGGAGCCCTACGGATATTTTGTGGTCATAATAATCAAGGACTCTAGTTTTTACTCATCTAAAAGCCTGCACAGATAACGACTCTTTGATGCAGGCAGTAGCTCGGATTGGGAAAGAGGAAGGCATTGCAGGTTATTGGAAAGGAAATATTCCACAGGTATGTGCTCGAAGAAGAGTTGTAGCTGAACTTTGTCATATTAAATTGTTACTGGGTCAGTTTATGTCCTCTATGTTTCAAATTAGAAGAGCCTATGATTTTCTGTTGAATCTCCATATCCTCTGCTGGCGATTTGAACCTCAGTGTCTGAGTCCTACTTCTGTGTGTACTGCGAATTTCTTCGTGGACGACTATTTCTGATATTCTTGGATGACTTTCTCCCTGGTTCTGCCCATTTTTAGGGTTTCCCTTTGAATTGGCGGTATTTTCTAACAGCTTCAGGGAGTTTCTTTCCTGTTAGAGCAACTCGCGTTCTGGGACGCTTCGTGTCAGTCAATGTATTTCTAGTAAATTATTAATTAATCATTTTTTTGGATGATTAATTATCATTGTAATTTGTTTTGTGTGAAGGTTATCCGTGTCATTCCCTACAGTGCTGTGCAACTCTTTGCATATGAAGCATACAAGGTGATTTTTTGCATTGATTACCTCGGTAATCTGAAGTTGTCTTCCCATTTCCTTTCACCTGCTGCAACTTCTTTTGGTAATTGAGACATGGTATCGGCGTCATATTGTTGGTTCCCCTTGTTCCTGACGCTGCCATGTGATTAGGCTCAGGCGTAACTCTGATGAGATTTATCATGATTGACGATTGTCCGTGTCTCTGTACCGAGTTGAAAGCATGACACTAGCTTTCATCCTTAAACTGTTCACTGAGAATGATTAAATTGTTTCATTGCCAGCCGACAATTTGACTTCACGTTGACTTCACAGTCTCGATTAATGGTGGAAGAATCTTTTATGAACTTTTATGAAATCTAGTCAAACCTTGAAAATCTTGATCTAAGAGGATTTTTATCCCTCATTTTATAGCTGAGTTTTATTATGTGCTACTTATGCAGATGAATTTTCTCCTGAGTTACTGTTATACGGTGTTTCTGATTTGCAGAAATTTTTTAAAGGAGAGAATGAAGAACTTTCGGTCGTCGGTAGACTTGCTGCAGGTGCATGTGCGGGCATGACCTCTACTTTGGTAAGCTTTGCAACTTTCCCAATCAACTGTTTTTCGTAATTTTTCTTTTATTGTTACAATCCGATTTCTGTGTTCTCTGCAAACATCACTTGATTTGGTTGTGGAAGATTTCGCTTAGTTCTTGCTAGAAATTTGGATCATAGATGTCGCCCCCTTGCTCCCTGACAGCTTCTATCATACTGCAAACGTGCACGGTAGGCTGAAACTGATTCCAAAGAGAGTATGTTGAAGAAGTGGGAAGAAGGTATGCTATCTTAACTTGGGTTATGTTCTGGCTTTCTTTCAGGTGACATATCCATTGGATGTTTTGCGACTGCGGTTGGCCGTGGATTCAACTACGAGGTCTATGGGTCAGGTACATTGGATGCAGCTATTTATCACAATCCGAAAAGTTGTGTGCTCATGCAGAAATGTTTAGTCTTATCTTGTACTTCATTGAGGGTTTTACTCGCCATAACGTTTGTAACTTTTGTTAATACGGTTCTTTTCAGGTGGCTCGAACAATGCTTCGAGAGGAGGGTATGAAATCGTTCTACAAAGGCTTAGGACCATCTCTGTTGGGCATTGCACCGTACATCGCCCTCAATTTTTGCGTGTTTGACTTGTAAGCTTCTATGAATTAGTCTGCACCTATTGGATGGCATTTTTGACAGCTTTTACATGTTGCATTATGTCAATTATGTTTTTGTGATTGAGCTATTTCATGTCTATGTTATCTAGGTGGTTATGTTGCTGGAAATAGTCTATTCTCGTGCGCACAACTTTATTATTATTATTAGGTGTCAGGTGGTGCTATAAGTAATTATCATTTTTGATTATTGCAGGGTTAAGAAATCTCTTCCAGAGGATTTCAGGAAAAGGCCCGAAGCGTCATTCATGACTGCTCTGGTATCAGCTTCCTTTGCAACGGCAATGTGTTACCCACTCGACACTGCTCGGCGGCAAATGCAAATGAGGGGCTCACCTTTCAACTCTTTTCTTGATGCAATTCCAGGTGCGTTTTAAATACTTCATGTTTTGCAGATGTATTTAAGGGTGAAGTACAGTCTACTATTTCTGGGTGAATTCGGTAATCCCATCTCGTTCAACATTGCTGCCCCTAGCGCAGTGGGCAAAGGCAGAAACATGAATCAGGATGGAAGCCACCCAAATGCAAGCTTTCCTCGCAGATCTGCATGTAAATTAATTGCATCCGTGAATGAGTATGTGAAATTGCCTTCCGATGTTTTGGAACTTCTATTAACGTTCAATAATACCTGGATTACTTAATGTCATTACTTAATGTTTTTTCTATGTGCACTCCAGGTATTATTGCCAGAGATGGGTTTTTTGGATTGTACCGAGGTTTTATTCCAAATGTGCTGAAAAATCTCCCGAACAGCAGGTAACGGATTGCAAACTCATTGTTTATGAAAATGTGAAAAGGATTACGTCTTGTCGGCTAGATCAGTATCGAACAATATGATCTGCAATGGTGTTCGAGATTGATGTCTCAAGCATGTTCATTAAACATCATGACATTGTGAACTACATCTTTACTCAATTTAGAATCCTCAGAGACTCCAAATTTGCTCCTGAGGGCCAGTGCTCAAATTTTGACTTGTAGTAGGACTGACAATATTCAATTTTCTTTTCTCACAGCATTCGATTGACAACTTTTGATGCTGCGAAGAATCTTATTACCGCCAGTCAAGTCGAGTATAAGAAAGTCCTTGAGGAGCATCAGAAATCAGTCAGCACCTCCTAGATTTCGGCGATACTTGTTTCAAATCATTTGATTTTGTTCATTTTTTTAGTCATGGCTTGCATAGCAGCCACTATTTCATTATTCAAGTTAAAGATCCTCCTCCAACGGCTGATTCTTGGTAGAGATGGTCAAATCCTTTGCAAGCTAGGATATTTTCTGCCAGTGGTGACACCCTTGGCAGAGTTGATGGCGGTTATGGATAACACATTCAAGTTATCCACGTAGATCTTCCATGGTCATCCGTCGTATTGAACCACCCGCAATACTTACTATTGTAGGACCTAGTGGCTACAGGTCATTTAATTTTTTGTCGAGAGATAGTGTGGTGCACGGGCGAGGCCAGTGATTGTTGAAGCAGTTTGATGCGAGTTATCTTTTTTATGACCTTTTCTATACACTTGAGAGGTGTTCCAATTTTCAGCTATTTTGAGTGTTTTCTCTTGTTTGAATGGATTTTTTTTGATGTGGCTGATCTTGTAGATTGACCGTATAGATTGCAATATTTAAGGTAGTTTGCTCTAAAAGCAACCATTTTGGTTCACTATTTTTATGGGCTTATATGCATGGGAAGATTTTTAGCTCATTTTTTAGATGAAGAGAAATGGATGTGGCATGTAACAAAAGTGATTTTATATTTTTTGAAGCATTATTGAATTACTTATGAATTTTCAAAGATTTCTATTGTAGGTACCTATTTGTGATTGTAGGTCTCCTGAAATTTGTTCCCTTGTAACTTGCAAAGAGATATGTGGAAACTAAGGAGAATGATTGGCTCTTGCAATAAATAACACTTCTAAGTATCCTCAATTTGCTCTATGGCTGAATAGGTTGATTTAAGTACCATCTCATATCCATTTTAGAGTTAATTATATTGTTGATTTGAAGAAGACTATTACTTTTTGAGCAAACTACCTTAAGTGTTAGAATTGAGGTGAGTGTCTAGAATTGTTCTGTAGCTTTTTCAATTCAAACATTGACCCTTTTCAAATGAACTGAATAAAAAAATAAAATAAAAATATTCAAAATCCATTATGATCTAAATTTAAAATTTTGAACTCAAAGGAAAAAAAATTCTTCTGAAAATTAGAAATATTCAATATTCAATTGATTTTAGAAGGAATTTTTAATTTTTGGCTTCAAATTATATTGAAAAATATGGATTTTTGTACTAGCTGATTGAATTGTATTGATATGATCTATGAATCATATTTCATAACTATTGTTTGGTAGTCATCATTAAATTATTATTATTCTAAGTTGCATTTTATAATATATCTTTATAATTTTGGATATCTAGACTAGCCCTCATTTTTAAGGGGTTATATGGTGAATTTTGTGGTTATTAGAAAGAACCTTATTGTAAGGTCTTGATGACATAGATTGATGGAAGTTATATGGGTGATTTGTTGCATGAGAAACAACAATCCTTGCCATTCTTATAACTTGAGATGGTGTTTTTCAAAATGATGATCTATCTTCATGTCAATGAATCTTGAGTCTATTAAAAATGAAACGGAGGGCTTCAAAATTATAGAAGCATTATTAAAATAGTCAATTTCACAAAATTTCACATATTTTTTGAATGATTGAGTAATTTTAGAATGCAACTAGTGTGCTATGTGTTGTTGCCATAGCCAAAATTAAATTAAAATTAAAATTCATTTTTGAAATTTGTAAAAAGTTTAAAATCTGATATCTTTGATGCATGAATGAGTGCAATGGCTTTTGTTTTGTGGAGTTTGGACATGTGATGTGAAAGTTAGGTTTTTTCCAAAATAGAAGATAATTTTATTCCATTTTTCAATTCATAAAAAGCATTGTAATTCAATAAATTTCCCACTGTAGGTCCAAATGCCACAAAACAAAGTCCATGCACCCCTTTTTGCCAAGAGCTTTCCAATGGTACTAAGAGCGTCACCAGACACTTCATGATTTCTTAGATTTCAACGTATCAAACAAAACAAACAATCTTCATGTATAGATACTTAGGTTTGTTTCAAACTAGATTTGAATGAATCAACTTCATTAGATGGGTAGATGAGAAAGTTATAGTAATTGAAGTTGCAAAATTCTTCTAGTAATATATTTTTTGTTAGGTAGGGTGGGGTGAAGTTTGTGATTTTTTATATGTAACTCCAAAATTTTACGTTGAAGATGTAAGAGTGAAAGTGCTCAACTATTTAGGCCTTCAATAGTTGAAGATCTTATTGCTTGCTATTGTCTCAATGGTTGGATTGGAGTTTGACTTTGTAAAAAATGAGCCCATTTCATCTCTTGTAAATTCTCTTCAATTAAAGGGCCATCTATCATTTTTTTTAGAAGTGTTAGAAATGGTAAATTCTTATATTTTTGGAATGTTTTCTTTATTTTCTAAATGCTCCCAAAACCAAATTGATTTTAACTTCAAGTCATGAGAAAGACAATGAAATCTACTAGAAGTGTTTTTTTTAGATAAACTCCCAAACATAATTTATACTCAAATAATGACTACAATAGTTTTTCGGTTGATGTAATAAGATACATTCTCATAACATTGGCCCTAAATATAATGAGCCATGTAAGGTATATAACTTGTTTTAGACTAGGACCCCATTTGCGCAATATATGGTGACAAATTTTTATGGAGGGGAATATGATGTGGTTATGCAACTTCATTACTATGTGACAAATAACACATTGACACCTAATGAAGTTGTGAAGATAAGTTTATAGTTTTGTGCTTCTTGGAAATACATTCCCCTTTACATCAAGAATAAGTTGGATTGTAATCTACACTTCCTAAATTTCTACTAATTCCAAATTTAATTAAAAATTAGCAAAAAATAGTGCAATCTTCATTCTTTTTATTCCTTGACCAAAGAAAATTATTCCCCCACCTTGATCAATTGGACATATGCTAAAACACTTAACATTGTAGGAAACAAGTCAAATAACTTACTTTTATTTGGTGTCATTTTTCATTGGACAATGGAGGAGGGTGGTCAAATATGGAGTACTTCAAAATGTACATTCCCCAAGTCTGTCACCCTTGCCATTTCATTTACTCTAAAGGAGGCAACCCATTTCCGACCACTTAAGCAGATACACATATTTGCAAGGGAGGTTTCAACAATGAGGAAATTTTTCCATGTGCAAAAATAGGGTTTGTAAGGTTTCTATAATTTTTTGGATTTTTATATTTCAAAACAAAATTTCTATGAATTTTTCAGCTAAAGATTCTGTTCCACCTGTATTGGTCATGTAGACCTTCCTATTTTTAACCAAGGGCTTGTTGCAAAAATCCAACAAAGGTTGGTTGCAATATTGAGAATCTTGTAGCCAATCATATTGTGCCACGGTTGTGCTAGGAAGTGTGCCAACATTAATCATGTTAATCACCTCCATATTGAAATCACTCCACATTACACTACCAGAATGGGGTGGTGATTAGGAATGGGTTGCCTCCCTTAACCCCTAAACAACACGGCAAACATTTTTGGTCTGATGAATGACAAGGAATTCTCCTTTGTAGGACAGAAGTGCAACTATTCATCCTCGGAATTATGGGGTGAAAAGTAGAGATCTTCTACAGTAGTTTGACTCCCAATGAGTATTTTTTATTTATTTTTAATAGATGATGTCACACGGTTCCAAAATGGCTGATTTGCACGGTCACCAGCCCGGCGTTCCAGGGGTAAAGCCTGCAACTGACTTCATGTATGGAATAATGCTAACATTCTCTAATTTAAGCCAAGTCGCAGCTATTTGGGTTCGAATTTCCAACCCAAGCTCAAGGGTTGGGTTTCAAATTTCTGACCCAAGGTGGGCGTTTGGGGCAACACTTTCTGACCCAAGGTGCAGGTTCTGCCTCATTCTCTGACCCAAGGAGAAGGTTGTCGATCCTTTTTATTGCATTCCTTTTTTTTCCTTTTATTTCTTTTCCTGCACCGATCCTTATCAGTGTCTTGAGAGAATGTTTTTCTGAGGTTTTACTGGATTCATTTTTGCAGTTGGGTTTCTGCATTTATTGTGGATGTATTCCAAGCACACACATTGTTGAATGATTGTACACTGGTGTTCTTGCGTAACCACATTTACAGTATCTCTGCTCCTCTCTGTTGTTAAGTTAAGCTGAAGTAGTATCACGCGCGTCGTCGAGCATGCAAAGCTACGGATCATTTTCGTCAACTGATTATTGAGTGTTTCAATCTCGAGTAGACGAGGAAATTCATATTATTATGCGTGGGACTGGGAAGCTCTTTCAGTGGGGTAGATTGATCGATCGAAGACGATGGCACTCTTTCGCAGTGGCAGTGAGCGAATTGGGGCGGTTGCCAATGTGAAGATGAAGGCTGCATTTGGGGTTTTCCTGTTCACCGGTCTGTGGTTTGCTCTTGCGCAGTAAGTCAGATACTGTGGTCTATTTGTGTTTTCATTTAAATCAGAATTTTTGAAAATTTTGTGGAAACTCTTTTTTTGCATTCTCGAGTTTTGAGCTAAAGTTTTAGATGTTATTCTTTTTTACTTTGAGAAGCTCCTGGCTAATGGAACCTTGTGGCTGATTGCACAGATACAACAGGTCGTGCTCGTTGGAGCGGACTGAACCTTCTTCGCTTCGGAATAGTGGTCCTGGGGGGGATGTAGAGGGTGAGTTTTGAGCTGATTGATTGACAAAACTCTCACATTAGGGTTCACCTCAATCTCGGATTTTTAGTCTAATTGCCCTTGTCCCCGTTTTTTCTGGGTCAGAAGGTGATTACCCCTTGCAGATGCTTAAGGTTTAAGAGTGACAACTGCGAAATGGTCTGCCCCTGGCCATTTATGTGGGTAACGTCTGGTATTGCTTTAAATTGATTACGTGTATCAATCAGGAGTAGAGGATCCACTGTGCAAACCTGACGTTTTATGGGTTGTGGAAAGCAATGAGTGTCCTATCTGAAGTCTAGATGATCTTAGTGTGTATAACAACCTAAAGTTGATGAGATCAATGCCTGAAGGATCTTTTTTTTATCCTTAGTTGGGCAGCCTTCACAGCGCAGTGACTAATCTGGTCTTATCACAAACCCTGTTTACTGGTTTGTTTATGGGGTGCTTGAAAGAGCAACCTGAAGTCAAGATGGGAGTCTTCATCTGAGGGTCTTCATCGCAAAGAAGAAAGAAATTCTTTAGTATGCTGGGTTTCCTCCTCCAGATCCTCTACTGGTCAAACTAGCTGAAACCCCCGAAAGCCTTGTTTGCTTTTCTACACCCCTGATTGAAATGCTGCTTGAATCATAGCTGTATGGTGTTGCAAAACGTGGGTTTAATTTAGCTAGCTTCAGAATGGCTTGGCTGTGTCACTGTTTTGCCAACAGTTTGGATCTGAGCATGTACTCTCTGTCGTTGGTAGTTATGGTATGAGTATGCGATGTGGTACACTATGATTCAGCAACTAGTCTATGCTTTCTTCATTGCAGGTGCTGGCAAGCAATCTGTAGCTGTTGCACAAGGATCACACAATGCAAACCAGCAGGCTAATTCTATCGAGTAAGTAATCCCTATCTCCACCTGCCTCACCTTTTCCAGTACTGCATCAATTTCCCATGTGTGTGGGCTCATCGATGTCTTCTTCACTGTACGACTTCCGACTTCTTTTCTCTCTTCAAATCACATTTTCCTCACTCAATGTTCAAGGGTGTCTTATGCAATCATTTCAAGTGGGAGATTGTGAACTACAGACTGTTGAAATAACAATAATTAACCCTATTTTTGATTCTAAGATCGGTGGCCATCGAACAATTTTAGCTAAGTTATACCTCTATTACTTGCGAATTGAAGCCCCCCAAAGTGTGAACTGATGAGTTACTGTTGGTAAGAAGAAACGGATGAGGTCCCTAATGGTTTTTAGCATCCTCTACCATTCTTGAACATAGTACTATTCTACTTGTAAAGGAATCTTTAGTGCACGCGAGATCTTTATGGTTATCCATAAAGATAACTGCCTTTCTAGCTCATATAATTTTTCTTCCATCCCCTCCATTTGATTTTTCACCATCTTCTCCAGTAAATCTGTCCATCATTTTTATATTCTTATGCAAGATTTCTTCCGAAAGGAAGATGCGCCAAGTGGTTCAAGACTGTTATGAGTGACCCGATTCGACGTGCACTATCCTGTCCTTCATTCTAACAGCTCCATTCTAAAAGCTCTAAGTAAAGCAACCCAAAAAAAATTCTAAAATTGTGGTCTTCCGATTGGTTCAAGACTGTTATGGGTGGCTTGATTGCTTGTGCACTATCCTTTCCTTCATTTCCACAGCTCCAAGTAAACCTACACGAGATATAATTTCATCCAAAATGATGATCCTTTCCCAACTATTTCCAGACTGTTGTTACGACTGACCTTGCTTCCCCTGTGCTTCATTTTTATTGCAGGTTGAGCAGCCTTCTGAAGGAGGCCATGCAATTCGGCCAAGTCGGGAAGCCCACAGTCCACTTGGTGGAAGCGATGGAACCCATGAAACATCCCTTTTTCATGTTCGTGTGCAGCAACTGCTTCTGCGACATCTGCGACAAGGTGCGTCTGCTGGGCTACTGGTCGCCCGTGGAGTCGCACATCTTCCACCACGTCCTAAGAAAGCACGGCTGCGGTGACGGGAAGGCGTTAGTCCTGGACGTGGGAGCGCACGTTGGATGGTTTTCGTTGCTGGCGGCGAGCTACGGGTGCAGAGTGAAGGCTTTTGAGCCCAACACGGTGGCGCTGAGATACCTCAACTTGTCCACGGTTATCAATGGGTTCCAAGAGGTAGGCACTTTTTTTCCCCCCCCTAATTATTGAATTTGGTAATAAGCAGTTGTGGTCCTTGATGGCGTGATGTATCTGTAAATATGTAAAATAGTAGTAGTAAGGCGTGCGCACCTATAATCGACACAAATCACAACTGAGCGTAGTTGCTATTATCAAACATATTGAGCATTTATTAGATCTTATTGGCAGCTGAAAGAGGTTTCCATCGCACTTTAGCATGCATTATTTGGTCACTATGGATAAGTTATGAATTTTCAAAATTGACTGTCTCTAGGTGTGCCAGAAACCAACAGTAGACTCTCAGTAGGCACTGCTTCTTCAAGTTGTTTCTTCAAGTTTTTGAATTAGCAACCACCAGTTGCGGTCCTTGCTGGAGTGATGAAGCATTTGCATCTGTAAATGAAGCTTTTACAGATTAAAAACATGGGTGGAATCATAAATGCAGGTGGTCAGTGATGGTTTTTAAATTTCTGAATTAGCAAGCAGTTGCGGTCAGTGATGAAGTATTTGTATCTGTACTGTAAAAATGGGTGGAATTACTGCATTTGGGCACTGATTTTGTTTTCCAATTTTCTAAATTAGCAACCAGTTGCGATCCTTGCTCGAGCGATGGTGCATTTACATCTGTAAGGATGGGTGGAATTCCTCCAGGTGAGCTTGTTTCCCAAAGGCGTGAGCAGTGAGGATTCGCAGGCGGAGTACCGACAAACCGACACCTGGGCTCTGAATGGTTTCCAGAAGAGACGAAGCCTTCTGGAAACTGTGGACGTTGCCCGGCTCGACAGCGTTGTGGACGAAGACGTGTTGCTTTTGAAGATCGACACCGAAGGGTACGTTGCTCTGAATTTGTATTTTGCCGCTACTCTTTATCCACCTTCACCTTTTTTCATTTTCTACAATGGTGAGAATACTTCAATACATTTCGTAATGGATATAGTTTCCTTTTATAGTTTCCTTCTGCAATAATCATCACGAACATTCGGAGAGGAAACTCTTTTCCAGAGAATGTATTCCATGTTCTTTGAGAATCTTTTGGAATGGTTACTAAATTCGTAGCATGCTGTATGCAATTCTCAATCGAAGATCATAACTTACTCTTCGTGCTTGCTCTTGTGCTTTTGTGTTTGGTAATCCAGGTATGAAGCAAATGTGTTTGCTGGCGCCCAGAAGCTGCTCTCACAACACAAGATTCATCACATTCTAGCGGAGGTGAAGTCGGCGACCATGTCAGTGAAGCGGAGCTTGTTGTACTCCATTTTCAAGACTGGTGGCTTCACTCATGTGTACAACTGGGATGAAGTGATCACGCCGCTGTCGGTGCCGTTTGAGCAATTTGGACTTCAGAATGCTACGATTGTTGATGTCACGGACATTGTCCGTGATCCAACGTCGTATGCGCAGTTGCGGTTCCAAGACTTTTGGTTTTGTAGAGAGGCCCAGTTGCCTTGGTTGTAGGATTTGTGAATGGGGTTGCAAGTTCCCTGTTGGCTGGCTTGTGTATGGATTGGTTGAAATCAAACTAACATTAGAAGAAGCTTTTCAATTTTTTAGATTCCTAGCTTCTTATATTCGTTATTGCACAGCCCTTGGCCAGAGAAGTTTGGTTTTGCATGATGTGTGATAGATCTTCCTTTTTGACATAGACATCTTGTGCACTATTAGAGTGTCATGGAATTGAAGTAACATTAGAAGTAATTTGTCACTAAAATGTTGAAAAAGTTTGCAAAAGAGTGTCATGAAACACCATTTTGGTAGCAAGAGCCCTGATTGCCTTGGTTGCAGGGCATCTTATTGGTTCTTAATTTCTTACTGGTGTACCCAGAGTTTTAGGTTGCTATTGAAGTTGTATGGCTTATGGCTTTGGATTTCAACTTATCAATATTGATCAAGGTCAAGTCGAAAAATTTCATACTAAGCAGATTTAATGTTTTTATACCAAATATTTATACTCAAAATTTATACCAAGACTAGTTTGCCCTTCGATAGAGTTGCAAACTACAAGTAATAGCTTCTAAGCTCTTGGTTATGGTAGAGGCTCCTAATTGCATCATGTACCTGAAGTACAAAGCACTCTAAATTACATGAGTAACTATCGAATTTGAAAATGTACCCCACTCGAATTTTGAGCGCGTAGGTGTGGTTATAGTACAAAAGAAAACAGCGTAGTGAATATTGAGCATGAAGCAATGTCCAACAAGAGCCAATAAAATTTGGTCAATGAAATGAGTAAAAGATCTAACACTCACTCTTTGAAACAACAGGGACCATGATGCTAAGAAGGGCACCCTGATCATAGTCGGTGAAAGGAAGCAGAAAAAAATTGAAGTCACCCAATCAAAATTCTGAACCTTCATATCTTAAGCGTATAACATCCAAACAAGACATACTTTGATGCATTGGAATCCTCCTTGCAAAGGCCAACAAGAATCAAGAAAAATTTGGTCAATCAAATATGCGAAACTACTAACATTCAGTAGTTCAAAAATGTTTACCCTTCATGAATCAAAGTCCTTCGGCATGAAAGTCATGCAATTTCATCAGTGTGCTTGGAATACGAAGCTAAGAACCACCACGATGAGACCCGTAAGAACTAATCGGAAGGTTGAAAGGCAGGAACTCAAGGGCACTGCTTGCCCTTCCAAGTTGGTGTAGTAATTGAAATTGGTAGCGGCCACATTCGCCGGCACATCCGAAATGGTTTCATTGGCGTTCTTGAGGCTCTTGATCACTTCGTACACGCAGACGTTATCGAGCAAAGGACCGAAACTGCCTGCGATTTTGCTCTGGAAGGAAACCTTCACCTGTTGAACAAAACGCGTAGAACCAAGATACTGTTACATTCATTCGACCATCGTCACCAGTTCAGCCTCGAATATTGTTAAGTACTTTACAGTAGATTACACAGACTTTTTTCATTCATTTAATTAAGTTAGCTTAGTTTAGCTTCTAATCTTCTGTATAAAGTACTTGTTTTCCTGAATACAGCTCTTGAAGCTTGCATTTCATTACTGGAAGCTATTAATGTACGTTAACCTCACCTTGATGTCGTCTTTTCCGGTGGTGAAAGGAAACTCGTACGTGTTCCAGCCGATGCTGTCGATGGAGAAGCCCGTGCTGTCCATGTCTACGGGCTTGTTCAACAGGAAGGAGGCCGATGGTTGGCCTTGCACCATCACCAGGACCTGACGCAATACTCATGAAATTATTAGCAATTTTGCAAGCAAAGAAATATTATACTTTTATTGGACCTTGTTGGAAGCCGAAAGAGTATTCTAGGTTCTCTTAGAAAACATTACTTAGACACCGTATGAAAATAGGTGTTTCCAAAATGAAACCTGCTCTCAGGCATAGAACTACATTATAGGGGAAAATCTATAAAGTTCGGTTGTAGTATCAAGTCGCAATTAGATACAGTTACCTTTATTATTGCAATCTTTCAATGACCTATCCAGAATTCATCCACATCACATGGTGGAAGTAATCATGGGTGTGGATTTTTCGTTTAGCATAAATGCACAAAAACTTGCCAAAAATCATGGAAAATAATTGTCACTTCCTTGAACATTTCCGTACCTGCCCTTGCATGGGCATTTGCTGCTCGGGGTTGATGGCCGCATCAAACAGGATCACGTGCGCGGTGCTTGGTTTGATGGCAAACGTGTTGCTGATCACAGCAGACTGCTCCATGGCATTGAGGTCAAGCATGACCGGGGAATTGTCTGTGGAAGCTTGGTACCGTCCCGCCGAGGCAATCTTTACAGCTCCTGCCTCCACCAGCCACTTGTTAATCAACGTCGACGGCGCATTCACAACCTGAGTGTGCCAGTAGTAGTAAGCCAGTGTTTACTCCAGTGTTCAAAACCTAGAAAACAAAGCAAGAGACTGAGGTACTGTCTGGAGAAACCTATAGACTGAGGCAATGAAAATATCCATGAGTAATCTATATATATTTCTTGACAACCATGATTATATTTCACTTAAAACGAGTGACTGTCTTAAACGACAGATCACCTTGCCCATGGTTGCGTGATTCATGGTAAATAATTAGATTTAGATTAGAAGAATTATTCAGAGGTGTAAGTTCCGTTACACAACCACAAAGAATGTCGCATTGGTGTTGCCAATTGATGGGTCGAGTGTTTCAAAACTTCCGTTCTCGATGATGCTGCTCAGGCAGACTTGAATGTTGGCAACCAGTGGACCATACGACCCTGGTGTGTTGGAATCGACGGTCAGGTACGCGGGTTTCCCGGTTCCACGCACATTCAAAGCGACCGTCTGCCACAAGATATTGGTTCGTGTCGTACTGTGGTTGCTCACCACAAAAGGCTCCAACTTGGGACCTATCCTGGATGGGCAACAAACATTTTCATAAGCTTCAATCAGAGTCTTTGGTTTATATTAATTTAACAATAAACTACGTAAGAATCAACTCCCTCACTCAAGTCCATGTACTCAAAGTTTAAAGCAGTGAAAACAGTCGTCGATGGAGATGAAAAAATTATTGTTTAAATTTTTTTTGGATTCTGAGCAAATGGTTCTAACCTTTTTCCAAAAATATCCAAGATTTCCATCCGCATGGTCTTGTAAAGTGGACCCCCGTCTGGGTTGTCAGCTAAGAAGCAACTCACGGTGTAGAGAGCACCGTCACGCAATACGTACATTGGCATGCTAGTCATCTTCCCTGGTCCAAGTTTACAGTTTAAATGCAAGAGAGTTGACGAGTTGACGCCACTTGGGCCTTCGTATACGGTTGAATCCAACATTTGCACACCACCTTCAACAGCTACCCAATATGGCACCAACGTATTGATACCTGCAATGTATACAATATTTTGTAAATGAAGGTTATTTTAGTAAAACCAATATTTCGTTAAAATGGCGGTATTCCACAAACTTGGCGCTTTTCAATTTAGACTATGTGGTGTGAAATTTGTACTAGTCCTAAACTTTAGGGCTAAAGAAGGAATTGAATGGAAAAATGGCAGATTTCAAATGTCATTTTAACAAAATTTCCCATAGTATGGTCTAAACTATTTATCACAAGGACATGCTATTTCAATACTAAATGTAGTTACAATGTTTTAGCATTCATGGTGTGCAATGGTGGTGCTATTAGATTGGGCATCCTCATTCTCATGTTGGCTAATTATCCACCCATACTAAATAAACATTTCCATGTAGTAAATAATGTTATCTAGATGCCTGAAAAAGAGGAAAAAATCCATTGGATTGTAGAATTGTTGAATTGAGTGTGGTGCAGCCCAATCATTCAGGTGGAAGCTTAACCACTTCAGTATGACTTGAGCATGAACTATGTCAGCCAACAGTTATGTCAGCCAACAGTTAGTTTCAATCAAATTGGAAAATTTCCAATTAATTGCTTAGGCAGTTTTCCTTTGATAACGAGATATTCAAGTTCAATACAATTGTCCAAAACTAGGCCATTTTAACTGAAAATTGCCTTACAAATTGTAAAGTATCAGGGGTATTTCCTTTCAATATTAACTCGCGATTAAGTGCCTTACAATTGTGCAAATCTAAGCCAGTTTAACTGAAAATTGCCAATTTCAATCAAATTCGAAAGTTTCCAATTGCCTATGTATGATTTCCTTTGATAACTAGAGATGCAAAGTTCAGTGAAATTGTCTATAATTATGCCATTTTAACTGAAAATTGCCCAATTTAGTGGAAAATGCCTGACCTGTACTGATGACATCCATGATGGGGTACTGGTTGAACACGAAGCCCTCCACATTGAAGTCGCCATTCTGGATCAAATTGGCAGGATCGGCTTGTGTGTACATCCACAGCAAGATGGAGAATCCCAAGAAATATCTCGCCGCCTCCACAATCTCCATTGCAGAAACAGTCAGAAGCTAGGGTAACACAAATTTATCCAGAAGTTCGACCATTTTTTACAAAGCCAGAGCCGTCCGTCTTCAACGATGGTCCGCGCGTAGGATTAATCATGCTCAATGTATTCTGGCCCACAATCAGGCGGCCGTATATCTCCAAAAATGTAAACCTGCATTGAGTCAAGAATGCCAATCAACCTCAACCCAGTATAATGTCGGCTAAATCGTCGTATTCATGCCGAAATTTCCACAAAATTGACACGTTTTCCAGTCGCCCATCTGGAACCTCAGGTTGAATTCCATCAAGTTGGCACCATTTTGACATTTATATTAGCTTGCAGTGCCAATAGATATGCACATGACTTTGCAAATTACTTTTCATTTTCAACATTGCGCTCAGGATTTCCACCCCGATTCCCCTTCCAGTGTCTCTCAATCATTTCATATCCTTGCTTGCTTGAGAGCCCACGCTGCCATTTCAATGAAATTGCTCCAATTCAACGAAATTGACGTTCCTTAAATCTAAATCAGTCTGTGCGCTTGAATTGGGGTGTTTTGAAACATGCACGGGGAAATTATCGATCTCTCGATCCTGGATTGCCGTTCCTGGTTTACAGTGTCACCAATTGAAACAATGTGTCACAGATTTTCCCTCGCTTTACCTCGTTTTGCTGATTCCCCCTTTCCTTGTGCAAAATCATTTGGGAAACTTCTGATAATCTCACTGTGGTGCCATTATCTCAGAGATGAGCATTTTATCTCGATTGATGGGTTGACGGATGTCCCGATTCCACGAAGAAACGATGTTCGCGAATTCAAACAAACGAATGGAAACTTCGAATCAAAGAAACAGTTTGTTGTTGTTCACATTCCTTTGATTTTCGAAGAAAACAGAATCAATCAATCAATCAATCAATGTGGCCCATCGACCAGTTTGTGCATTAATTTGTGTGTGCTGGAAATCAGAATTAATGGCCTTTCTTTGCAAGTTCAGATGGCAACTATCCTAAACTGAGACTCGTGTAAAATGTCTTCTGAGTGAACGCGGTGGTTGGAATGTCATCCTCCTCAATTTTGGTTGAAATGACATTTGGGGGAAAACTTCATTATTTTCAAGTAGATATTGATACCCTATTTGAGAGCGTCCTATGAATTCGCTGAAGAAAATATTGGATTATATGACTTTTCACCGATGGAAATTATGGGGAATTTTGAATTATGTGACCAAGCTCACTGCTTCTGGGGCAACCCAACTATTTTTAGTTGGTTTGCCATACAATATATAGTGAGAAGTAACACCCTTTTCATAGTGGCACAACACTACATAAGGTGAACTGGCCCATTTTTGCTCACTGTCTAATTCTGCCATCTTACTTTGGGCCACAATTTTGTCTAACCCATCTAGTCATTTTTGACAAAATCACTGTATTTAATGCCAAGAAGGGGTAACTTGTCAATCCTTTAATGGTGAATACTTAAGTACCATTGGATATATGAGAGAGGGGTCATTGCAAGAAACACCATCCGGTTTTGTAGCATTTTGCACAATATTCATGATTTTTTGGGGAGTATTGTATAATTTAAAAAATAATTTAAAAAAAATGTAAAATAAAATGTTTAATGTATACACCTTTAAGAAGAAGGTACCCTAGGAAAGAAAAACATAGAAAAATTCTCGAAGTGGGAGAACTAGAAAAGTGCAAAATCTCATGAAAATAGGTGCTTTTATGTTTTAATTTGTAAAAAATAGGAAAAATAATTTTCAAAGAAACTAAAAATTGTCCATTTGGGAAGACTTTATGGTGAAGAGATTTCACCAAGAGAATGATCTTGAAACCATTTTCAATGTTCATGCGCGCACAAGGGAGCCCTATTTGCATAAACGTAGAGGACAAAAAATAATGTTTTTTTAAGTGATCTTTGGTAGGCACATGCTTGCCTAGTGTGGGAATAGACCACAGAAATTTTGTCTCTATATCATTAATTTTGGGTACTCCACAATATTAGAAACCTCAAAACTACCAAGTGTGACAAATTAGCTAAATTAAAATTTAATTATAAATTGGTTTTTGAAAATTTCTGAAAAATAAGGGATCTAATTACTATCAAGTTATCCATCCCCTATAAAAATTTCAAGTTAATTGGGATCATACTTCAAAATTTATAGCAAATAACAACTCCATCATTCCAAGTGTGAGGCAAAATAGTATTGGTCTTTCTTGCAATCACCTAGAGCAATTATAGGTTATTTATAGGATGTTCATGACTTCACTCTATGAATGGTTTTGTAATTTCACAACAAACCACTTTAGAATTTCAAAGAAATTACAATTTTCAAATCAAAAAATTATAATGCCACTTAAGATTGATTTGTAAAATAATCACACCTCTAAAAAATATGTGTCCCTCTTAGAGTTGACCTTGAGATATTTAGATTGCTAGTTTGCATTGTAATAGGCTTGTCTACCTCATGGCAAAATATTGTACATGGTGTATGGTGCCTAGCTAGCCTACTTTTAGATTAGTTTTTACCATATTTCATGTAATGTGGATGTAATGTGGAGTACAAAAAATGATCTTCATTGGAATAGTGAAGTCATTTACATCTATACACATAGATGAAACATTTTAAATTCCAATGGTGACCTTTAGTTCAGAACTAGTTCATCCAATATTTACAAATATATATGTTTTTGTATTAATGAATACATGGTGCACTAGATGTCAATAGGCACAATTGAAGACAACTATAATCATGCTTCAAATAATTTCTATATCCCTTCATCTACAATTGCATTCTTTTGATAAAAAGAAATTAGACCTTTGAAAGGTGAAGAGTTATTTAAGGTTCTAATTTATTTAGTTATTTAAAATTTTACTTTCTATATTGTTTTTTATTGCCTATGGTAAAAACATTTTAATAGGGCTAATTATAAGAGTATAGGCTGCATTTGAATACACCTATTTTCAACACAATATGAACACAACATTTCAATACAACACATCAACATTTCATCTTATTCAATTTGAAAATTCATGTAGTTTATTTACTAGGGCTACCATTGACACCAAAATCAAGGTATTTATCTATGGTTGTAAACGTGACTATGTGAAACTTACCATGCAATGTTAATATTCAACATTTTCTATATAAAAATTATAAATATTCAATTAATTTTAAAAATAAATATCTCCATTGAATTCCTTAACCCTAAAGTCCAAAGGCCATTTTGTTGTCAAAAAACACACTTGAAACTGCCATTTCCAATGCGAGGAGCAAATCTTCTAAACATTTGATTTTTTGTATATTTAACCTTACAATCTTATACTGTGCTTGCATGGAAGTGTGGAAGATATTTCAAAAAAATTGACCAATTGATATAGATAGCAAGATATTTGCATCTAAAGTGAAGAAAATAAAATTATATACTCCTTATTGCACTAGATTTCCATTGGACTATAGATTTTGAATTAAAATCCATCTTCACTTACAATTTCTAGACTATAGAATTTGAATTAAAAAAAATTATATCAAAGAATTGAATTGGATGGAGAATCTTAGAAAAATAAATTCAATAACAACAACTTGATTTTCATTCTTCAAAAAATTTTCAAGTAGAATTAAATACCAAATTGAAGGAAAAATTTAAATCACTAATAGTTTTAAGATGGATTTGAAGTACACTAATACAATGGACAAATTGTCTTAACAAGAAAACTAAACCTTACGTTACTTATTTTTTAAATTATAAAAATGGAATTAAAAAATGTATCCAATAGTATTTTTCCCAAAAAGATGGTATAGTTGTCTATACAATACAATGCTCTATAATTCTTACAATAATAATTCAAATTAAATGACATGAATCAACCTCTCCATATATAGAAAGAAACATAATTTATAAGAAGTAAATTTTCGAAAAAATTATTTGATGTATTTTTTATTTTTTTGTTGTCTGATCTCAACTACTTTGAACTTCATGTGATGTAAGTTTTGCACCCAAGCAATGATTTAAATATAAATTATATTCCTACAAAAAAAATTTGTTTTTTTATCTTAAAAAAGTTTTAAGAAAATCAAGCCAAAAATTGAGATCATAGGAACCTAACCAAACCTTTGAGTGCCATCTTCTAAGGGGACACTTACACTCATTAGAGAAGATTTGAGGGCTCTACATGCCCGTTTCAAGGCTGGTCCCTTGTGTGTTCCCTATGTTGTCTAGGAATGGTTGGCTACTAGCTGAAAAATAAATATCCAAAATAAATAACTAAATATATTAGTTCTGAAATGCTAAAAGAAGTTGAAAAAAAAATTCAATATTTTTTTGATGTGGCATGGTCTCACCCACATTAGACTACAACAGTGGAGCAATTCCTACATTCCCCACACCTTGGGAACTTGAAGGCATGTAGAGCCCTCAAATCTCCCCTAATGAGAGACATTAGATGATAAGGGGTAAATTCCTAAAGTCTCAAGGCCATTTTTTGTTAAAAAACATTCAAAACAACTATTTTCAATGCAAAAAACAAAACAAATTTACATTTGTTTCTTTTGCATATTCAATTATAGGATCTTGCACTAGACTAGTATAAAAATGTCTAAAAAAAATTCAGAAATTTTGACTGAAACAATCACAAGATGTAAGTGTTTAAAGTGAAGAAAACAAGTTTTTCTTACTCCTAGACTAACCCCTAAAGGACCAAGGCACATTTTCGGTAGAATTTGTGAAAAAATGCCACTTTTTAGGGTAGTGAGAGAAAAATGAAAAAGAAAAGTTTTTTTTCAAAATTCAACTGTGCAAATTTGTACTAGACTACTATGAGAATTTGTAGAAAAAATTTCAGAAACTTTGACCATACGGATCGAAAGATTATAACGTTTGAAGTTAGATGAAAAAGTTTTTTTTAACCTTATCCGGTAGGGCGAGTAGCCTTTAAATCCTCCTAAAGTGAGATTCTTACACTACACATGGTTATTGTTTTGGACATTTGGATCTTGTATCATGTAATTTACATACCTACCAAATTTCAAAAGTAGAAAAGGTGTTTTGCACATGCTGCATGAAGTTGCTTGAGCTGCCTAAAAAGTTTAGGGCATCATAACTTTTGATCCTAGCACCCAATCGGAAAAAAAATTACATTCCTACTTAGGGGATATATGTTCACACCTTGTATCAAATTTGAAGAACATCTGTTATAAAATGACTTCATAGGCACCTACCCAAGATTACTTGCATACGTTCAACAGTCATTCGGTCCTTTAGGGGCTAACTAGATTATAAGGCTTTGAATCCTCATAACCGAAAAATTTTGTACTAAAAATTGTGAATGAAAATTTTTTGTATGTTGAAGAATTGAGTTGAGAGTTTGGAAAAAATCATACTCTAGAAAGTTGTTTTCATTCCTTAAATTATTAAGTGAAAGAGGTATGAGGTAGTTTGCTCTTATTGCGACCATCTTCTTCAAACAACCCACTAGGCCCTTCTAAAATGGACAATCAATGATTCTAAAATGGACTAAGGTAGGCGAACCCAATACCAACCATTGACCCAATACCACCCAAATGTAGAATTGTCATTGATCCTAGAGTGAGAATCTATGACAATAATACATGCCTTAACTTCACTTATTGTGAAGTTAAAGCATGTACTTTTGTCATAGATTCTCATTCTAAGATCAACAAGGGTCATACATTTGGGTGGCATTAGGTCAACGGTTGGTATTGGGTTCTCCTACCTTACCACAAATGATAGAGCATAATTAAAATTTGTCAAGTATTGATTCATACTTTGCCAATGGATAGAATAAGAGTCAGAGAGGGTCCATTTCAAAGCCAAGGTCTGTCCACTTAATTTTTCTAAATGAAAATTGATTGCCCAATTGCCTTCTTACAAATGTTAAAAGAATTTAGGGTCCATTTAAGTTTAGTAATGGTTGCATTTAAGAACCTTGTGTATTTCTTTTTGAATGATACAGTGCTTGTTTTTGGTCAAGCCATATCTTTTTTCAGACTGCGTGTGTGTGGGTTTTGCAAGGCCTATGATCAAAAATAGGCACCTACCACATAATTCTTTGAAAATTCATAAGTAATTCAAAAATGCTCCAAAAAATATGAAACCACTTGGGTTAGATTCCACATCAATTTTTCTTCAAATGAAAATTGAGGAAAAATAATTTTGTGCATATGAGAACCATCAAAAAGGCCGACCAACCCTTAAATTGTTGCTTTAAGAGCAAACTACCTTAAGATAGAAGGAAAAACTAAATTGTTGATAGCTCTAAGATGGAATTGAAGCACACTAATTTCAATGGTGAGATTGTTCTAAAAAGAGAACTAAACAATGTGAAACTTATTTTTTTAATTTAAGAAAAAATTGAGTTTATAAACAAATCTAATACATTATTTTCTAAAGTATTTGTTGAGATTGCCTACAAACAAAAAGCTTTATAACTTTCACATTACATATCCAAATGGAATGATTCAAGTCTTCCCGCAAGACAGAAATATAAACTATAAGAAATAGATTATAATTTTTTTTTCAAATTATTGTATTTTTTTTTGTTGCCTATCCTTGGCTATTTTGGGCCGTTTATTGTGGCATCCTAGAAACTTAAGACAGAAAAGAAAACCTGCGAAGGAAGAGATAGAATTACATCTAGGGGGTTCTTTTCATTTATTTTAAGTAGTACAAAAAGAAATAATCATTGAAAGCATGAAGCTATTTACATCCATGGAAATGGATGAAACCTAAAATCTATGGATGAAATTTCATTTATTAATCCAAAGTAATATACATTCATCCAAAATAGATCAATATGTCCCAAGATTTGGTAGCAAATTAGAGATTTCATCCATTGAAAAGCAAGTATACTTTGCCAATATTCCCTATAAAAAAATTTATCGCTTATTAGCAAAAATTTATTCCAAAAAATCACCCTAGTCACACCCTTTCTATCACCACCACCAATTCTCCCTTGAAGCAAGAACAATACTTTCCAATGCCACTTTTATTGAAGTATTTAATTCTACTTATGGAATTATTTCAAATGATTTTTAGTTTCTAAGAATCCTACAAATCTAAGAAATTTCAAAATATATGAATTGGGGATATTTTGAAGATCTTTGAAGAATCAAATAATTACAAAGATCTTAAGACTTTTGCAATCCACAATTGATGGTAGATTACTAGATTTGGAGTTCAAAAATCTACAAATTAGAAAGATTGGAACTTCAAATTACACTAACAAGTTAGATTTCAACATCTAAAATCTACAATCATATTGCTTATGAGCACTAAAATCTATAAAAAGATAGATTTTAAAAATAATAAAATCTAGATTGTAGAAGATTGAATTTTGAGTCATGAATTTTTTGGGTGTAATCCAAGCGTAGAATGTGACCATTATAAAGACTTCATTGCATTGCATTAGAGAAAATCTGGTCCCTTTGGAGTGTCATTTGACTTTTGGCCAATGTGCATATAAAGTGTATTTCTAAAAAAATTAAAAATTAAAATTCAATCACCAATCTAACTAGCACACAAGCTAATACAAACTAGCAAGATTCTCCATGACAAGATTCGGGCTAGTTTTTTTTTCCATTTGCACATTTGTATGGAGTCAAATGACTCTCCTATGGACTCAAATTTTCTCTAATAGATATGGGTGATTGTAAGAAACACTTGTCCTATTTCTTATCTTCTTGCCCTTGGACAAGTGGTTTTGTGTTCATAACTTCGGCATCTTTAGTCCATTTGGCATGAAATTTGGAGGGAAGGTAGATGCGGAAGTTTCGGACATTCCAAATTTTTTTTTACTATTTTCACCTGCCTTTAATTGGATGTCTATTTTTGCCATTTTGGGAGTTTTTAGTACTATTTTTGATCCAAAAATGAAAATTGGAAGCCAAAAATTGGATATGATGGAGGTGTACTACCTTTTCAAGGATTGATGAAGAGTTTTAGTGAAAACATGGGGTCAAAGTGACCTTCCTTTGAGCGAAGGCTACAAAGAGGGAAAGTTTTTTCAACATGAGTTTTTTAGTGCAATGCGAGTGCAATCTTCTCTAGCAAAATATCTTTTTTATGAAAATATTTTGAATTTTTTTTTAATTACTAAAAATGAAAAAGTCAACAGACCCTTTTTTTGCTACTTTCTATTGCCAATGGCTTTTGTAGTACTCCATAGTACTAAATCAATGGTTTAGATTTTTAGGCGTCACAATCAATGGTTCAAATTCATAGGAACACTATTGACGCGCATAATTGATAGTTCTTTGTAGTACTGTTAGTCAGTCCTACAGCCAAAAAATGCATTTTTGATCAAAGAACATGAAGTGTTTCTTGCAATCACCCATATCTTTCTAGAAAATATTGAAGCCATTCTAGGTGAGTGATGTAATCATTGTAGAATCAATTTTTGTTAGTTTTAAAGGATCATATTGTCACTTCTACGCTTTAGGGCTAATCATTTCAAAATTCACAACTAATTCATATTTTTTTCAGGAAAATTAAGTTCTACTTCCTATAACTTTATAGATTATTTTTTAAGGTTTAAGATTTTTTTGATATTTTTTTCATCCTCCAAAGCATCCAATCAAGGTTGGTAACAATTATATGATTGCATATATTAGTTGCGATTCAATAAAACACTCAATCAACATTAAATCCACCTTTTTAGTAAAGATCAAGTATACAAAAATTTCTTTCAACATAAATAAATGTGTTTATTCTTGTGATTTTTTTATGAAGAAGCTCAATTAATTGATTTTAAAATATCAATAATAAAAATTTGAAATTTAATTGTGCAGATGTGTTGGAATCATTAAATCTTGCTTTGCACTTTGAAAAAGCTTCCATTGTAGTCAAATATAGTTATATGGTTTTTAAAATGGAGAAACCAATTTCTCTAGTTTCTTTTTGTAGGCAATTTCAGCATCTAAATTTGAGCATTTTAACAAGATAACAAGACAAATAATAAAGTACTTTTTTTTTGTCAGGCTTAGTCTTTTAGGAAATAAAAGTGACAAAAACATGATTTTTCAATCTCAAATAAAATAAAAAATGTCTTCAAATATAGAATACTTCAAAATAATACACAATATTTTTAATATAATGTTCAGTGCATCATTTTTTTCCCCAAGACAATTTGAGTTCTCATTGAGGAAAAGTGAGAGATCAAAATGATTTTCTCCATATTCTAAGACATTTTCTAGATATAGGTAGAATATTCATGATTGAACATGTGTATGGCTTTATTGAAACACAATATGAAATACATTGTCATTCTCTACATTTCTAATACTCTAGCCAATGAAAGGGATCAATTGGGAAATATTGAAAAGCTCGGCTCGAGCATTGAAGTGTTGAGGTTTCCAATACACTATTGTTGCTGCTAAAGCCGAAGTATAAACAATCATGTATAATGGTATAGTAAACCAATCAATCATACACTTCCAGGTTGCATTAAATCCAAAAAAATGCCTTCTAATGGTGTCCATGATAAGTAAGATAGTTGCAATGACGAAAAATATTAAAGGTAATACTACAAAGATGTTGGAAATGTGGATAAGTGTTATGATGAAGTAAACTACTATACCACATAAGCACAAATCAACCCCACTTAATACTAAATTTGATACCTTGTCAATTCTGTCCCATGGTATATTCGGTTTATTGATAGCTCCTAATGTTTCAAGCAACTTTTCCTCTCGCTTCGAGTTTGTATAGATTACTAAAGGTCTGTGGCAAGGATTAAAGAAGCTATAAACACTAACTTCAATCAACAATATGATATTCAAAATCAATCCAACTACTTCAAGTGGTGCTACGGATAAATTTTTCATCTCTCGAAAGACTACTGCAGTAATGTATCCAAGTGCTTGTATTGCAATAGCGATCATAGCAAACCCGGAATTGCCCCGCAAGAATTTCAGCTCATCGTACTCTGGCAATAATCCCTCCGCCAACATCAATGCTAAAATTCCTTCCGGAGAGAGTTCCTTCCGTTCATAGTCGCCATCCTTTGTTTTTCCTACCGCCACTTCTCCAATCACCATAGCCTCGGACTCCACCTTCACAATTCTGTTTTCCAACCATAACGCATGTCTTTCAAGTAATGGTGATTCCTTTTCTACGTAAACAACAACATCACACCAAAACAGAATTCTTCCTTGGAACTTGGAGAAGGGAGACAACCTTGACCAAAGCTCTCGAAGTTGACGACGTCTGCTAATAAGGCATTGGCTGAGAGGCTGCCTTGACTGCTGGTATTTCCAGATCAACATTGCATTTTCAAATGATGCATAAATGTATTTGTGAAGATCATGAATTGGTATAAAAACAGCAAGTAACGCATCTCTGATCTTCTCTCGTTTTCCCGACTTCCTGTGTTTGCGTCTGCCCCAATATGCGACACTGCACGCCAGCAGAGTGACAAGGAAGCCCCAAATGACGTCCGACAAAGGGCGAAAGCATCCAGCATCCTCCATAGTAGGAGGAGAAGCGCCAGCGCTGGGCGCCATAGCCGGCGCTGCAGCAGACTGAGCGGACACCACGCCCAAGCCTGCAGCAACGCTCACCGTCGCCACCACCGCCAAAGCTACTTTATCAGGCAATCCAAACAGCCTCCCTGCCATATGTGATCCTCTCCATTAATAATTCTTAATTCGTCGAGTCGCACCTTAAACGTCAAATCTGTTAAAGTGGATCGATTCTGGCACCAAAAATTGTGCAATATAAGACACGAGGCCTCGTGACTGTTCACAAAACACTCTGCATCGAACACCAAAGAGAGATGGTACGGCGATTTAATTGCCTGAACTTCACGAATAGAGCTAGATCAGGATCGGCACGTGACTAGACTTCGGATGAAACTAGCAGGAACGGATATTTTGTTAAAACGGCGGTATTCCACAAACTTGGCACTTCGCGGTTCAGACCGTGCGGTCTGAAATCTTTACCTGTCCTAGAAAATAAATGGAAAAATGGCGAATGAATACCGCCATTTTAGCGAAATATCTGTTCAGGACTTCGGGAAATCTGCAGGAGCTAGCTAGCAGATGAGGTGAAACCGTACCGACACAAATTACATATCACGGAACGAAGCTGGCATTCACAATCTAGGACATGGCTCAAGTACGTACTTACAACAGGCAAGATCTCAGACACAACTAGACTACTGTTGGATAAAAAAATAAACACTACTCGTAATCTAAGATGCAAGAGAAGGATAGAAGCTAGTACAAAATACTCGACAGTGAAGAGAGAGTGACCAGATGGGAATGGAGAGAGCAGGACAAGCTCGATCCTTTATACTCCTGACTACTGAGAGAGAGGTAGATCTAGAACTATGGTAATAGTAAAAGTAATAGTAACAACAGATATTTCGTTAAAATGGCGGAATTCCTACGCCATTTTTCCATTTATTTTCTAGGACTAGTGTAGACTTCAGACGGCACGGTCTGAAATCTAGGAGAGATATACATTTCAGACCGCGCGGTCTGAACCTCAAAGTGCCAATTTTGTGGAATACCGCCGTTTTAACGAAATATCCGTTTAACGTTCACAAGTTGAAGTCCCAACAACTACGAGTTTGCGACAACCCCAACGAATTTCACTGTCGAACCGGTCCCACTCGACTCACAAATAGAAGCTCATGATCTGATCATTAAACAGCTTCGACGTGCACTAGTGCCTTCTTGGAGGAGATTGCGATGAACCCATTCGAGAAAATCTGGGCCTCTGAAGGGCCGTTTGCCTTTCGGCAGAAGTGCAAACACTAAAAAACTATAATTAAAACAAAACGGCCCTCCAGAGGCCCCAGATTTCCTCTACAGCACAACAATACAATTCATACATCCGTGTGAGGAGCCAAGTTGTTCCGTGAAGCAAGGCTGGTGCCCTGTTATTTAATTGTTATTTAATTATAGTTCTCCCCTTTCCAGTTGCTTTCAGTCGGTGAGAGGGAATCAATCAGGGAATGCATGCTGAAGTGGAGGATAGAGTGATGAAGGAGACGATTCAACCCGAATGGATCGTAACTTGTGAATGGAACCGATATTTCGTTAAAATGGCGCCATTTTTCCGCCATTTTTCCAGTCATTTTCTACAACCGGTATAGATTTCAGACCGCACGGTCAAAAATCTAGGACTAGTGTACATTTCAGACCGCACGGTCTGAACCTACAAGTGCCAAGTTTGTGGAATACCGCCATTTTAACGAAATATCCGTTATGGTCAATTACGTTGAATTGGCACGACTCCAGCGGCAAAAATTGTGACATATATGTAAAGTACATAACGGTCTAAATAGTAGGACATGCATGGATTCATGTTTCAGAACACGCTTTCTGACTGAAAGTGACGGACAAAATTTTGGAATACCACCAATTCAATTAAAGTTAGAACCGAAATACCCCCGGGTTACCAGCTTCCCATTGATTTCTAGCACGCTCAGTTCCTTCCGACCTGCACTGGAATTGAAGCTGTGAAACCCGTTCTCCCATCGAGTGCCTCACAAATTTCCAACACTTCTCTTGACTTACAGTTGCAAGCTCCTTCACTGCTTTGTCAAATTAATTTGCCTCCAAGAGATCTCTCAAGTGGTATGCATCCTTGTGTCTGTAAATTTATAGACGGAATGCAGAAGCATTAGAATAACAATCAGAGGTTGAAACCATTTTGAATCCAAGTACAGTACAGTACTTAGAACATATGCATTTGAGCATATGCATTTGGGAAGGCACGCTCTGGATACTACATCTATGTCGCCCACCATTTCCAAAGTATTCCCATCACCATGAATGAACGAGTGTTCACATAAAACTGAATAAAAATAAAAAATTTGAATTGAAACTGGACAACTTGCACTTGGAGATGATCCAAGGGTTGAGTTCGTTAGCTGCTTGAGATGGGGAAGAACTTCTCATCTAGCTCAAGGTACTTGAGGTAAGGAAACCTGACTCATATGCAATTCCTCAAAACAGGTTAGAATTACCATAGTTCAAGTTTAGTTAGAAGCATTGCTTTGAACTTACAATGCATCGGCATGACAATTCTGTAGTCAAATGACGCTGGTCCATGATACGAAGAGCCAAAAATAAGGAAAAACTTGGGAAAACAGCGGACTGTTTCCTTTAATTACGTGGTAGTACTACACAGAGCAGCATTCAAGGTACTCTACTGATACAACATCCAAGCGGTCTCTAAAAACACTAAGTACTGCGTTACAGTCCTCCAGAATCCTCATGTGAAACTGCAAGTCAGACAACAAGCTAGTAGATATAACAAACAGAGTTTCTGTCGATTTAGAATTACAGCTACAAAGAAACAAGACTCTATAGCTTAATTTATGATACCAAAAGTAGAAGTAAACATAAGAACTTCCTCATCTCACTAGCTTGTGTTGATTCAATTGGCCTTCTCCCCTTCAGAATATAAAAACCTCGACGAAGTAAATTTGATGATTACATCACATGAGCATCTTCCCATGTAAGCACACTCAAGGCTTCTTTCTAGATGAACACTGTCAACACGACCCCAATGAAGATGGGATACATCCGTTGCCACAAGGGAAGCATAGAAGGTGCAGAGTTGGGGTGGAGTATATGAACCCCCGACAGAATAACAACATTGTCGATCAGAGGCCCATACTTTTCTGACATACTCTCGATCTGAAGATTTGTCGCTGCACCGGTGCCCATGAAGAGGAAGCTGTGCCGGATCCAGGTGATTTGCCGTGGGGTATCAGTGACATTGTACCTATTGGAAATATTCGTACTTAGGTTAGATCTAATTTCATAAATTTCAGTCTTAGTCATTAGACTATGTATTGGTTACATTGAAGCCATACTTCAGTCCTAAATGTTCACATCATGATTCATATAGAAGAAGTCTTCAGTGGTAATAATAAAACTCACATTCTTAGTTTAGGGTTTTGTCCCGCCTTTGCCTATACAGACCCGGTTCTTGATCATGGATCCCGAAGACTACTCGCGCCTCCCCGTTCTGAGTGTCGTTCGAAATGTCTCTCCCCGGTTCAAGAACTGGGTCTATATAGGAAACGATGGGCAGACCCGAATTTAGGACCTTGCTATTAAAATAATACTCGAAAGCATGGTGCACGATTGCGATTTCCAATAATACCTAGGTCTGTATAGGTCTGCGAAGGTTGAGTTGAATTACCGAGGTCGGCGAAGAGTGTAGTAGTTGACGACAGTTCCTGACATGGAAGAAACTTTGAGGGCGGGGTACAGGTTGAGCGGCTCATCAGGCAATCGGGCGCAATCGAATTGCACGGTGTACAACGTAGCCGGTTTGGGAACCCAAGTGAAGTTCCGGGATGCAATGGAGCCTTGAGTGCTGTTGCCCGTCGAGATGGGGTTATTCAGGTGGATCGCGTACACACTCGCGGGGGCAAAGTTCGACATCTGGTATGTGGAACTCTGGACGATTTGGATCCCCGCTCCTCCAGGAAGCCAGTTTGGAATCATCGTGGTCGCGGTGGCGTCCAATGTGACCGTGCCGTTGGATGGCACATTGGTTATTAGCTCGAAGTCGCCGTTCATGAAATGAAGAAGGTAACTTGGAGGCTTTGTTCCTGGCATAGTTTTCAGGCAAGGTTGATCCTTAGTATGTTCAACGATTTATATTTCTAGAAAATATGGAGTATGAAAGGCAAAACATAAAACATCCTGAACTCATTTCTGGTAGATATTCAAATTTATTTCAAACAAAAGACGTTGTGAAGCTTCTTGCAATGTAAAATCTCTTGGTAGCCTTTGGATTTTGTAGTGCAATGTCAAGCGAGGCATGAAATTGTAAGAGGAGTGGACCATTCTCACTTTCTCAAAGGCAATGCTTAAGAGCTAAAGTGTTTTCACTTACTTGATGCAAGAACTACTCAACGATCACAGCACCAACACTTTGGGAGGAGCTCAAATGATTTTATACGAACGATGTTTTTGGTTACCAGTGAACTGTGTTTGAAGCTTCTTTAAGAACATAGTAACATTTCTCACATCTTAAAGTAAAGAATTAGAATCACGTTTTATTGTAACTATGGTACCTAGTGGTGGAGCTGCAATTGCGCTACCGGAAAAGACCTCGATCATGTCGTTTGCAATTTGCCACCCCACCTCCGTCTCTCCCATTTTGAAGTCGAGGTCCTGGGAAGAGATCACAGTAGTCCAGAATACTGCACACAGTAGCGCAACGCAGGCAATCACCCTTCCCAGTGGCCGCATTCCAAAAAGGTTGCAGTGATAACCTTTCTGTCAGGGAACTAGTCCTCCGCGGCATGTCAGTCATGCGGATCATTTCGAATGGCTCTCCCCATGCGCTGAGCACCATAACATTCTTTACAGGCCCATTGCTGCACCCAAGAATTCGAATTCATCATGTTTTGAACCGCCTCAGTATTGGTCTTCCAGATTTGATGTCAAAAAATTGGAGCTTCCTCATCATCATCGGAAGCAAGGACGATACCTGATATAAAATATGATCGGAACTATCCTCAAAACTCCAGCATGTTTCCTTACGGACAAGTATTCATTCCCCACGCTCTATTCAACCAATCAATATACTCAGATCCTGGTCAAACTGCACTATTCTCAACTCGAACATAACAATCTTCAGCTTCAATGTTACTATCCCTATAAAGAATTCTTCTACTTACAAAAGATATTTCTTTTGTTCACGAAGTTACCTTTTTGGTTCTTACAGATTCTCCATTCTCTCCTGGCTTGCTCCATAATACTCTTCACTAATGTCCCCATTCTTATGGCTGCACATAAGCCTGCACATAGTTTCTTTCAAATAAGACTGGTCTCCCAATTGGCTAAAATGATAGGAACATCCTCTAGGAGTGGCAGACATTCTTATATATTCCCGCATACATCACAGATAATGCAGGATAATTCGACACATCTTCTTTACTAAAGTCTAAGTAGCCATGTGCAAGTTCAATTAGCAATCTGTTTCCTTCTCAGATGGAAGCCAAAGAGGCAAAAAGAGTGTACGGAAAGGTAAAGACAGTGAGCGTCGGAGCCCTTTCACTCTTCCAGCAGACATCAACCGCCTCGTTCTCGTTCGTATCACAACACGATAGACTATGTCAATAGTTACATCAGCAAACCCTCAAATAGTAATCAAAATTCGCATCAAACTCCAATTAACAACACCCTTCCATGATTCTCTTCATGTCCGAGAAGGCGCCCCTCCTCCACGAAACCCAAACCAATCTCCAACACAATCTACCGGAATGAAAACAATCAAAACAGAGATAAAAATAAACACTTTTTCGTGAAAACAGGGAAGTGAACATTCAATTCCCATCCTGGAAAACGAGGCCCAAATTAGGGAATGAGGACAAGTATCAGAACGCACAGGTTGCGTTGCGGATGATCGCACACATTGCTAGCAACCACAACGTGCTTGTTGCTCATCATCAAACACCGCGTCACTGCACTGGGAGTGCAAGCATCTTCCTTCTCATCCTTCGTCCAAATCTTCAACAAACCATATAACCGATACTTATAACCGCCGGGACGACGTTAGAGTCCAATTGCTGCCTTCAGACACCCCCCTGCTACAAATGAATAGGATTCATTTATAATATACACCGTATATATAAAGTCAACTGGGGATTAAAACATCTAAGCTTGAGCCAAATAACGAAGTAATAGCGTGTTCAAACCTTCGCAACTTGGACGGAACCAGGATTTGACGATTCGTATAAGATGTCGGCCTCATGGTGGCTTCAAAGTCCTTGATTAGACTCCGTTCAATTTTCAGCGTAATGAAGTGATCGACAAGGAAAACTACTCAAATGCATTCAACCCGAACGAATATTTTCAATTAAGAGAGGCTGGAGCGTACTAAAAAACGACCGTCCAGAGGGTTGCACACGCATTCTTTCATTGCCTGTTCCAATGTACATAAAATACCGTGAGCACTTGTCGTCAGTGCCAAAGGTGCTAAAGCTAGTGACCGGTATGCTTGAGGAGGCTCTTGGCAAAAGGTCCCCTTGAACTACTCTTTTCCCGTAAACACCATAATAACTGCGAATCACATCACCGTTGCAAATCAACACAAGAAAAATCATTCTGTCATGTCCTCTTCAAGAATGCCATACTCTAGAGATTGCTAGGCCCGCAATAATTCTCCTAGAATACAACAGAGCAAACCGGAATCTTTGCAATGATGTGGTTCCAGCCAGAGTAAGTGAATACTAGGAGCAATTGTATACCAGAAGAAGGCTCTCCACCATTCTCTTGAACGGTAGCCAGCACAAACTGCAGATGGTTCCAGGCAGGAGCGCAGGATCTATAGCCAGACGAAAATTTTCAGAGTGTGGCAAAGGCTGTCACGAATTCATCAGAAGGCTTGGAATCTCCGGGTGGAGCCTCGTCGAAATGAGCCTTGTCAGCCAGCACATCAACGACCCCAACCACATACTTTCCTTTGGCTGCAATCTCAATGAGAAGTGATGCAAACTTTAGTAGCGACAGAGCTGCCAGGCGTTGCACTGTGGTCTCCCAGTGGTGCCCAATCGACCCTTTCCTCTTGAGAAATTCGCCTGCCTTGCCTTCAAGTAAGGGCTTTTTCTCCTCGCTCTTCTTCTGCTTCCCTTCGACTTCTTTAGCCCTGTACCCAATACCCGATAATAATTTCCGCCATAATTCATTAGACGGTACAGGTATGTGAATAGTGGAAATGATCCATTTTCAAGAATAGATGTTTAAGCTAATGCAAGTGCAATAAAGAACGACATGAGCCATCTCTTACGTTTCGTGGTGAAGCTCAGGCCGGGTCCTCTCTGATACATCTGATGTTAGCCCAGTCTTATCAATAGAGGTTGCACCCCCGTCGCGTGAATCAGATTGACTGTCGCGGGCCTCCCGGATTTCATTAAAAATGCTATCAAAAGAATTCTCGCTGATGTCTTCACGTAGATTCGAAAAGAGATGAGATACTTGTAGAAGTTGGTCAGTCTGCCTGGCGATCCTGTGTTGCAACAATATAGCGACCTCCTCCGCCCTTTCTAAAACTTGATGAAAATCATGCTTTCTCATAGTGCGCATAGTTTTACCTAAAGCTCGGAATAAGCTGTTCACATGAGCACCCAGACAATTAAGACGACCTATACTGTAAATTGTAAACTAATAACACCAAGGTAAATACCACCGGTAATAGATTGCTGTCCGGACACAATAGAAGACTTATCATGTTATAGAACCGTACTATTGATACAGACGCTTGTATCACTTTCTGCGAAAACTCCAATACGACAAATGTGAGAGGACTTACTCCGCACATTCTTTCCCCAGCGCCAAAAATTCTGTCCGGAACATTTTGCGCACTTGCAAGGGTGCTTGTATCTCAGCACGAAGACACGAATCTAGGGCTACGACATCATAGTAAGCAAACCGCAGGTTCTCTACAACGTCTTTATACAGACGCCACGGGTACCCCAAGAAAAATTTGCCATGCGGGGGCTCAAATTTTGCCGCCTTCAACTGTACGCAAGACGAGAGACACCGACAAGCGTTGAAAAGAGATAAAAAATCATTTTGCAGAGCAGTGAAAGGACTAAGAAGCTAGAAATTTCAAGTTAAATGAGACTCTAACCGGGTTCAAATAAGATATTCTCTTTGCAGAAGGGAAAGATGAGGGACATACAAGCTTCTCTACTTCGGAATCCGCAGCCAGAATCTCGTGAAAGCAGGAATGAAGCTCGTCATTGGCAACGTGGTTCAAAACTTCGGGAAGCTGTTGTAGAACGGTACCTTGGCAATACTCCCGAACGCACTTTTCAATCACGTTGCCGGCACGCTCAAAATTATTGGCAAGGAGATCGTTGATATTGTTACCAGCAAAAATCGGTAGAAGAAATAAGTTCACGAGAGATGCAACGACAAATCCAATTGCTATAAGGCCAAGGCGAAGAAATGGAAGCTTCTTTTTCTCGTCACTTTGGGTGAGGATGAGAAGATGGAACGTGATCATGGACATAACGACGGCGTAGTTCCATCGATCTCTGAAGGGCCGCCGAAACTTGAACATTGTCGGGATTGCACCACCGAGAAATGTGAAGAGGAAGATAAAATACTTCTCATATGAACCCATGTAGTCTCCGAGAACATCAACTGCTAAGGCCAGTAACGCTGCCATCAAGGTGCCCATCGTTCTGTTCAACCCTATACATCCAACACCACAGGTTTATAGTTCTGAAAACAGAAGCTCCAATAAAAATTAAGGTGACTAGGGCTTCGTAAAATATATATCCATTACCTTTACTGAGAGACAACCCTACATTGGTTTCCATCACAATGTCGACGGTGATTACGGCCCACACACCGTTCTTGTTGAAAACACTCAAGACCCCTGGAGCAAAACATAACAGCGATGCAATTAGGGCTGCAAAGCCCGCTTTCATGGGCAAAAGGAATGGAAGGTTTTCTATGCTGAACTGTCTGAGCTGTGCCTTAGGCCAATTCAACCAGGATTCATCGGTCTCGTCAGTTTCTCTCCGGAGATTCTTCTTCAGGAGAAGGGATCGCGTCCGGGCGTAGCTGAGCCCCATCTGCGAGGACGCCGCGGCTAACAGCCCTTGCCTGCCATCGCGAAGCCGCCGAAGCATATTATCGCGCTCCTGCTCATACTGGCTCGTTTGACGTAGCAGACGCGTAGATAAACGTGTTGGATGGTTGTCCTCCATCCCTACAAGCTCATGCGGCGCTCTTCGAGAGCTCTCTCAATTCGCTATCCACTGTACCAATAATTTTCTTATATCGTGAGTTTCATGGTATCACACAAATCTTCATTGATGAAGCACGAGTGCTGTCCAGCTCCGCTTCAATTAGAAATTCAGTTGAGCTGAACCATATGTCTCGCCATATGGCAAGATGCCGCAACTACACCAGAATTTCATATCCGAGAAAAAAACAGCAGCACCTTCACTCAAATTGCACAAGGATAACAATGTTCGAACTACAGACAGTCTAGGATACAAAGAGTCAAGACTAAGAAGTTCAACATTCGACGTTCCATCGAATAGTTTGAAGAAGGAGCTTAGTCTAATTGAGTTATGAATTTTCATTAACTCAAACTATTCTCATGTGTGTCACACTCAACGTGAATAGCAAAGCTTCACTCTCTCAAAGCTATTATCTAAAGTTCAGCGAGTCAGGATAGAGGCAGAGGTCAATCAAAACAAAATGTTCAATCAAGAGGAAGAAAACGCTCGCTAGTAATGAAGCCGTTGCTCTGTTCTGGCCATTTACGACACAATGCATACAATCAAACAAGCCTCTTTCTTATCAACCAATCTTTCTTTCAAAAACACTAAAATCATCTCCACCTCTTTCACTAGCTTCTTCTCATTGCCAATTTCAGATTCCTTACTACAACTAAACTTCAATAAATAGTTCACGGCAGGTACCTTGTCAGAATTTCGCAACTCACATCCTCCGCATGCAGCGAATAAAATTCTCTTTTGAGCAATCTAGTTCTCAATCAATCGCTCTTCCTTCTCCGCAGATCAAACCAGAACCCTACATAAGAGATGCTGGAATTGCAAATGCCTTCAGAACAATCAAATTACCTCAATCTTCACCAAAATTTATTAAAAATCACTGATGCGATCGGATATTTATGCCCAAAAATTTCTGTCAAAATTTCTGTAGCGGACATCCGGACCGGCGATCCAAATTTCAGGAACAGAGGCGATGTGACCACAAAGGGATCGGAAGGAAAGGGAATCCGGAAGTGCTAGAAATTCCTTGAGCTTCCGATTTCGAAAACAAAAGGGAACGAATAGGTTCCCTTCCATGGGGAACGTGACGACGTGGCGTACAGGTATTGGTGTAAAACTGGGAGCGACCTTATTAGAGGCTGGTGAACTGCATCTAGCGATGCCACGTGGATAAAGGATACTCTTACTGGCTTTTCTTGGTTGATGATGCCTTTCGAAGGTCCATCCACAAGTGCATCATAAATGAAGAGAGATTAATAACCCTTAAAGGATGCCACGGGCATTTTTTGTCCAATGAATGACAAAGAATTCTTCTATATCTACATAGGACAAGAAGTGCAACTATTCATCTTCAAAGTTTTGTATGAAAAGGGGAGGTCTTGTACAATAGTTTGACTTCTAATAAGAGCTTTTGCATTTTTTTAAGTCTATAAATCACATGGTTCCAAAAGGGACGATTTCTACATTCACTAGCCTATCCTTTGAAGGTCAACTTAACCCCTAAGTGCCCCAAGGGACCAAAGTGTCTTCATATTGTTTCAAGTCCAATTCAAAGTATTGCAACTTTGCTATCCAATGTCCGAATTTAATAAAACTTATTGGAAAACTACATTAGATGTTTTTCAGTAGCACTAAAGGCCTGAATTAAAAATATTTATTTATTTAAATTTTAAAAATAATTTTTTATTAAAATCTAACATGGCCGAAGTTCGGTCATGTCAACCAACCATTGTAGCTGAGTTCCCACAGTCCTAGAACTTGAGGGAACTTACGGGAACTCGCAGGAACTCATGGCTCTTTAAATTAGGTGGATTTCATCTAATGTCTGCACTCTCTCTTCTAGTTTGTGTAGTAAAATTTTTAGATCAATCCAACATGTAGTGATTTTTTGAAAACCATTCGAAGTTCAAGGGATCAAAATGAGTTCTCCAAACTACACTTTGATAGCTACAACTTTGGGGGATTGTATCTCCGTTTCCTCCAATGTTCATTTTCAATTAAAAAAAATCAAATTAAATTTATGTTCCTCTTGAATTATAATTATTGTGGTAAAATTTTCATGCCAATCCAAGTTGTTTTGAATATTTCAAAGCCATTCAAAGTTCAAAATCCAAACATTTTTGGATTACAATGAACTTTGGTGGCTTTTTTCTTCTTCAAACAATGTCCATTTCCAATAATTTTGAGGGAAAAATTTGCGCATACTAGTCTAGTTTGTGTGGTTAAAATTTCATATCAATCCAAGAAGTTATGAGTGACCTAGAAACATTTTAGGACTTAGAAGGAATTTCAGCCCTAGAAGTGTCTCTTGCAACTCTTTTGGCTATTATTTTGGACATTTGAAAGCCATTTGTAAACACAATGAGTCAATTGAATGATACTTTACTTCACCAGTGTGTTTGTGTGTTTTTGAAGCACTTTATAGTTTAAATTTTTTTCATTTGAGTAGGTTTAGAAATAGAGTTTCACCTCCAAATGTGTGCTAGGAATATTTTAGCACCTTTTTTCAACACTAAAACATTATAATCTTGCAATCGATATGGCCAAATGACTTGATATTTGACTCATGTCATCTATGACATGTACACTACAAGATTATACAATTGAAATTTCTATACCTTAGTAACAAAAGCAATAATATTTTTAAACCCAAAGGGCCTTGGGCCTTTAGGGCTTAACTCCAATCATATTATGAGTAAGGCAGTCTACTCTAAAAGCAACCAGTGAAGGTTTGGTCTACCTCTATCATCAGGTTTTAGTGGATAGGAATATTTTTATTTCATTTTTTTAGACAAAGAGAAATAGATGCAAAGTGTTACACAAGCAATTTTATACTTTTCAAAGCATTATTGAATTACTTATGAACTTTCAAAAAAAATTGTCATAGGTACTTCTTTGTGGCCAAGGGTTGCTACTATATGAGCATAGGAGTGTGAACGCATGAGTCTATAATTAATACTACATTCTATGTTATAGGTGTATATACCGTAGAAATTGTTTATGATTATAGGTGTTTATGATACATACATCTTCTATAGTGTGTGTTATCTATATTATATTTTGTTTTGTGACCATAGGTGTCTCAAAGTCCATTCCCTTACAACTTGAAAGGAAATATTGGGAACCAACATGAGAATGATTGGCTCTTGCAATAAATAAGACTTTATGATTGATCCACTCAATGGCTAAAGAGGTCAATTTTAAAGAACCAACTCATATCCATTCCACAACTAATTATAGGGTCAATTTGAAGAAGATGGCTGCTTTTAAATTAAACTACCTTAGAAGTACCTAATTGTAATATATTCCATTCTCTGACACTAAAAAAATGGCCTTCCAATGACAAACAAAATTGAGTATAGATTTGAAATTTTTTTCATTCAAACAACCATATCATAAGCATCAATAGGCAAAGTCCAAAAATAGATAAACAAAAGTTGTAGTATACAACATATATATAATACACTACTATGGAAGTTTGAAAAAAAAAACTAATTGTAATTTCAAAGAAAATTAATTCCAAAATTAGCCATGTTTAAAACTCAATTTTGTGCCCCATAATTTGGAATTATTTTATGTTTTGTCAATTTTTTCTTAGAACTCCAAAAAATCTTTTAGTGCCTTAGCATGTTGGTATATATTCCATTTTAGATTGTTGTACAAAAAAATTGAAGGAAATTTGACATTTATAGAATTCAAAATATTCACAATTTGACAAACATATAAAGGTGGTATTTGTTCACACGATATTTGAAAATGATTTTGGGATTGAGAGCATAGAATTGCATTATCCATTGAAAAAAGAATATAGGTTGCAACATGAACCATTGTTATATCTCAATGCCCTTGCATTTGAAATATTTTTTGAACAAGATAATGCATTTAATTTATATTTTAAGCCATATTCTGCATTTTAAGGTTTAGAATTTTTTTTGTACAAAGACTATAGTTTATAGGTTGATTAAACCTCAAGTTCCACATTGAAATTATATATATATATATATATAATTATTTTTTAATTTAAAGAAAAGTAATTAATCTTTTTGCATTTGTTGGTTGATATCTAGTGGTCCTCTTCAAGCCCCATTCATTTTGTAATGCTATGAACAACTTTCTTCATCTCCAAATCTACTTTAAATGAAATTGCAATGTTGTTGTTTCTCCAAAAATAAAAAATTCTTAGGAGTACTCTTATAAATCTCTTAAGAATAGAAATTCTAAGCTACTTTGCAATGCCCCTCTTTGCATTAAAACTTGAATTGAAATGTTTAAAGTTAAGGTTTTGTCCAAAAACTATTTCTTAATGCTATAATAATTTAAGAAAATATTCATCTCAAAAATCATAATACTATTGAGAATTTAATGAGATTTTATTTAGTTAAAAAATTCAAACTACAAGGTACTTGCAAGAAACACCCCTACTTAATTACATCACACTAAGAGCGATAAAACTTTCCTCTACAATAACTTCTAAAGTGTAAATTGCATGACCTTGGAATTTTTATTGGAGATGGTTGTCTAGAGTGTAATTGTATCCCTTTTCTTTTATCAGAAATTTCACAAAATCATTTTATATTTGAAAATATATTTTGTTAATTTGTCTCACTGTGTGAGGTTTTAGAGTTTGGGAGTACTAAAATTACTTGATGATTTAGAGATGAAATTTTATGGTCTATTCCAACACACAATGGATATGATCCTACCAAGGGACATGTAAAAAAATATTATTTTTTATCCTCCACTTTTGTATAAATAGAGCTCCCTTGTGCAAGTACTTCAAAACATTGAGGATGGTTTCAAACTCATTCTTTTGGTGAAATCTCTTCACTATGAAGTCCTCCTAAATGGACAATTTTTGCTTTCTTTGCAAAAAAGCTTCTTATTTTTAACAATTAAAAATGTTAAAGTATGTATTTTCTTTAAAAAGGCTTGTCACTCTATTTTGTAAATAACTTTTGACCTAAATTTTTTCATGTTGTGTTATTTTTTTTGGAGATATGTTATTTTTAATATTATATTAATTATATATTTTTTATTTTTAAATATTTTTTTCAAAAGGTCATAGTACTAGTCCAAATGGTGCAAAATCAATAGGTCATCCTTGCAATCACCCTACAATAAAATTTAGTATGTTCACATGGAATTCTCAAAATACACATGATATTTAGCATTCTAGGTACATAATTATAAATCAATCCTAGTATGTGATTAGAGACAAAGTCAACCTACATAATGTGTCAAATGATGTAAAAAGAAGTGCCCTTTAGGTTGTATTGAGATGGTAATTTAAATTTTAGATAGTCATTAGACCAAATTTATATATTCATTTTCTTCCAATAAAAGGTAAATGCACTTAATGCCACCAAATAATCATTTGAACTTGGTTCTAATTACTAAACTATCTACTAATAGTTTCAAAAACTCTTCCTTGATGGAATTCTAAAGGAATCCTAGATTCTCTTTGAATGTATCTTTTGGACCTCTTGTAAATAAACTATGAATTTTAAAAGTACAAAAATAGGTGTATTCAAAACCTAGTCCAAACTCTCATGTATATAGTACTTCCATTTTAGGCAAGAATCTAGATGGGATGGTTTTGCAACTGCTTTCAATTAGGTCCAGTTACCTTTGTCTTTATGTCACTTGTATTGACTTCTTGAAACAACTTGTGGAACTTGGGATGAACAAACTTTTAACCCCTAAAGGACCAAGGCACATTTTAGACACAAATTGTGAAAAACTAACACTTTTTAGGGCACTGAGAAAAAAATGAAAAAAATAAGTTTTTTTTCAAAATTCCACTTTACAAATTTGTACTAGACTACTATGGGAATGTGTGGAAAAAATTTCAAAAACTTTGACTATATGGATTGAAAGATCATAACATTTGAAGTTAGAAGAAAAAGTTTTTTTTCGGCCTTGCCCGACAAGGCCGGCAACCTTTAACTCCTCCTAGAATGAGATTTTTACACTACTTATGGTTATTTATTCTAATATTTGCATCTCATATCATGCAAGTTATACACCTGCAAAATTTTAGAAGTAGAGGAGTTGTTTTGCACATGCTACTCGAAGCTACCTGAGCTGCCAGAAAAGTTTAGGGCAGCATAACTTTTGATCCGGGCACCAGATCGGGAAAAAAAATTACATTCCCACTTAGGAAACATATGCTCCCACCTTGTGTCAAAATTTGAAGAACATCCGTTTGAAAACGACTTCATACAAACCTACCCAAGATTACCTACGTATGTTCAATGGTCATTCGGTTCTTTAGGGGTTAATGTAGATCACTGGGCCAACAATACAAATAAAATAAATGGTTGGAATTCTTTCACTTTGGGATTCTCTCTTTCACTCTTCTTAGATTTATGTAGAACTAGTTACCCCAACAAATTGTTCATTTCACCCTCAATCATGTCAAAGTTACCACAAACTTTGCCTTATAACACATGAATGGTCAATTTCATTAAAATGGTGGTATTCCAATAAATTGGCAGTATTCTAGTAAATTAGTGGTCCATTTTACTACTTTGGCATGGTCTGAAATCTAAACTTGTCCTAGATGTCTAAAATCTAGAAGTAGCATAGATATTTCCAACTACGTGGTCTAAAATCTATAACTCTTCTAGATTTCAGAAATCTGTAAGTGTCCTAGATGTCCGAAATCTATAACATTCTTAGATATCCTTTTAGAGTTCAGACTGCGCGGTCTAAAAAATGACATTTGAATACCGCCATTTTAATGAAATTGACCATATGAATATATATAATCTCAGCTCGGAGTCCGTGAATAAACTCTTCATTTATGCCAACCTTTAATCGAGTAGAATTTTTCTTCCTTCAATTCATTCCAGCTTGTCATGAAACCATAATTTTACTTCTCCACAATCATATTGCTCCACCTTCCTTTTCATCATGAAAGTAGTAACAGATATTTCGTTGAAACGGCGGTATTCCACAAACTTGGTACTTTGCAGTTTAGACCGAGCGGTCTGAAATGTATAACCCTCCTAGATTTCAGACCGTGTGGTCTGAAATCTATACCTGTCCTAGAAAATAAATGAAAAAATGGCAAATGAATACCGACATTTTAACGAAATATCTGTTTAGTTCATAAATTGAATAGTGTGGCCTGTGATAGACATGGATACTCCTCAATCCTTATATAGACGTCGTACAAGAAGCTCTCGGGTGTACACTGTCAAATTCTAGGTACAGAATGTCAATTTCATTACATTGGCACAATTCTGCTCGCAATTCTGTTGAAATGGGAAGGTGGATACCCTAGTAAGGGACTGAAATGATTTAGGGGAAGAGAGGGCAATGAGGGTGAAAATTTTAGCTTAGATACCCACAGTATTGTAAATGAATTTATGCATTTTACATATGAATTTGCATATCTTGTAGGCACAACAAGCCAGATGCACTGTGTAATTAAATGTCAAAATGGAGCATGGAATGCAACCACTTTGTCGGAATTCGGTCTCCCTCAGTATAAAATTGTTGATAGTCCACTCTCTAGTCTACGATCATGTATCGATTAGAGAGAGTTGCATAAAGAACGGTTCTTGAACCTCCACAGACACAAAAATAATGTCGATCTCATAAATTCAACAGTATTTTATTACCAGCACAAAGTTTGACTCTAAAATTTCGGCAAAATCTTGAGTCGTTAAGTTGCGTCCCTGCTATCTTGTGTAGAATATTTAGATACCAGTCCAAGACGTACTATCTTTTCGGAGATTATATGTCATCAAACTTGCTCAAGGTCCGTCAAATCCTCTAGGTTTTCGATCAATTGCAACAAGTCGATCTTATTTAAAACTCTAGCATACAAACTGGCGGATTCCATATAGACTATTGTAGTGTACAGGGAAAAGTTTGAAATCCACAGCACATTCAATCTCCAGCTGATACTTTTAGTACTGGTATGGATGTTTTACTGTATTGTGATTCAATTAACCTTGAAGACAGCGCAGGAGCACCGGAATGAGCAACTCAGGGGTGGCCATTTGTGGAAAATGACCGTCAGCTTGCAAGATCTCGACAGACGCCCACCCTCCCAAATTCCATCTTATGTACTCCGCCACTTCAACTGGAACAACAATATCTTTCTGACATTGAACTACGTGGCAAGGGACCGTAACCTGCATGAAATCATTGTGAATATCAGCTATTGAAGTTAATTACACTGTGAACAATTAATCATCCAGTCTTCAAGTGCACGATAAGAGAACGAGCGCCCAATTTAGCAAGACATTCCACTTCCCAGTTCCAATTCAAAACAAGAATGTGTAAGGTTGAGACTCCAGTAACCATACATTACATTAATGACAGGCTCCATTGACTACGCAAGTGAGCTTTGATTTGCGCGGAGTGTGAAAATACTTCATATATTGAGATGTAGTTTTTCGTAGCTGATTTAGAGCTCTGAACACAAAAAGAAATGTGTAAACTTTTAGATGGTGCAAGCTTCTAGGTAGATTGTTTTAGGGAAAGTTCAAGGTTCACCTCTGTGGTGAATGGAACCTCTCCCTCACTGCACGGTGAATGGAGACTTTGTGTTTCAAAGACATCTTGTTATTTTATTTCGTAGAAGCTCGTGGCTTCAACTTCAATTCTGTTAAATTGGCGGTAATCTATTAGTTTGGCACGTTTCAGAACATGCGGCCTGAAACATAAATCCATACATAGGCAATTTCATTAAAATGGCGGTATTACGGTAAAATGGCGCAGAATATGTTAGGAATTGCACGGCATTCCATCAAAATGGCGCAATAATTCCGCCATTTTAATGAAATTGCCTATTACCTGTTCTACTATAACAACAAATTAATCGTTCCATGTTACGTACGATGTGCTCCAGTGTTAGTTTGCTTAATTAGTTACCTGTGGCAAGATGCTTCGGAAGTCACTTTGAAAGATAGTTTGAGCAATGCTCAGTGCGACATCCGACCTCATTGCCGAAATGGTACGGGCATAGTCTTGCTTTGCTTGGCCGAGGTTGTCCCCGCCAGTACCCAAAACCACTTCTACAAATCCTGTCGACCACACTCTGAAGTTGGACTTCATGCTGGCATATAGTCCATCCAGGTCTTGCTGCTCGTATCCTCCATGATAGTTTGTATCATTCAGGTAACTGGCAGAGGCAAGTACGTACAGAATGTGATCACCTTTTAGAAACGTCCTGAAACTTGGGTAAATTAGAGCATAAACTATATAATAATTATGAACTTGAGACTTGCATAAATCACAAAGTACATAACAAGGTGCAACCGAGTGGTAGACGAACCTGCAAAACTTGCAGAAATCACAAACAATAGGCAAACGACTACCAGAACTTGCAAAACTAGCTTGCAGAAATCACAAACATTAGTACAAACTTGCAAACGACTTACAGAACTTGCAAAAATCTCTAATAATAGCACAAACTTGCAAACGACTTACAGAGCTTGCAAAATTTGCCTGAAAAGATCAAAAACTGAAATTCAAACTTGACAAATGACTTGCAGAACGTGTATATTAAATCACAAACTCTGTTACAAACTTGCAAACGAAAACTTGCAAAAAACTTGCAAAACTCGCAGAAATCGATCAGTAACTGAATTACAAACTTGCAAACTTACGATTTGCAAAATCACAAACTATGTGACAAACTTACAAACGACTTAATCACGGAACTTGAAAACTCTGTCTGACATAACTCGATCACAAACTGATTTTACAAACTTGCGATAGTTATACGTACACAGCTTGCAAAACTTGATAATCAAAGAAGGGTGTAATCTAATTGTCGATATTCACGGGCTGTACACGTGTGATTGTTACCTCGGAGACGCGCACAGAAGGATTAGTTTCTGGAAGACTTCGGGTCGTTCAATGGAAGCCAAGCACCCAATCATTCCAGACATGGAGTGTCCAACATACACACAACTCTCGACCTCGAGCTCGGCCAGGACGGCCAGCAGATCATCGGCGAATGCGTGATAGGACGAGTATCGGTTGAAGTTGAAATTCTCGACGTCGGTAGTACTAGCCCCCATGAGGTCATAGAGGACCACTTTCATGCCTTTCTTTAAGAGTGACGGCACAATGTACTTCCACATGGACTGGTCGGACCCAAAGCCGTGCCCCAGTACCACCACTGGGCCGCCGTCGCCCAGCACGCGTACATTGTGGGCATCCAACACGGAGTCCGACATCCCGTACAACACTAAAGGTGGTCAGCAGGGCCAGAAGTCCAATCTAGAACTGCAAAGGCCGACTGAGATATCAGAATCTGCATTATATATGTAAGAATCGAATAGTTGTTAGTATTACTCTGAATTTGAAAAACATAGCAAGTACGAGTGTGCATTCATATGAGGGCAGTCGACGCCAAGAACGTACATGGTGCTAGTCTCAGACTGCACACTGCAAGAGTTGCTTGGAAGGAAAGCACCAGTAACTGAGTTCTTACAAGTTCACTCAGAAGCTTGCTCGTGCACAGCTCAGACGGAGAGTCCAATTTTGAGAATCTGTATGACGAGAATCGAAAAGTTGTCAGTATCAGTTCACTCTGAATTTGAAATACAAGCTAGGCCAGGATGATTGTGCGTGCAAAGAGGACAAGTAGATGCCATGAACATGGTGCTAATCTCAGAACTTGCAGTAACTGCACCAGTTGTGTAGAATGAAAGGCACCAGTACCTGAATTCTCGCGTCTAAGAAGCAATACACACAAGGAATACCTTGATATCGTGCTGTTGCCGGAGAGACCAATCTCGAACTGCTAGGTCTACCTGATATCTTAGAATCTGCATCATGAGAATCGAAAAGTTGTGAGAATTCCTCTGCATTTGAAAACAAGGCTAGCAAAGAGGCAAGCAAAGTCGACGCCAAGAACGTACATGGTGCAGATTAAATCTCACGCAGAAGCTGAGGAACATCACAACATCTGTTAGTAATATAGTGTTGGCAAACAGACATGTGTCGTCCCTACTCCAGTCAAAAAAGCGGTATCAAACTGCGATGTGAAGGTCGGGACATTATAATATAGAGGGATTCAACGTTAACGACCTCTGATATCGATGTTATTGACCCCAAGATGTTAATTCGGAAATACCAGATACGATTTGGGCATATATATAATATGCAACTGGTGTCACCCGATTTGATATGTATTTTCGCAGGTTGATTACATACTGAAAGGTCGATGACCTACTAAAGCAACGATCGAACTACGACAAACGACCATCCCGAAAACGAACTCTAAAACGCCGCGTGGTAGCTTTTCCATGCACAGATTGCAATCACGACGTACCAAAAGGCCGGATCGAAAACTCGAAAGATACCCAACATCTAGCCAGGCAAGCAAACCTCAGAATCTCAAAGCGCTTGAAATCAAGCCACACTACATGGATTCTCGGAGCTTAAGACAACCTCTCAGAAAATTACATCTCCGAAACGAATTCAGAAGCTTACAAGTGGGTTACAAAGATGATGGACCATAAATGTCGAGAACTGGAACCATGAGGATCTCGGCTGGAAGTTCGGAGCCAAGGATACTGATAGGTACTTAACTGGTTGATGATAAAAAGGAGATCACCCATTTCCGATCAGCCTCCATTCTTGCAGTTTAGGCTGCCCCATTTCCGATCAGGTGAATTGTACGTGACAGCTCATGCACCACAGGACCCCGGGGACAACAAAAATGTCCAGGCGGTGTACATTGCAAACTTATATCATCACAACGTGTACATTGGAAGTCTTACGTCGATTTTGGAACCCTCCTATGGTTGGAAATAGGTTTGCCTACATATCCAGAATGAGACAAATAGAATCTTCACGAAAAAAATTTGTGATAATTTTGCTTTTACGGGGAAAAATTTAGGAAATTATGAAATCTCTCTGAAATCTATTTCTCTATCAGTTTACACAGGGAAATTGTTTCCTGAACTTTTCCCATGCCGCAGATAGGCTGAATTGCTTTAAGTGATCGGAAATGGGTGATCAACCTGATATAGTGACTATGAATTGCTGTAACCAAAGCCGGCAAGAGATGACGAAGAATGGGGAGACAGTCATGGCGAGTTTATTAAATAAAACCTAACTTAACCCCCACATAATAAGAGTGGAAAAGCTTGACTATCACTGTGTGTCAAAACCCGCCACATTACTATTTCTGGCGCTCCTCTGGATGCTCACCCAAAAAGGTGTACTTCAGCCTTTTCTGGCTCCTTGATCGATTGAGTGACATCGGGATGCTAAATATTCTCGGTTGATCTAGATCCGCCTGCTGCGCGTGCTACTCATTTCTGCGGCCAATTATTCGTCTCTTACTCATAGCTAGAGTCTCAGAAGGCATGGCCGCCATGGCGCCTTGTCTCTGTAAGTTACGTGCTGCCACTCACAGGAACTTAAGTTAGCTAGCCCTGGTCTCTAAAGTGATGGTTTAACGTTTTCGTAGGCTGGACGCTCACTGCGGGCGCACTGGTTTGGACCTTTGGAGTCCGGCGGAGTCACTGGGCTTGGGTTCTGTTCCCTGACTTTTAGGTAACTTCCAATGAAATGCGGGGGCATTGTACACTACGTTCCAAGTACTAACTTTCTTAACTCCTAAATGCCCAAAGCCTTTCTTGAGCTTCTAGGAATTGTATAAAAAGCCAACATTTTGATAAGCTTTAACAAATTTTTTTGAAATGTAACCGTACAAATTCAAACTAGATATGTTAACCCTTGAATGCCAAGCTGGTGACCATGGAAATCAGCCTTTGGAACTGTGTGACATGATCCACTTTAAAAAAATCAAAATTACTCATTGGGAGTCAAACTATTGTAGAAGATCTTCCCTTTTCACCCCTAATTCCGAGGATGAATAGTTGCAACTCTATCCTATACATGAGAATTCCTTGTCATTCATTGGACAAAAAACGTCTACCACGTCGTTTAGGGGTTAAAGATCACTTAGGAAAAGATAGTACAACAATATCACTTATAAAGTGGAAGATTATAAAGTTTGATCTTGAGGTTTTTAACATGTTAAAACTACAAAAGTGACTTGAAGTCTTTCAATCGGTCTTTCAATCCTTTTTTCACATGTCAAATCTAAAAAGTTGGTCACCAAAAAAAAATATGAGGTTCAAGGGCCTAACATGCATAAGCCCAATCAATTTATGGTTTCTCAAAATCTACTCTACAATTTTTTTAAATGAATTTCAAATGTACTTTTTCCTCCAAGATCTAGTGTATTCGAGGCTCATTTCCAGGAGCCCTTAACACTATAGAAAGTCAAGATTGCAATGCGCACCCTTGCATAAAATCTTAAATAGAAAAATCATCATTAAGCATTTTCAAGCATTAACTCTTGAACAACGCAACAGACGATTATTGTCCGATGAATGACAAGGAATTCTCCTGTGTAGGACAGAATTGCAACTATTCATCTTCAGAATTAGGGGTGGAAAGGGAAGATCTTCTACAATAGTTTGACTCCCAATGAGTATTTCTATTTTTTCTAAAGTGGATCATATCACACCATTCCAAAATGCCTAATTTCCACAATCACCAACCCAACGTTCAAGGGTTATGGATGCAGGCACTTATCGTGCTTGGCACCATAACTAGGGCCTGGGATGATAACAAGGACATTATGCCCTATAATTTGGTGCCTTTATTAACCCATAAATGCCGATGCGGACGTTTTTTGTCCAATGAATAACAAGAAAGTAATCTATAGGAAGTAGGAATGCAGTTTTTCATCCGGGTTTTTTAACACAATTGTGAAGACGTGCTGCATCTTGGAGGTCAAAAAATACTATTATTCAGATGCATTCATAATTTTAGGGAGCATAGACATGGAGGACAAAACACAGAAATACCCGTGCACGGTGTTAGGTCGTAGGCTGCCCTCCTACAATTTTCATGAGGGCAATGAGAGTTCCCCTTTCTCTGGTACTGTTCATGAACGTGTTTCTCTCCCACGGTGAGTGCACAATGAACAGTGCTCAGCCCGCCTTTTCCCCGCGGGGACCAGTCCGTCATTTAGGGGTTAAAGAAAACCGGCTGAATAGTGCTTATCGACTTCACTAATGCCTGATGTCACACATGCAAGCTTCAACTGGAGTCTGTCAGAACAATCGTAACACTAGCATCATTCACAATTTCTCAGTTGAAATTCACTGTTGTGAATGTGCACAGAATTCGACCAATTGCCACTTCAGTGCATGATCATGGAACATGAAATTGTCATGAAAAGGTTCCGATGCTCTGCCAGAGGCGGACCTCAAGCTCGTACAACTGACTGACTCTGTCCGAAGTTAAGTTTACCTTATTAATGAAACAGTTGATATTGAGTTTGTAAATATAGAGTTAGAGCATCCTTAGTGCTACCCTGTATATCGGCTCGGTAACTGTATAACTAACTTTTGAACTATGAATAATTAGAACTTGAAAATTGTCTCATCAGAAGCACATTTAAAAAAAGTTGGAGAAGGTCCAAAAATATTCAAATTTAGACATTGGACAAGTATCTCAAAAACAAGGTAAAAATCAGAAATTACAGAGGTCTTAGCAAATCACGGTTCCCAAAGCAATATTTGGCCATTGACCCTCCACATTTGGCCACATTCTGAGGGTCAATGGCCAAATATTGCTTTGGGAACCGTGATTTGCTAAGACCTCTACAATTTCTAATTTTTACCTTGTTTTTGAGATACTTGTCCAATGTCTAAATTTGAATATTTTTGGACCTTCTCCAACTTTTTTTAGATGTGCTTCTGATGAGACAATTTTCAAGTTCTAATTATTTACAGTTCAAAAGTTAGTTATACAATTACCTAGCCGATATACAGGGTAGCATTAAGGATGCTCTTAGGGTCCAACTTACATGTGAGCCTAGTAGACAAGCTTTGTGCTAATTTAAACAAAAAGACTGTACAAGCTCAATTGATTGCCTTGCCAAAGTGGATAAGCAGGGAAGGAGGAGTTGAAGTTTCATCGATATCAACGAACACCCCTATTGGTGGAGATTAGTCAATTTGGAGGGAATCTAATATGTGTGGAATTCTTACTATATCCCTCCCCACCCATTGGATCCACATGAAAGTGCAATTGCTATTTTCTTGATGTAGCACCCCATTGTAAAGGTTCCCCATCCACCAATACATGCAAGGAGGCCCTTGGTGGTATCATTTGCTCTATGAACATCTCCAAAATCAATATGTACCTATCTTGAAGAAATTATTTTAGAATGTTCATCTACCCCCAAAAAACATTAACACTTTACAACTTTTGTATACGGGTATGGGTGATTGTGTGCAATACATGTACTTTTTTGTCACATGTCTCTCACTCATCGATTTTTAGGCTTTAACTTTCACGTTTTGGCTCCAAATGACTAAAAATTCATAGACAAGGTATTCATGACTATTATACGCCTTGTCTAATTTGATGGAATTTTTAAAAATATTTTACTATCCAAAAATAGCCCCCAATTTTTGTCACACTTGTCAATTCAAGTTTTTTTAGAAGAAAGTATTATCCAAATAAACCAATTTGAAGCTAAAATTTGGAAGGGATGGTTTTGTAGTAGACTTAAGCTTCTCTTCAAAGGATTTCTAAACAATGTTGATTATATGTTGTATAGAAGTTCACAGAGTGGGCATCTTTGTACTTGCATTTCGAAACATGAAAAAACTATTTTGGTCCATTTTGGGGTGAATGACCATCTCTATAGAACTACTACAAATAGACTTTTTTTCATTTTTTCATTTCTTCCTATTTTTACTAAGAATATATTTTCTTGAGATTTGATGCTTTTCTAGTTCTCCTACTCAAAGAATTTTTCTATGTTTTCTCTTTGGCGGTTACCTCCTATCTTATAGGTGTATACATTGGCCATATTTTTAAAACAAAAATTGTCTTTGAATTTGAAAGTACTCTAGAAAAAAAAAATATTGTAAAATCTAACAAATAATACAAGTATGTTTTCCACTCATCCATATTTACTTGTCACATTTTTTGGTACGTTAGATGGCTTAGATCCTCCTTTCACTTGCCAACAAGAAAATATAAAAATTTAACCAATTTAATAATAGTAATCAAGTACGGTAGAAAAATTGGCAATTTGGGGGGTAGCCACTTTACATGAAAAAAGCCTTCATTTATGCCAAACATTTGAGATATAAGCACTAGAAATCAATACTTTCAGTTGTCTTTTTAGGTGCATAGTCCAAATGATGAAATTATTGGATAAGAGGGTTAGGGCCTCTTGCCATGTGAGTTGGGCTAGTGGAAGAAGCACTAAGGGCCTCTTCACACTAAAGCATTAGATGAGATTCAGCTGCCTTGGAGGGCCGTTTCAGGCCAGTTCCCAAGGCTGGGAACCAGCCAGGGCTGGCCAGAATTTAAAATTATTAAAAAATTATTAAAAAATTAAAAAATTAATTTTTTTTTCAAAAACAATATTTTAAAATTAATTTTTTTATTATCATCCGACGTGGTCGTCGCTTGACCACGTCAGCGAGCTGCTGTGGCCAAGTTCCCACAATCTTAGAACTTGTGAGAACTTGCGGTCTTCCGCAGGAGCTCATTCTCATCTAATGGTTGTCTAAGTCGAGAGGCCATGGGATTGAGTGGCCAAACTTTGGTGAAAGTCCAAGGAAATGAGCAATAAATAGGCCAAAAAAACTAGGAATTGGAGCCTTTGACCGGCCATAGTGTGAAGCCTCCAAAGTCCAAAGTCCAAAGTCCAAGCCCAAAGTCCAAACCTATTCCATTTTTTCGACTTTTATCCTTTCTCTCCACATTAATCCATCCAATTTCTGAAATTTTCAATGAATTGTCACCTATGTGACAATTTTTTCAAGCAAAAGGTTAAAAAAATATGAGAAGGGAGTCAAAATGGCCTTAGAAAAATAGTTATAGCACATGCTCTCATCATTGAACAAGGAATATGAAGGATATAAATGGAATAAAAAGGTGGCATTAAACATTGAAGGGAAGTAGGGTCATTGAATGCTAAGACTCACCATTTTAGTAGTGGAGACTAGGTTTCAAACACCAATGGCGACACAAATAAACAAATAATGGCATCCTACCTATTACTACAAGGGTTGAGATCTTGTCAATTTTTGAAAAAAACTTGACAGACTCTTGATTAGAGTTTGGGTTGGCAAGAAATGGAGACCCAAATTCTAATCAAAAGTCTGTTGCCATGTAAGCATTTGGTTGCCATGTAGGGAGACAAATGGGCAACAAACTTTGGATTGTGCCTCCTTAGGTGAAGGGTTGAGAGGCCAAACTCTTGGATTTTTGCAATCTGATTGGCTAAAACTGACAGACTCTCGACCTTGTGCCGCAGTGTGAAGTGGCCCTAAAAGACAAGAAGTTACCACCAATTGTCTTGCCAGCCTTGGTAAGCAAAGAAGTCAGATTTCAAGGTTCACCAATGATTGGTGGACAAGCCCATTGGTGGAAATTGGTCAACTTGATGGGAATCATTACATGTGGAATTTTCACTTGATCTCTCCTCACCTACCCAATCTACATAGCAATACAATTTCTTTTTTTACACTGTAGCTTCCTCGGGGAACTTCATTGGCCCGACTCATGTGGAAGAGGCCCTTAGACTACCCAATTCAAAAACAATTAAAGTTGTTTCGTAATTTCCTAGTTCTTACACAATGTTCCATGAATTTTCAAATTTGAAAGAATAACGTACCTATTCATGCCCCCCTACATTTCCTTTAAACACGTGCACTTGAAGCACTAAATGTTCAATTGTCATTGGTTACGTCAAAAAACTCTTCAACAAATATTGTTTACTCTTGAAATCATGTGAAAGTTTTGGATGAAGGTAGGCGGCCATTCAAAAATATAGATGGTAGAATTAAAAAAGGATTGGGTTTAGAGCCTCCTGCCTTAAAATGGTTGGAGTTTTTCTCTAAGCTTCTCTCTTAGTGATTTTAAAGTCCAAATGTCTAATATATGAAAATAATGGTGTATCACTAATGTATATAGAATCAAGGTATTACCAATAATATTTGTTTCAATATTGAATCACAAATATTGAAAATCTAATCTACTAAATGAAGTAGGACATAAAATTATCAATGGTGACCCTATATATATTTTAAAACTAGATCATAGTGCCAATTTCAATGTTGTTTTAATATTAACTTTTGTGTTGTATAACATAATTATTCAATCACCAATGCATTCGAGGTGTCCTTTGAATTGATACAAAAGAAATCATTAATGTTGGTTCATACCTCAACATAAATTAACCTCTAAAGTCGGTTCTTTGGTTGTTGAATTCTTCATTATCATTAGTTCTCATCCAACCAAAGGATCTCTAAGTTTCCTTTGTAAATGACTAAAGAGACTATTAGTTGGGATTATTGAAAACTCATGCAAGCTCTATTGACTTTATACTATGGATATTTGCATGAAACTATTACAATATTATCATAGTTCCTAATCATCATAATCTACACATGAAGCACTATTCCATTTCATTCCAATAAATATTATAAGTTTTTCTTAAATTTTCAATGTCAAAGCAAAAAACTAAAAATAGACTTTAAAAAATTATTAACTAACTTTATTTGATAGTAAAGATTGATACCTATATAAAAACCATTGAACCACTCCATTCCAACTAATGAAGTGAAAGATACAAGGAGTTCTATTTTGTAGCCAATGAAAGTAGAAAAAACACATAACTTCATTTTTTGAACTCAATTTTAAGAATATCCAAATAATAATATATGAAAGAATACATTTGAGTTATTGTTACATTTTCACCAAATGTGGGGATTGACAATTCTCCATTCTTGTCAAAGTTATTAGTAATTTAGGTTTTCTTATCCAATACCACCTTCCACATTATAATTTTTTAAATACTAATTAAAAAATGATTGTTAAATTCTCTTCATATATTCTCAAACTATTTTCGAAAAAATTTACTAAAATGCAAAAGCTATGGGTTACACAAGCTTTCCTAAAATTCTTGAAAGACAAAAAATATTATTTGGAGAGGGCCTTAAAAAAATAGTTTTTGAAGTTTAGGTACTTCAATCTTGCAAGATTTCAATTGGGGAGATCACTCCAACATTTGGGAAGGATGTGGTGAAACAAGTGAACTAAAAGATCTTGCACTTATATTTATTGAAGAATGGATAAAGATGAGCAATTTAGGCTTGCTTTGGATACAAATATTTTGAAGGAATTTTGGACCAAAATGATCAAAATCCATCCTTCTAAAATTTTGGAATTAAATATCTGACCAATTGCAAGATCATGTTGCTTGAATTTCAAATACAAATTATTTTCAATCCATACAAAGGCAAAATCTCATCATTTCTAAATATTGTATTATGCGCCTTACTAGAAGGAAAACAATTCATAGTAGAGGCTTAAGTTAAAAGTACGTGGAAAACTGGGAAAATTTAACAATAATAAAATGCATCATATTCGTTTGTAACTATTGTTATGAGGAAGGTTGTATAGATTGGCAAAAAAAAAACTAAATCGCCAAAAACTCAAATAATAATTGAAAAAAATGATCATGAAAAGACTATAGTGGTTAACCTCTAACCCAACATCAATTTTTAAAATTTTTTTTTCAACAATATGGACTTTACAAGACAACACTCTTGATTTTTGACAAGTTATACCAATTTCTTTTGAATTGTAACCATACAAATTCAAACTGGACATGTTAGAGATCACATCAGAAAAGTAAACATAGCAATATCACTTACAGATTGAAAGATTATAATGTTTGATCATGAGGGTGTTAAAAGTATGAAAAATTTTCAATTCTCTTCTTGCATGTCAACTCTAAAAAGTTGGTCACTAAAAAAGTATGAGGTTATAGGGCTTAGCATGCACAACCCCAATCAACTTAGGGTCTTTCAAAATCTATTCTATGATTTTTTTTCAATGAATTTCTAATGTGATTTTTCTTCCAAGATCTAGTGTATTTGAGGCTCATTTCCAAGAGCCCTCAACACTACACAAGGTCAAGATTGCAATGGGCATCCTTGCACAAAATTTTGAATAGAAAAATCATAATCCTTCATTTTTAATATTGGCTTTTTGATCCTAAAACTAGACTTCAAAAAGAGTTCTCTAAAAATACAAACTACTTATAATAGCAATTTGGTTGGATTCTACTTAACTTCAAAGTTTTTGAAACACCAGAATCTCGTGCCTTAGGCATTTAGTGGTTAATTGAATTTTGGAAGACTTCAAAATATATTAAATAATATTAGGGTTGGAACTCTAGGAGTCATTGCCAAACAATCCAATTAGCCAAATGAAGGAAGCCAAAATCCATTTGAAGGATGATGGATGTTTTGAAGAGCTTATTGCACATGAAGTACATCTAAGTATGCTGAAAAAATAAACTTTTGTTTGTTCTTGAGTGATTTGATTTGCATAATCATTGAAGCTTGTTTCTTTATGTTTTAGGGTCAAAGTTTAGAACCACTTCACGTAGGATTGGTGAAGAAAAAAGATTTGCAAAAAAAAGATTTTAGTTCTTGATTTTTCTCTCGCCATATTATATTGTACCCCTAAATCTCCAAATCAAAATTATTTACTTCTCCCTCTTTTCAATCTCATTTCGATTAACCTAGCCTAAATGTCTAAAGTCTTCTCCTAAATTGATGATGTGAGAAAAAAAATTATAAAATGCTATTTGGAAGAACATTTTAAAATTGGTATATAAATAAAAAAATTATAGATTGTGAGTTTTAAATTCCATCCATATGGTTAGATTCACCAATGCTATTGTAGATAAGCTTAAATTCTATTTGGAAATAACTAAGCTAATAGTATAGTTCATTCCTAGGGAGGCAATTTAAATAGGGATGCTTCTAACTTAAGAATTAATAGCCAAATACGTAATAACAACCACAAGAGAAGAAAATTCTTCCAACTAGGAGTCAATGAAACCTCACAATTGTAAACTAATTATCAAATTCATTTCACTCCCCTCTTAATGGCCACAAGGATTGAGATAAATTCCCCTAATTGTTCTTCTTTAATCTTCAACACTTGCACTTTCATCCCTTCTCCAAATTGAACTTCTCTCTTTCACAACTTGTCTTTAGCTCTTGAACCTCCAACTTGGACTAGATCTTTACCAATTTCTTTGTTTCCAATTTGGGAACCACAGTCTTTTACTTCACCAACTTGGCCCTCTTCTTATACACAATACCAATTAAGCCACATAACTTTGACCATTCTAGGACTTTCACTCATTCCTAATTGACTTGGAATCACTCTTTTTATCTTCAACACCATACAATCTTCCTTATTTGAATTTGACAAATTGACTCACAAACTTCCTGAAATATTCATTCCAATTTGCATATGACATGAACACTCACTTGCATACAAATTGGAACTTAAATTGATTTAATCATTTACTCATCCAAACAACACCCATATACAATCAGACCAATTTGATAAAGAATACACTTTAACACTTAGACCATGACAAGTAGTAAGGCAACACATTTTTCTAACATAAATTGTTTTTTACCTCACATACTTCAATTTAACCCACAAGCACATTTCCATTGGGACTTCCACTCAAAACTTGCATACACATAAACAATTTTCAATTAAATTTTATCATTACAACTATCTGAACTTCACATAGATCTCTTAATCCATCTCCATAGCATGCACATATACAACCAATTGGTATGTAATTTCTGATTAGCTTAATCACATTGGTGAACAAATCACTGTTACAAATAGTATCTTTCTTTATATTTCCATTCACTGTCTCATTTCTTCCATTCAGATTTTTTCCTTTTGTCTCTCACTTTCTTTTTCTAATTGGAACACTTGATTTTCATCATCTATAATTTCCAACTAGGTAGTCATAAATTCTCACAGCTACAATTCTTCACCAGCTCATCTTCTCCACCAGCTCATCTTCTCCACTCACCTTCATAAGCCTTCCAACTTGAACATAATCATCAAACTTAAACACAAACATCATCATTCCAAAACACATATACGTTTGCTTAACTCAACCAATTAGAACACATACAAACATACCAACTTGGAAACATTTTTAGAACTTAGACATAACCATTCCATCACTTATAAACACAAACATACACATAAAATAAACAAAAATACACAACACTACTTGGTTGGGACTTCAACTAGAACTCTCATCAGTGGGTAAAGAAAAATGGAAGAAAAACAAACCAAATAGGATTCTCAAAACCTGGTGGTTACCAAATTGGAAGAGACAATCTAATCAACTTGGAACCGCAAAGGCAACTGCCACAACCACATATAAAATTCCAAATTGAAATTAACTCACAAATTCAGCCAATTGGATTTAGCACTTACCCCACCTACAATCTGACTTGGACAAAATCATCACCAAAATTGGAACACGGATTACAACCCAACTCAACACAACCCACATTCAAAATTCATCCATCACACAAAACATACCAAATTAGAATCACTCAATTCATCAAAATACTCAAAATTGGACACCAAATTCACAAACAAGTCAAAAACAACAAAAGACACCCCAAAATAAGCCAAAAATTTACTAATGAAAATCCTATTGTAATTGGTTATATACAACTATCATCAACATTTTTTTATAAATTTTGAAAGGACAATTTCAAAATTGCTTCTAAATTCGATTACAAGCAAAATATTAACATTTATTGAATAAAATTTGTTGGAATGGATTTGGGATGAGCTTATCTTCATATGGTGATTTTTGGAATTTTTTGTGTTCTTTTAATCTATGACCTTTTTTTCGCAAATCCAATTTTTAACTAGAGCCAATGCAATTTTGGCTTTGTCAACTACAAGACAGACATGCACATTTGTAATTTTAGAAAAATATGTACCTTAGTAATACCAAATCCAACCATTAGATAGAACAACAACTTACTAAGGTATCTCCACAAGTTAGTATGACTTCCATCCAAGTAATAATGAAGATGAAATTTAAGTTTCAACCTCTTTGTCATCCAAAAAGTATACATCGAAGCGCTTACGGGGTACTATCATTCTTTTAGTACAAATTCATTTTGGGGATCATGTTGTTTTCAGTCGATATTTTTTTTATAGGATAACAAAGACTATTCCCAAAGAATTACATTTCAAGCATCCATAGATCCTCACCTTCTAAAAAAATATATAAAATATTCAACAAGAGAAACCCTGACAAAATCCTGCCCTTCCTTCACCTATGAAATTGAAACCATGCTCAAATGCTTATTCAGATAATTTTTATACAAGGCGGGAGGCAACAATTTTTATGTAGTGCCATTTTGTGCACGGAACAATTACCTGTACTAGCTAATCCATCCTTTTCTTATTCTTATTCTTTTTTTCTTTTTTTTTCGTTCTTCTTTCTAGATTTACAATTCAAGCATGTTGTCTGAATGATATTCTTGAATTTTTTTCTAGCACATTGACATTTTGTACCTTATATATGTCAAGATATAATCTGTAAACACATAAATATGACTATGTGGATTCTTGGATTTCCCTGTTTTTATAAATTTTTCCTTGGATATATTTGCTATGTGTTTCCAACATAGTAATTTTATATTGCCCTTAACCCCTAAAGTTCCTTGACTATATTATCACAAAAAAACCCTCAAAAACTGCCATTTCTAATACAAGTACCAAATTTTTTTAAATATTATTTTTGGACACATGTAACCATAGGATCTTGTAGTACACTAGATTGAACAGATGTAGAAAAATTTCAGAAATTTTCACTATGTAGATTGCAAGATATTAGCATTTGAAGTGACAAAAATCCTTTTTTGGGCCTTGTGAAAAAATGGGTAGCTGCACTTCACAAGGTCACATTTGTATGAAAAAATGTCCAAAATGGTGATGCTTCTTTAGATTCATTCTTCAATGCAAGCTCGCTATGTGCTTGAAAATTTTCAAATCATTTGGAATTGTGCAACATACAGGAAAAAAATACTAAGTAAAAAGATGTAGAAAATGATTCAAAATACGAAATTAATAACAATTTATAAATGGAATTGAAAAATCCCAATCCCAATGGTTGTAATGTTGCAATAAACAATCTACATCTAAGGTTTTTATTTTTTCAAAAAATATTGAAAATTGAATTAAATAAAGGACTTCAAAGTTTATTTTAGAGTAGAGAATCCATACTTGCCCGCAAAGTAAAACATCTCATAACTTTTGACTCATTGATCAAAATGGAATGATTCAAAGCTTTCTATGTGTATATAAATCTAGAAAACCAATTTCAAATTTTTATTTTTTTTCAGATCTACCCAGACTGCCTAAGTTGAGAAACAAACTACATATTAGGCCATAACATTTTGACTCATACTTTTAAACTGCATTCAATGACCCTATTCCTGGACTTCTTTGATGCAACAGAACTGCATTACCCACTTTCACACAAAAAAATGGATGAACAAAGCTTACATGTTTATGTACCTCTTTCTCCTTAGAGCATACAATACTATAAGATAGTATTGTGTACATGATTCAAAGTTAATTTATAATCCATTATATAAATATATAAATATATATATATATATATACATACATACATATACTTTGGCAATGTTTAGCAAACTTAATATCCTTGAATAAGGGTCAGAATTTCGCAGTATGAAATGCTTGATTCTTTGCTCAATGTAATAATATAAAGTTTGAAAAATTAAGCTTGCTATTGAACGCAGACATAAACATTTCAATGCTCGTGTGAAAGAGGTGTCCCAGAAAAGGCTTCTTTTTGTCCGAATTCAAGTCGACAATCGAATGCAACGAGATCACCCACCATCCACTCCTCGACAAACCCACGTGCCTCGTTACCAGAGCCTGCACAGTTTGGCACTCTGACCCCATAGTAAGGTTGTTTTTTTTAAACTTTTTAAACTCTGTTTTTCTACTTTTAAAACTCTCTCTTTTTCTACTTTTAAAACTCTCTCTTTTTCTTACCTTTTTTAACTGTCTTTTAAAAAACTTTTTAAAACTTTTTAAAACTTTTTTTTTACTCTTTGTCGCACCCTGAAATTTAATTAGAATCCCACGTGAGTACCATTTCTTTTCTACCGGCAGTAACGGCTCTTCTCGATTGGTGGGTAAGTTATAGCAGTGAATAATCATTCTCTATGGAATCTCACCCCCATTCCCACTGTGGAGTATCGGCACTGTAGAGAGTGCTTTGTCATTTCTAATTAAAAAATTGGCTCCAATGGGACCTTCCACTTTCATGGCCTCGGTATGCAACAATCACTGAGGATTGGCAAATTTGCAAAATGTGAAGGACCTGCGAGTTGGCTCGGTGTAGGAATAATCATTGTTGTCATACCTTTTCAAGCATTGTTATGTGTGTCAATCAGTGCAACCTTCCCTTGTTTGTATCAAAAGTCTTTTTTAATGTAGAATTGTGTCCTTTCTTTCCTTTTATAAATGTAAAAATTCCATTTGACCTTTAGATTGCCAGCTTTGTATTGGATCGATTTGTTCTAAAAAATCCCTAGCACTATGCATGCCTCATGAAATGCCCCACGATCTAGCAATATAGGGATTGCTTATTGAGACAATATTTGAGATGCTCTAAAAAAACGGTTGGTATCATAGTTCCTTTAGACTCTATCTTATAATAAGGGCCGGTTCCATGTACTTGGAGTAGAGGGTTGGTGAAGCCTATCAATCAATGTTGGAATGGGAGTACAGTTTTTTAGGAACTTCCAATTCACCTCTCAACCCTCAACTGCACATAGAAGCCAACCCTATTATAAGTAGGAGGTCTAGGTTCTATAAGCGTAGTATGATGCATAGGTACATTTTGCTTTCTAATTGCAACTGGTAGTGTGCAAATATTGCACAATTATTTTACATTTCAGGAAGTGGACACTTTTTAGTGATCAATGTGTTCCAACTTCAAAAATTCATAACTAATTCCACAAAGTTCCAAAAATATGAAATTACCAAAATAAGATGCCAATTCCATTTGTCTTTCAAAGAAATTTTTGCTAAAAAATATTTTAAGAAGTCAAACTTCCTCAAATTAATTATCAACTTTGAAGTGGGTGTTTTATAGACCTCTTTCTTTATCAACAAACTCCCCTAGACAAAGTGAAAGCTCAAGATTTACATTTGAAGGTATCAATTCTTTTTAATATAAGAAAATAGCTTGGTGAATGGAATCATTGAATCCTATAAAGATGGAAAAGGAATTCTACAAAGAAAAAGATGATTAATTTGTTTTTAGCTTCAAATACAATTTCATCCACAAATCAACATTTTTCTATTCAATTTCCATTTGTAACATCCCTCCGATGTTGATGAACCCTGCAAACTCCATTGGGGAACTTGACATTCTTTTTGGAACATGTAATTTTGAAGGACACCATTTGCATTGAGAACTACAAGAGAGGCTTTAACCTTGGGTGATGGAATTTTCAAATTGTTAACACTTCAAGACAAACTAACTTGAGGGGTATGATAAACAATCGAACTTAAATTTTGCATAGTTCTTGATTTTAAAAGTCTTTTAGCTTTACTAGGAAAATGTAACCTCAATATACAACAAAATGGGTGTTTTATGACTACAAAATATGACTACAGTGAGTGGTAAAATCTCAAAATATGACTCAAGCAAAAAATATTGTAGATGATGCATGATATGACTGAATCTAGTCATTACTGACTAGACAAATTTTTCATGAGTTATATTTGTAGTCATATGTGTTGGAGATATAATTATGCATTTATTGCCTATGTGACGTATACATTGACTATCTTTAGAGGCTTGATTTTTTCTTCAGCTACCTGGGAAAATGAAAAAAAAGCCTACGTGGCATATGACTCCATGTAGTCATATTTTAAGTTGACGTGGAATATGACTATGGTGAGTCATATTTTGGCTAATGTGGCATGTGACTTTTTGTAGTCATATTTTCGGCTAATGTAGAATATGACTTCTATGAGTCATATTTTTTGTTGATGTAAAAAATGACTCTCGGGAGTCATATTCTCTACATGTTGATGTGAAAAATGACTCTCATGAGTCATATTATCTACATGTTGATTTAAAAATGACTCTAGTGGGTCATATTTTTGGTTGACATGGAATATAACCTTCATGAGTCATATTCTCCACATGTTGATGTGAAAAATGACTCTCATGAGTCATATTATCTACATGTTGATTTAAAAATGACTCTAGTGGGTCATATTTTTGGTTGAAGTGGAATATAACCTTCATGAGTCATATTTTTTGTTGATGTGAAATATGACTAATGTAAGTCATATTTTGGCTCATGGAGTAGTTCACATGAAATGTTATTTATAATTTTATAACTGATTGTAGTCATAATTTTAAAAGTATAGGATCACATTATTGGCATAATTGTGAGCATTATATAACTAGAACGATTCATATTTTGGCTAAGATATATTATAAAATATGACTCAAGTATGTAATATTTGTAATTAGGATGACTTGAGGTTTATAGTAGCTTTTTTCATAAACTACAATCACATTTTCATACATTCTACATTGACGTGAGGCATTGCAATCATGCATCAATATGGTTTAGTAGCTAAATAAGTGACTCCATCCAATAAAAATTTAAGTATATATGATTTTTGAGATATACAAGAGATAGTTATATTGAAGGGAGAAAATGTAAGAAAAAACGTGACTCTTTTCAATGACATTTATTGGTCACTAACACAAGACATATCACAATAAAACTCTATAAATGTATATTCCTACACACTCTAAGACCTATATTCCTTACAAAAATGTGAAGAAGTTGCCTCTCTAGTGTTGTAAGTAGCCTAGAATAACTTCATTCTAGCTTAAAGTGCCTACATGTACAATGAAAGAGATGAAGTTTTAGTGAATAAACAATATAGCTCAACTTTCAAAGATTTAAGGCAAAAAAAAATATGAAACACAAGTTTAAAGTAAGAAAAATCCATAACCACTATATCTTTAGAAATCACAAATAAATAAGAAGAAAGAATAACAATAGTAATAAAGGGAACAAGAACTAGAAGGCGACAAGTGCTAAGAGGTAATAACAAGCAACAAGTAAGATGTAACAAAAAGAAATAAAAGGTAAGAACTAGTAAATAAGAAGAAGCAAGAGCTAAAAAACAATAAGAAACAAAATGTAAGAGGCAACAAAAAACAAAGAAAAAGAAGAAATGGTGAATAGGGTTTTAAACCCCTGTCATGTGATTTGCCCTAATCATGCACATGACTTGTTCTAGTCATGTGACTTGACATAGTCATGCCACTCACTAAATATGACTATACTAAGCAACTAAGCTATTTTAACAACAAAATTTGCTACAAAGAGGATGTATGTTGCAATACAATTCTACAAAATGTTTGAAGGGAAGTTGTAAGGCCTTAAGCACCTATAGTTATGGCAAGAAAAACACTAAGCAAATGTTTTGTATCAATTAAAGTACCTACGTCCATGCACTAAGTATATAAGAGCAAAAGTATTTGATAGAGGCACTATTTAAAAGCATTTTTGCATTTGAAATAGGAATTATGTTTTTCTAGTCTATATCTTTGTAAAAAAATTCAAACAATCATCTTTTAATTGCAAGACAACCATGTGTATCATAGTGAGCTTCAATCTTCATATAAATAAATTTTTTGATTTTTAAACTACCCCATAGAGACTCTATATAAATATAGCTTATATAACATTGCAGAGAACTTTTCTAAGAAACAAACAAACTTCAATATATGATATATGTGAGTGTTTTATCTATATCTTTAGATAAAAGAAATACAACAATATTTTGTTGTTGTTAAGCTTCAAATCTAAAGTTGGATATTTAAGTATTGTTCAATGAGCATTCTAAGCAATGAACAATTTTTTTCTAATGATAAACTGTAAGTGGTTTACATCTAAAGTAAAACACACATAAGCTATAAATGTTAGAGGTTTTAGATGGTTTTGGCCAATCTAGGACAAAACTCTAGACCTCCAAATCCAAGTTGAGAAATTTAAAAATTTGTTAGCTTAACCCCTAAACGCCCAAACTGCGTTTTTTTGGCAACATAGCGATTTTGGGCAGCTCACTACGAATGGAGTTTTTCTTATTTTTCTTTGAAATTTTCACACAACATGTGCCCGAGGAGTATCTTTGAGGCCCAACAATTTTCATAACTTTTGACTTCATGGTTAAAAAGTTATTGCATGATATGTAATTTTCAGTGCTCCTCGGGCAGCCCAAAAATTTCTTAAAAAAACACTTTTTTAAGAAATAAAAATTTAAAATTGGTTTTCTAGATTTATATGTACATGGAAAGCTTTGAATCATTCCATTTTGATTTATGAGATGAAAGTTATGAGGCATTTTAGTTTGCGGGCAGTTTCGGATTCCCTACTCTAAAATAAACTTTGAAGTCCTTTATTTCACTCAATTTTCAATATTTTTGGAAAAAAATAAAATGATAGGGTGTGTATTGTTTATTAAAACATTACAACCATTGGGATTAAAAATTTTCAATTCCATAACGAAATTCTTCACAATTTAGTATTTTGAATCATTCTCTACTTCTTTGTACTTACTTCCTTTTTCCTATATGTTGTACAATTTCAAATGATTTGAATTTTTTCAAGCACATAGACAACTTGCCTTGAAGAATGAATCCAAAGAGTAACCACCATTTTGGAATTTTTTTCATACAAATGTGGCCTTGTGAAGTGCAGCTGCCCGTTTTTTCACAGGGCCCAAAAAAGGATTTTTGCTAATTCAAACACTAATATCTTACAATCTACACGGTGTAAAATTCTGAAATTTTTTCCACATCTTCTCAAATAAGTTTAGTACAAGATCTTACGGTTACATGTGTCCAAAAATGTTTTTTTCCTAAAATTTGGTACTTGTTCTAGAAATGACAGTTTGGGAGCATTTTTGGTGAAAACATAGTTGAAAACATTTAGGGGTTAAGTTGTAGAGTGTTGCATGCTTATTTTAAAATCGTAAAGATATTTATAATGGGATGTTTGTAGCAAAAAATATAGATGGATGAAGGTTTGTCTCTAATTCATCCTTCAAGATTTAATCCAACATTTTCTTTTAGCCTATAAGTCTAAATTCGTTTTTACTTTCAAAATCGGATTCTGAATGTCACTAAATTTCAAGTTTCTTTTTTGACCTAAATTAGATGAACTTTGGTATTTTTTATCCAAAATTAATGTCGTAGATTATCGAATTTCATCATACTCTATCTTTCATAATTTTAATCTATTTTTTAAAGTGTGATATGTTACTGAAATCCTCTACAAATTATCTAAGTGATCTTGAATTCAAAATTGGATTTAATAAATTTTTAGAGGTTTGATCTAAACCTCTAATTTGTAGCGCAACTATAGTTTCTGCAAAAAGAGAAAAGAGTAAGTGCCAAATTTAAGGACATGCCTAGGAATTTGTTTCTACAACATCCCTATTCTTCAAGATGTATATTGTAACTATATCATGAGCTCTGCTTTAATCCATTTTTGTTGTATTTTTTGTGTTTTTGTATACAATTTAAATAACAACTTTTACACCAAGGGGTATAAATGAGATATATGATCTAATTCTTTCTTTTCAACCTATTTTGTTCTAATTCCCCTCTTGACTTTCTCCAAATTATTTTCAACATTTTTTTGTTTTTTTCCTTCATTTTTTTGGATAGTTTACAATTGCAATCTTTGACTTCTATTTTTATTAATTAATTTCTAATTACTCTAGGAATCAAACAATTATAATGACATCAACCTCATAAGTGCTAACTAAATATCTGCTTAAGACTTTAAAACTTCATTTGACCAACTATGTGTATTATAATCAACAATCTTTGTTTAATACATAGTCAAATCTCTAGGAGGGAGTCAAATTAGTCTCCAAACCATGTCCAAAGTTTCAAGTAGCAACTTGAAACCTACGCTTTTTCTTTAAAAACTTAAAAACTCTCAACACAAATCTCACTCTTCACTTACTCTTGCTCCATGGCCACTCGAGTAAGAATTTTTCTCACACTCCTTTTTCTTCTCTTTGGATTAGATCTTTCCCAAGCTTCGAGTATTTTTTCTAAACTCCATAACCTTCAATCTACATCACTAGTTAAAATGCATTAGATTTTGCTTTGTATTAGCCATCACAATCAATTAGCATAATTAGCCAATCCCACAATAAGTTCCAATAGTAGATTACGGTAGGCCCGGTTTCTATCTTGGATTCTTAGGCTTAGTTCCGCCTTTGTACTTTGGTTTGTCTATACACTTTTATTCCTCTTTAATTTTTCCTTAAATCCTCAAATAAAAATTCATTATCTCCTATTATTAATTGTTTTATTCCTCTCTACTCCTTTTCTAATTCCTATGAAATTTTTTAATATATTAATTAAAATATAAACATGAGTCATCCCAAATTATTTGGACATTAATTCTGTATTAAACACATCATACAAAAGAAAATAATTTATTTTAATAGGTGTTAAACAAAGTCATGCCTTAATTCCAAGGAATGGCTTCTGGGGGCAAAATATAAAAGTCCCATCTTAGATTGCCCACCTTTTTCTCAGGCACAGAAAAAAAAAACCTACCAAAGTAATGTGTCCACAAAATATAACTGACTCAAAAATATGACTATAAAATATGACTAAAGTGAAATTATGACTAGCAAATATGACTTAGCACTCTCCAAATATATTCTCCGCCCAAATTTTCTTCAAGCTATCCAAAAGAAAAAAATATGACTAGTAAACATGATTGTGAATTCCCCAAACATGTTCTTTGTGAAGTCCTATAAAGTATTTTGGCATTCCCAATGAACATACACTATATGCCCTCAAGGAACAAGGCCAAAACATGACTAGCAGTCATATTTGTAGTCATATTTTTCTTCAAAGAGTTGGCCTCCCAAAATATGACTGTGAGTATTCGCCAGTCATCCTTAGTCATATTTTCATAGTCATAAAATACCCATTTTATTGTAGTGATAATCTATTTTTTATTCCATTGTAATTTTTTTCTAAAATTTTGAATTATAATTTTTGAAACATTGTAAAGGTAGCATCTTAAAAACTTAAAACAATTCACTTTTGAACTTATCTATTGAATTTATCTTAGTAAGAACTCATGGTGTACATGAATTACACTTTAATATTTATCACTGTAATCTTCATTTTTGATAAAACAAACAAACAAACAAAAAACCTTCATACTCTTTTAAGTATTTTATAATTACTCTAATTTTTACTACAAAGGAATTAATTTTTTAAATGTGTACATTTCATTCTAACTAGTATACCATATGTCATTGCTACACTATAGTAAAAGAGTAAAAGTAAAAATAATTTGTAACAAACAAACAACTTAATTAAATTGAAATGAGAATGCCAACCATTTTGAATTTATTCCAATTATTTTGGCCTAACCAACAATTGCTCAAAGTTGTTGTAGAAACCAATAGATATGCTACAAATGAATGGTAAATGTCCATGGAAAATCACCAAAAGGGCCTGATTTGAAGAATTCAGTTGTCTATAAGGATTGAAGGCCTTTTGCAATTATTTTAGATACAAGTTTAAAGAAACAACATTAGGGGAGAATTGAACTCATTGAAAGGTTGAGATTTCTCACTAATTTTAGTACTAATTGAGGAGAGAATGAGGTTGTTCACATCATCCACTAGAAGAAATCTATGTTTGCCTCGACAAAATGTACATGACATGTATGTTAAGGCAAATGCAGAATCTGTGTTTTTCAACGCAAATTTTGTGATTGCCTCAATAAACATGTCATGTACATTTTGCTGAGGCAAACGTAGATTTCTTCTCATGAACATTACTAACACCATGTAGGAACACTAAAAGTTAGTAGTGGCCACTTGGCATGTGGAAATTTGTGAGAGGCATGTATCGATCATCATCTATGACTAAGTTAAGCCAATAAATCATAGAGATGGATTGGGTAATGGATATTAGATTGTCAAGATGGATTGGGTAATCAAGACGAATATTTGAGCCCATCACGCAAATCTTGGCCCTCTTAGTGAGTTGAAAAGGCTCTTTTCCATCCAAAATTTTGGTCTATGAAGGGCCCCTTCTTGGGTTTAATTCCCCCTAATGCCAAATCAAAAAAACATAATGGCAAAGAAAAGGTTGTTTCTTCCATTGTCCCATCATTCTCAATTTTTTTTGTAATTGTTTCCAAGTCATTACTTATTGTCTTCATATTACAAATCCGACTACTTATATAATAAAATGAGTCAAATTCATTGGCTAGTAGATGAAATATGTAGGGCAAGTAAGAAGGAATTTACATTGGATAAATATGGAAATGTTGATATAAGGTGATGATCCACTAGATCATATTGCCCAGCTTAATAGAATGTGTCACAAAATCCATATGAGTGGGGATTGAAAGTATGGTATGTAGTGGACTTGTGAATCTTCAAAGTATATATATAACTTTGACATTTATTGTGGTAAAAATATAGTGTGACCCAATATTGCTTGAATTGTTACATGCGGAGAAGCTATTGAGGCACTTAATGAATTGTTGAAGATGGTAGCTAGAAGGGCTTGATGGGAAGGGGCATGTAGTTGTAATGGACAACCATTTCACTAGTGTAGAATTGCTCATTGGACTATCTCCAAGAAAAATTCAACAAATTGCTAGTGTGTGAGTGCATAGATGTGAGCCTACAAGCCTTGAACTTCGTTGTAGGTATGTACCTACAACCACTTGAAGGTGTATATAACATATGTATCTATAATATAGATATACTATAACATGAAAATAATCTATGACATAGGTACCTACAACATAGACACCTATAACCATAAAAAGTGTATATAATATAGACTCCTAGGTTCCTAGGCTCATAGATTCTACATTCACATGCTAGTACTCCCCATTAAAATTTATGATGTTGGAAAAATGTGGTCCAATCAAATTGGCTTGCCATCAAAATTCAAGGATTCAAAGATTTGTGGGTGAGCCACATAAGGCACCTTGTGGTGACAAATGCATTCAAGTTGCACCTTGACTTATTGTGTTTGGAAGGATAAGAAGGCAATCCTTTTAATCTCAACATATACCATGCTAATTCAACCTCCATCTATACACCTTAGGATATTGCAAGTGTACCTAGAAGAGATGGAGCAACAAGAGCCCAAATTCAAACATCTCCTATTCATTTGTCTGAATATACAACCCACGTACAAGTTTTTGATGTGGAAATAAATACAAAGCTAGCAAAACCAATTTACCACTTCTGAGCAAGGTGAAAAAAATTCCAAGTCTCATGTTTGACCATTATAATCTCTTGAATGGTGAAGATGTGGAGTTTGAATAAAATTACATGAGTTCCTCATGAATTTGACTTTCATATCATATGGTGAAGTTCACCCCTAATGAACTTCCAAAACCTACCCAATTTTCTTTTCACTCATAGCCCCAATTTAGGAAATTTGGAGTCATAAACCAATAGGGCTTTAGGGGCTAAAACCAACATTAACGATGAATATTTGGAAAATTGTTCTAAGGTCATTGGATCTTATTTGATTTCTACTAGATATTCCTAACATATAGTGTCCTCACACCAATGATCAAGAGTTGCATGACCCATTTATCATCCTTGTTTAACACTTAACCCCTAAAAGACGGAAGCACATTTGGGGCACAAATTGTTGAAAAATATCATTTTGGGGGGAAGTGAGTAAAAAATGAAATTAAGAGTGATTTTCAAAATGAAAATGTATGGTGACTCCCCAAAATAGTCAGCCACTGTATAAATTGCTCTCATAAATTGAGAAATTGAAATTATGAAGTGAAGTTTGGACATGTTATTGTACAAAAGGGATTCTACCCTAGTGTGCGATTTCACTAAAATAGACTATATTTACACCTATTATTATTTAAATGAAATTTCTATGTAAAAATAAATTGTTTGAGAAAAGTCAAAATTTTGAGGTCAAAATAGGAGGCATCAATAGTTTAAATAGGAAGTGTCAAGGTTGGAAGTTCCCAATCTAGGGGTTTTAGAACTTCAAGTTATCTTACTTTCAAGGGAAAGAGGCCACTTCCAAAGTAGACTTCCTAGGGTTCTAGATATTCTCCAAAACCAACCTCGATGATTGAATTTGGAAAGAATTGGAACTTGAAAGGAAGGTAACTTTCAATTTTTAAAACCCCACTTGCTAATTAAATTCTAATGCCTAGTCTGCTTTGTCTCGAACTATTGCTTCATGCCTCAACAACACCTCACCCAACTTGTTTTACATCATCAATTATGTCATAAAAGAGAATGATTCCTCCATAGTCAAAGGTTTGAGTAGTTGTGTGAATTCTTGCATTGTCTCAAAAGACTTCAAAAATATAGAAGGCTAAGAAAATTGTAGCTAAGTAGTTGTATGAGCTCTTGCATGGTCTCAAAAGACTTCAAAAATACAGAGGGCTAAGAAAATTGTAGCTGAGTAGTTGTGTGAACTCTTGCATGGTCTCAAAAGACTTCAAAAATATAGAGGGCTGAGAGCATTATAGCGTTTCTCCACAAAGAGCGGAAAGCGATAACGGTGATGCGGTGGAGCCCCAAAGTGCTGCCTTCCCTCGTTCAACAATCAAGGTCACGTCTCCCCCCTTTCAAGTTTGCGGTGGAGATGCTCTTCAAAGGGCGGCTTGAAAGGGCTGCGTTCATTCCCTTGGCCCAAAGCTCCCTTCCCATCTTGGCCCGCCACTTGGCTTGTTTTCATTGGTCCCATTTTAACCAGCCCATCCCTTGATCTCAGATTCCTGTCTCCCCCCCAAGCAGTATTTTGGCATTTTGTTTGATCATGCCTTTCACATGCTTCGGTGGAGTGTGAATTTCAGTCTCTATCTATCTACCGTACATGTAGGTCAGTTTCGTAAATAATTAGGGAAACTTTGGAAAATGTCTGAACTTTTAAAAAATTGTACACCTATTTCTGAAAATCTGAAAAAATTTCATTGTTGCTAATTCTGAATATACAAAGATCATTCTTGAGAAAATTTAGAAAAAAGAACACATGTAAGCATGAATAGAGAGAATCAATCCAAAATTAGGAGTGTTCAAAAATTAGGAAAAGCAAAGTGTCGAAAGTTAAGAAATCAAAATTGAGTTGCCGAATTGTCGAAATTCTAAAATTAAATTATTTTGGCACTGATGTGCTGAATCGGATTTGAGCATACGGTGTCCAACATCAAATTAGTAATAAGGTGGGTACCCCTCAAACCACCACTTTTTGCAACTGTGTCCCACACTAATTTGGCTTTTGACACTATATAAATATTAACAAACACTACTACTAATTGTACAATAATGCACTAAGTTATAGTAGTATGTTGTTATTGTGACCATCTTCTTCAAACTACCCAGTAGGTACCTTTGAAATGGACAATAAGTGATTCTAAAATGGACTACAAACAATGCGAGAGCATAATTAAGATTTGCTAGGTGTTCATTCATACTTTGCCAATGGATGGAATAAGAACTAGAGAGGGTTCATTTTGAAGTCAGGGTACGTGTGTCCACTTAATTTTTCTAAATGAGAATTGATTGTCCAATTGCCTTTTTACAAATGTTAAAAGAATTTACGAACCATTTAAGTTTAGTGATGGTTGCATTTACAATCCTTGTGTATTACTTTTTGAATGATGCAATTCTTGTTTTTGGCCAAGCCATATTTTTTTTAGACTGTGATTGTGTGGGTTTTGCAAGGTGGCCTATGATCAAGAATAGGTGCCTACCACATAATTTTTTGGAAATTCAAAAGTAATTCAGAAATGCTCCAAAAAAATATGAAACCACTTGTGTTAGATTCCACATCAATTTTTCTTCAAGTGGAAAATAAGGGAAAATATTTTGGGGCATCTGAAAACTGTCAGAAAGACCCAAGCACCCTTAAATGGATGATTTATGAGTACACTGCCTAACTTACTTTTGAATTACTAAGGTGTCGTGCGACTCATGACATAACATTGTATGAGTAGGCAATGGTATCCTCCCATGTTGGGAAAGTATATTATGTCTCTCCATATGCTTGGGAAATTCTTTTAGTAGAATTCAAGGATTGGGATTGACTAAGGAGCCATGTAAGACAATTTTGTTCTTTGTAGGAGTTTCTGTTTAAAAGGATAGAAAAAGGACCTATCGTGCATGGCATAGGTAAGCAATATTATGGAACTTCAATGTGCACAAATAGAAATATTTGTAGAAATATTGATCTATTGACTTTGATGGCTAGTAAAGTGCTTTCTTGGGGTAAGGCAACCTAATCATTTAGGCATCCTAATTTTATTATTTAGTGTAGTTATTATTATTGGATTGGTCACATTTTCATATTTTCTTGGTGGCATGTGAAAGAAGGTTCCAAGTTCCAAGGCAACAAAGAACATAACATATGCATACTACATGCAAATGTTAGGAAAGGTCAAAATTTTGTTTTGGTAGATGTTCTATATAAAATTGTTTCTTCAATGTATGTGCATATTGAATTTAGATTTGTATACAAAGTGATGATGGGGTTTTAATTAGGGTGCCATTTTGAGTGTATCCACCTTCTCCGTAATATGATTTGCACTCCAAATTCCTTCATTTTTTCTCCATAAACAAAAGAGGTCAAAATTATAACATTTCTAGCTACTTTGAGTAACAATCAAATTTGGCATAATTTGAATATTTTTGTCCAATGGGTCCGCATCTCATCTTGTGATTGGTACATTGTTGTGGAGACTTTTGAAAAATTGATATGGACATTGAATTTTGGCACTTCATGGCTCAAACTGAACTCTATGTATGGTAAACAATTTGAAAATTTGAACATTTTATTGCAATTTAATTTTGTTCCTATTATCATGGTCTATTGATGTTCTAATTTTAGAGTGATACGAAAACTTCTTTATACTACTCTATTACTCACTATAATACATACATTTTGGTGAAATTTTCAGATTTTTGAAAGTATTTTCTTATAAGAGGGTCCATGGTGTGGATTTGTTGTCTAGGTAGAAACATATGGGTATTTGGTTAGGAAACGTGGTCTCAAACCAAACTGGAGCAATTGATTTGGGAAGCAATACTAAATTAGAAGAGAATTGAGGCCTCCAAAGGGCCGTGAATTCTCTTAAAGCTCCCAAGCTTGAGAACTCCATTCAATAGGAAAAGTTGCCACCATGTGGGCTACTGACATGGTCAAGACACTGCCACGTCACAAAATACTAAAAGAAGAACATTTTATTTTAACACCCCCCTCCCCCCGTTTTTTAATATTTTTTTTGAGTAACCCATATTTGGGGAACAACCTTGTGACGGCCCTTTACTGGCCTCAATTCTCTTCTAAAGTACGCAAACCCATTATCACCTCTTGACCTGATACCACCTAAATGTAGGGCCTTCATTGACTCTATGACAAGAATTTATGACAATAGTACATGCCTTAACTTGACAACAAGACATGTATTATAGTTTTACATTCTCACTCTAGAATCAATGAGGGCTCTACATTTGGATGGTATTGGGTTAGGGGTCAATATTGGGTAAAGCTACCTTAGACCATTGTAGGACAATTTGGATTCAAATTTCTTGCCTTTGTGACAGGTTTCCAACCAAGACCAACAAGTTTCTCTGCAAATTTGAGAACACCTAGCTCCACACCCCATTCTTTGAGACTAGACATGACAGGGTCATCACTTGGCACCTAAGGAAGCCAATTGGTGGGAATTGAGTGTAAACTAACATTCATTGTGGCTTCTTGGTTGTTGGATATGTTATTTTTCTCCAAGACTCTACCCTTGACTTTCCGCTCTTTGTTCTAGGTCTTTTTGAAATAAACTTTGGGTTTAGAAAAAAAAAAAAAAAATTCTATTTGATATGAATTCACTTTACATTTCATCAAAACTCCAAGATTATTTTAAATCATCACTAAAAGAACTGAAAATTTCATGACATATAAAAGACATGTGATTTCATTTCTGAAGAGTAAAATTAAAAACATTCATCATATATAGAAATTTATGACAACTGCAGTGGACTATACTATGTAAAAGATTTTGATTGTAATTATGTGGTAATAGGTTTTGACCTTGTAGATTTAACATTCTTCAATGCATTTCATACAATCACACAATTCCCCTTGAAAGATACTTAACCCCTAAAAGACCAAGGGTGCAAAAAAACAGTGTTGTAGAAGCCACCTGGTGGTCTTATAGTCCTTTAGGGGTTAACATAAGTATTATATTCACATAAGAATAAGTCCTTGCTCTTGATCTAAATTTTATCAACAAACTTTAGAATCCAACTCAACATATGTGAGCTAAAATTTCAGAGTTTCGTAAATGTTTTATAAAATCTCCTACTATGCAAAATCATGTACTTTTAAAATTTGTGTTATTAGAATTATCCTAAGAGTTAGAAAAGTCATCCTTTCTTCGGTTCTACTTTGGGTTTAATTTTAGATTGCATGTGAATTGGTATTTAACTTGAATCTTTGTGGAAATGATAATAAGGCATGATTGCAAATTAAGCAAATTAATCTTCTTTGAGCATGCATTTTCACTCATGGAAAAATATCTTGGTTTTTAATTAGCTTTATAGGTCAAATTTATATATGTAGGTATATATCCATATTAGAAATTTCTGTAGTTCTTTAAAAATTATTTATTTTCATGAGATTTTGCATTTTTCTTAGTTCTCTTCATTTGAGAAATACTCTATGCTTGATCTTCCCAAGGTACAATTTTCTTAAAGGTTTAAACATTGGTTATGCATTTGATTTTGTCTTTTAAATTTTGACATTAGAGTACCCAACAAAAAATCACTAGTGGACCAAATCACAACAAATAGTATATTATCGGAGTTGCTTGCAATCACATGTTAAATTTGTTATTTTACTTAGATATTTACTTTGGTTGTAGTGCTTCAAAAATGTAGTACCTTAGTCATGCCACATCAATTGGAACCTATATTTGTCAAATCAAAAATATTATATTGCTCTCAATATCTCCAAATATCAAGTCTAACTTCAAAATCTTGTATCTAATATAGAAGTGCCTAAAATGGACTACTCGGCATTGAAAATAGAAGGAATTCAAAAGTGATTGATTGAAACCCTCACAACATCAAAAATGGCAAATTTTATGATTTTTCTACTTGATTGTATGCGATTCTCAAAGAAGAAGAATTTGTCATTTCCTTAGTACTTGACACACATGACTTCCAAAACCAAATTTAGCTCAATTTTTGTTGAATTGTTTTCAACGTAAGTATGGCATTAAAAACCGTGTAATAAAAAGTGCAATAAATTCTCGATGGCACACTATTTGGGTGTAACATTTCATTATAGGCAACACTAAATGGTCTTGGTAGAAACACCCAACAATGTCCCTACTCCCATTCATGCACAGGCTTCCATTAACCTATCTCCTTACTTACAACTAATTGGTTGACTACTAATTTTGTTAGATTTTGGTTTTAGGTCCAAATATATGACAATTTCAGTGGTCTAGGGAGCTACTACTTTGAAGATTCATGAAAATTACAAACCACATCCAAAAATTCACTTTTTTGGTTTGAAAATTCATGATTTTCAATTGCTAATACTACAAAAATATTTTTTCTAGCTTAAAGGTGCCTCCAACTATGTTGAGTTGCTTATATTGATGGTTTTGGGTGCTTCCACTGTAATCAAAATGGTTATCAATTATTGTCCAAGCTTAGTTGGCAACAACATTCAAGAAGTTTTTTGAGTTTTATCGGCCATTTTCCTGCAATTCCCAAATTGAACCAATTTTTCAAGTATAGAGTCTGGTTATTTTTTCTATTTTCCATTCGAAATTGATTTTTTTTTCATTTTTTCCACTCGTTTTCTTCCAATGTTTTCAAAATGCAACCAGTTTTTTTAACAATTCCACCAGCTAACTTTGAACTAGCCACTGGTTCTTCCCAGACATGGGTTGACAATATCAACTGATAGATTTTTGTAGCTGACAAAACCTTCAGCAAGGGATGGATCCTGATAAGTTTTGTTGCAATTATGGGGTGTGTGCCATGTTGGTGGCCATGTGAAAGGACAGCTTTCACTCCCAACACAAATCCCACATTCTCCTCTATGGAAGGTCTGCTAAGTTAAGCCTGTAAGTTCTCATCTTTTTGTGGCAAGAAAGTGTCAACAAACTGACATTGCTGAAAAGTCCAACAATTTTTTTTGTTTTTTTGTTTTTGAAACAATCCACAAGTTGGTAGGGACCTGACTGAACTAAAGCTTAGTACAATTGCAATACTTATCACTGAAATTAAAGCTTCTGGCTGCAATGTGGGGGTACATGTCCCTTTTGAGAGGATAATGTAGCAAGAGATCACTTAACCATGTTGTTACACATGACTGTCCTAAAAGTGTCCTTAAAAGTGTCTGAGGTAAACCTACCTATGACAGGCAGAATGAGTGTTTTGCCCTGTTACAATTAGCCAAAAAAATCAGAGTTTTTTCCATACAAAGACAACTGTGAGAAAAGAAGAGAGCAAATGAAATTTTATTTTTCTGACAAAGTATGAATTTCTTATGAATTTTTGAAGTGTGATTATCAATTGGCCTGAAAGAGTCTGTAGGCTATCCCATAACCAGTAGAAAGTGTATGCATGATGGCCATCCTACCACCTAAAGTAGTCAGAATATTTCCTACCATCAATACAATGTTTCCTAACATGGCCAGAACATGAAGAATTAAAAAACTCACTTACTTTGATGAATTTACACTGAAAAGCTAGAAGTTCCTAAAAACAGGCACTCATAACTCCATCACCATCACCCAAGCCATTAATTTCCGTCAGTAACCAACCTAATGTAGTCCTAATCTTACTTATTAGAGAAAGTTTGTCATAGATTGTTGTAAGACTCTAATGGGTCATTTCCTAGTTGCCTATCATGAGTGGTTTGCCTGTCATAGACAAGTTTACCTTAATGGATGATAGAGAACCCTTCTATGTAAGACAAAAGGGTAGGTGTTTATCCTTTGAATTTTGTTTGTGGAAAGGGGAGATCTTGCAAAGTAGTTTGACTTTTAATGAATGCTCTTGGTTTTTATGAAGTAAAGGATTTATATGGTACCAAAAAGCATGATTTTCACAGTGACTAGCCTAATGTTCCAAGTTTAACCCCTAAAGGACGAGGCACATTTTGGACACAAGCTCTGAAAAACTGCCACTTCTTAGAACAGTAAGAAAAAAATGAAAAAAAAATGTTTTTTTTCAAAATTCAACCGTACAAATTTTTACTAGACTAATATGGGAATATGTGGAAAAAATTTCAGAAACTTTGACCGCACGGATTGAAATATTATAACGTTCGAAATTAGAAGAAAAAGTTTTTTTTTGACCCTGCCCGACAGGGCCAGCAGACTTTAACTCCTGTAAAAGTGAGATTTTTACACTATACATGGTTAGCTTTTTTTACATTTGTATCTGAAATCATGTAAATTACATACCTGTAAAATTTCAGAAGTAAAGGAGGAGTTTTGCAAAAGCTGCCCGATTAAAAAAAAAGTTCGGGGCAGCATAACTTTTGATCCGGGCATCTGATCGAAAAAAAATTACATTCCCACTTAGGGGGTACATGTTTACACCTTGTGTCAAAAATTTGTGAACATCCAACCTAAATTGACTTCATAGGAACCTACCCGGATTTCGATTGTCCGTTCAACGGACAATTGTCCTTTAGGGGTTAATGAGTGAATGAATTAACCTTTAACCCACAAATGACATGGTGGACATTTTTGGTCCAAGGAATGACAAGGAATTCTCCTATGTATGACTAAAGTACAACTATTCCTCCTCGGAATTAGAGGGTGGAAAGGGGAGATTTCATACAGTAGTTTGACTTTTGATGAATATTTCTTTAATTGATAATGTCACATAGTTCCAAAAGGGATGCTTTCCATGGTCACCAATCTATCTTTTAAGGGTTAGAGGACACACAATTTGGTGACCATGGACATCATACCTTTTGGTACTATGCGAATCATTGGTTAAAAATATCTAAAAGCACTCATTGGAAGTCAAACTATTGTACAAGACCTTCCTTTTTCACACACAAATTTGAGGTAAAATAGTTGCACTTCTATCCTACATAAAAAGATTCTTTCAATCATTCATCAAATGAAAAATGGTTGCTGGGTCCTTCAAGGGTTAATAACCTCCACATCTATATTTTTTGAATTACCCCCCATATCTATATATTTTTTGAATTTGCTAGATTATAATTGATATAGAATAAACAACCGTATCATGTATCAATGTGTCATATTATATCAATATATTATAGAACATCGATATATTGTATATATTTACTATTAGGCAATATTAAATTTGGGAGCTCACTTTAAATACCTCATAGTTTAATATACCACTACTTCATAACTTCTCTATATGTTGTAGTTGCCATGGACTATGCTAACCTTCCTACAAACACTAAGGTAAACCAACCCATTTTCATCAACTACCTAATTCAATCATCCAACTTTTGGCCTCAAATCTACCTCCAAACCCATCCAAATCCATTCTTTTAATGAAAAATCACAACATTAATGCTAACAAGGGGTAATGTGCCAATCCTTTAATGGTGAATACTTTAGTACCATGAGATATTTGGAAAGGCAATTATAGGACGTTTATGACTCTACTTTATGAGTGCATTAGGGGAGATTTGAGGCCTTTACAAGACTATGAGTTCCCAGGCTGTGGGGAACCCATGAACTGTGCCACTACTGTAGTTTGACATGGCCATGACACTGCCACGTCAAAAAAATGATTTTTTTTCAACTTTTTTTTGCATTTTAGAACTAATAAATTTATTTATTTTGATATTTTTTCTCTGACAACAATCAGTTGTTCCCAGATTGCACAAGGAACAAGCGGGGGAACATGATTGACACAACCCTCCCAAGGCCTCAAATCCCTCTAATGGTTTTGTAATTTCACAATAGAACACTTTAGAAAATCACCAAAATTATAATTTTAATCAGAAAATGATAATTCCACTAGGGTTTGATTTGTGAAACAAGCGCAGACTTCTAGAAAATATGTGCCCTTTCTTGGAGTTGGCCCCAAGATATTTAGATTGCTAATTAGGGTGGTAATAGGCTTGTTTGCCTTAGCAAAAAGATGGTGCTCCAAGACCAATTTTTTCTACTAGTCAAATTAATCAAAACAAATCTTCAAGTCAATCAATTTGTTGATTTTGAGCTTCAAAAGTTATGACATTCCTCTGAAGAATTAACCTCTAAAGCACCAAATGACCATTGAATGTACACAGCTAATCTTAGGTAGGTACGTATAAAGTCATTCTTCAATGGATGTTCTTCAAATTTTGATGCATGGTGTGAACATGTACCCCCTAATTGGGAATGCAATTTTTTTTCCAATTAGGTGCCTGGATCAAAAGTTATATTGCCCTAAGCTTTTCAGGCAGCATGTACAAATCACCTCCTCTACTTCTGAAATTTGACACATATGTTACTTACATGATACAAGATGCAAATGTCAAAAAAATCACCATGTGTAGTGTAAGAATCTCACTTTAGGAGGAGTTAAAGGTTGCTGACCTTGTCCAGCAAGGTTGAAAAAAACCTTTTTCTCCTAACTTAAAATGTTATAATCTTTCAATCCGTAGGGCCAATGTTTCTGAAATTTTTTCTACACATTCCCTCAGTAGTCTAGTACAAATTTATACAGTTGAGTTTTGAAAAAAATCTTCTTCTTTTTTCATTTTTTTCTCATTGCCCTAAAATGCAGCAGTTTTCCACAATTTTTGCATGAAATATGCCTCAGTCCTTTTACAGTTAAATCCCGGGGACTGGTGCATTCATCTCCCAAAAGCTCTAAGTAAAGATGGGTACTGATTCATGTTTCAGATGAGTGCACCCTGAAAAGTGGCCAACTTTGGGAATCACTGTCTCTACCAACTTAACCAAATTCTCCTTTGAAAATTGCAAAAAAGAAGGTCTGGACCCCTTTTCACTGCAATGATTCCATGGCCATAAGATAGTTTGCTGAAAGGCTGCAGTCCCTTCCTTTATCTCCGGGGCTTGGCCCTCGGCTTTCCACCATTTGTTCTTATCACATTTCTGGAATAAACTTTGGGTTTCACAAAAGAAAAGAAAAAGGTTGCAATCCCATTTGCAGCCATAGGTATCAGTCATTTGATATCAAGGTACCTACAATAAATAGTGAAATTAGGTTGCCTTAACAATTAGGTTGCTTTATTCCCCTCAAAGTTATTTTACAAGCCATCAAAGTCAACCAATACTTCTGCAAATATTTTCATTTGTACACAAAGAGGTTAACGAGTCCCAATTACAACAATATATAATTCATAAGTAGTTCATTCTTGTACACTGAATAGGGGTATTACAAGGTTGGGAGGTTCAATTAGCTCCAGGGAGTTGCTCTGTTGTTGGCTTTGGTTGGTGCTGTGCCCTTTTTTAGGTTTGCTATCTGAAAATGTGAAAAATGTGGCCGAGGATTTGTTCCTCTAGTTCGCTGTATTGTTTCCCACTTTCAATGGAAATTGTCCATGTGTTTCACAAAAAAAAATAGAGGTATGAAGGGGAGTAGGAGACCCATACTAACTAATTGACATTTCATACTATATAAATATCTACCTTTATTGTACATCAATAGTTATTGAAGTGTCCTAAGGATGTACATCATGTTTCAAACTTCTATAGTTTTCTACAATCAATCCCTTTACTTTTTTGGTCCCCTCAATACCCCTATTCAATGTACAATAAGAGTAAATATTTATCCATTTTCAAATGTGGAGAAATTAGTGTGGGCCAACCTAATTTCACTATTTAGTGTATAGTAATAACTTCATCCAGGGTGTTCTTTTTCTCAACAACAAGGTCAGAGTTTCATATGGCTTTTGTTGTTGTTGCTGCCTCAAAAGATTTGCTTTCATGCTGTCCTTTGCACTGGAGTAATTCAGAATTGAAGTAAGGTAAGCTTACAATCAATTCTATGGTCAACATCATATCCTTTTTAATCCTTCAACAATGCCACAACCATTTTTTTGGCCAATGAATGATAGAGTATCTCTCCATGCAAGATAGAAACTTGTGCAACTATTCATTGTTTGAATTTTGTGTGTAAAGGGGATGTCTTCTACAGTACTTAAACTTTCAATGAGTGCTTTTGCATTTTTTTAATCCAACAATTCACACAGTACCAATATAAATTATTTCCATAGTAACCAACTTGTCCTTTAAGGGTTAACCTAGTTCACTTTGTTTGATTTTACATCAATGCAAATTTGGAATAGAAATACAATCAATTTCATGGTCAACATCACATCCTTTAACTTATGGAATGTTCACTCTTGGTATTAGGGGTGATGTTTTCAATGTGAATCTAGTCCAAAAGCATGTCTAAATTTATTCCTAAGACCTTAGTAACAACATTCTTTAACACCAAATGCGAGCATATCTTTAGTTCACTTCATTTGATTATACATCAATGTAATGCAATGCTAGACTGATTATTCTAAAAGTACTATTAATCTTTTGATAAGTAGGTACACTTAGGAGAGAGTATCATGTCATTGAAACTCAATGATTTCTAAAGAATTGAAGTGCAAATTCAACTTTGAGTATTGAAGACACTTGGAATCTATCTTTCTAATAACCAACAAAAGTTGGTGTCCTACACCAAACAAATTGTGTTAACTAGATTGCATTTAATAGTGATGTTAATTCTTCTTCTTGATCATTTCTTCTTATCATAAGAGCATGCCATGTTGTCTTTTATATAAATCAAACCCTCAATAATTATACCAAAGTCAGGAGTCTAGATACTTCAGGGAGCTTTTTCCATTCTTGTAGCCATATCATTTCTTGGTTCTTGGGGCCTTGATCGAGCTCCATTTGGTATGCTTGCAAAATACAACACTTGTGCTTAGAACATCCCTTGTTGTTGCCATTAGGTGGAGCCTACAAAACCAATTTGAAGAGGCTAGAAAATCCTTTAGAGGGTGGAGTAGCTGATAGAGATACCTTATTAAATGTGGAGCCATGGACATTTCTTGAGTCCACAAAAAGAGCATGCATGTAGCGAATTTTGAATTTTTTCCAAGCCCATTGAAATCATGAGTGTGATTGTAGTCTACAAGGCTTTAGAATCAGTCCTTGTTTGACCAAGAGAGCCAAAATTCCATTTTGCAAGTTTATTTTCCAAGCAGTAAGGGATGCTTTTGTCTTTTGAACTTTTGGACCCAAATTCTCCTTTCATCATGATGACTCTTTGTCTTTCCTAAAACAAGATGAATTGTTTGCCTTGTGCATGCCTACTCACATGTTGCGGAGAGCAAGCATAACCACAAGGATTTTTAAACTCCTTCGCCCATTAAATAGTTTCATTGACTCATTTGATGAGTTTCAAAAACTTGTGGTTTGATATGGTTGCATTAGCCCTTGAAGGTTTGAGAAGCCCAATTATGTTTGTACCATGGTGTTTTTTGTGTATTTGACAAACAGGGGACATGTATTGATGTACACAACAATTACAAAATTTTGTATTCATATTGAATTCCATCCAATGACACATTGAACACTTCTAATTTAGATCATTATTGCATCTCCTATATGTGTGAGAAGTTGTGAAATGACTAGGCACATATTCTACATGTACAATGTTGTATTTGAGCATGATGAGGTTCAAATATTAAAATGACCTCCAAATGAAAGATGTTCTCTATTGAACTTTCAATCCAATGGTACTTACTTTGTATTCTAAGAGTAAAATATAAGACCATATACATGATCCCCATCAAATATGTCTTATGAATGAACCCTTAAATGACATTTCATGCCCCTTGGGTCTTTTGACCAATGAATAACTAAAATTATAGGAGCCTCAATCAACAACACTTTGAAAAATTGGTTGTACTTTTTCCCTCCCTTCCCATAGACATCAAATGTGTTGATCCTTGTTCAATTTCTAATTTGAGGAGGGAGAGAGGTCATAATTGGTAGGTGCAAAAGTCGTCCCACTTGTTTCCCATCGTTGCTCAAGAGAGAGAGAGTGTAATTGTTTGGTTTCTAAAGTAGCACCATCTCTAGAGTTGTAGAAAAAGTTTGCTCAGTCTTCAAATTCTATGGCAAATTAATTGGTTTGCCCCCCAAAACAAAAAATGTCCTTGAAGGGTTAAAAGTTTGTTCATTATAGGGAGAGGTCACGATTGGGAGGTGTGGAGGTCGTCCCACTTTTTTTCCATTGTTGCTCAAGAGAGAGCGGTTGCTTGGTTTCTGATGTAAAGTAGGAGGCTTGAAATTCACTCATGTTCTAAAACTATCCAACTCCTCAAATGTACACTATTGGTACATGTTGCTTTTTCATATTTATGTGGATGTACCAACATTGCAAATTTGAGGAGGTGGGCGGTTTTAGAGCCCTATGCCATTTCGACTTCAAAAATTCATAGCTAATTGGGCAAAGCTCCAAAAAATATGAAACAACTTGGGTTAGATGCCAATTCCACTTGTCTTTGAAGGAAAATTTACTGAAAAAATATTTCAAGAAGTTCCACCTCCCCAAAATTCTGTTTCAACTCTTAAGAGGGCACTTTATGGACCTCCTACTTTAGCACCATTTGCATAGTCGCAGAAAGGAAATTGCTCGATCTTCAAATTCTATGACTGATTCGTTGGACTACCTTGTTGGAACTAGAAATGTCCTAAGGGTTAACCCCTAAAAGACTAGGGGTGCAAAATACACTGTCGCAAAAGAGACTTGGTGGCCTTATGAACCTTTAGGAATTAATAACTTATTAACTGACAATCGTTTGTTCATTTCTCATGCATGTAAGTTAATCCCTCATCACCTAGAGTCCAAACATGTATAAAAACATCCTTGATTTTTAAGTGCTATAAGTCTAAATTTCAGTGAAATATGAAACTCTCAACCATACAATCTTGTAGTGTGCATGTTGTAGATGGTGTGAAACAAATTTAGGGTCATTTGACTGTATAGATTGCAAGATTATAATGTTTTAGTCTTGAAAAAAGATGCTGAAATTTTCTTAAAAACACATTTGGAGGTGAAATTCGATTTCTAAACCTACTCAAATGGAAAAAAATTTAGCTATAGAGAATTTTTCAACCCAAAGACAAACACTTTGGTTAAAAAAATATCATTCAATTGACTCAATGTGGGTGCAAAATTGTTTTGAAATGTCAAAAAACAATGAAAAAAGTAGCAAAAAATCACATCTATAGCTAAACCTCCCTCTACTAAAATGCTTTTCAGTCATTTATTACCTCTTGGATTGATATGAAATTTTAACCACACAAAATAGACTAGTATGTAAAACTTTTCCAACAAAAATTATTGAAAATGGACCAAGTATGAAGAAGTTATAAGCCGCAAAAGTTCATTGTAATGCAAAAATGTCTGCATTTTGAACTTCGAATTGCTCCCTAACATTCAAAACAACTTGGTTTGACATGAAAATTTTACCCCAATAAATAGACCTTAAGAGGAACAAAACCCAACAATTTTTTTTATTGAAAACAAACATTTTATGAAAAAGTTACAAGCCCCCGAAGTTGCAGTCATTAGAATGCAATGTGGTGAACTCAAATTGAACCTGTGAACTTCAAAGGGCTCTCAAAATCTCAGTAAATCATATATTGATCTGAAAATTTTACCAATGAAACTAGACTAATATGCACAACTTTTCCAACAAGTTTTATTGAATTTAGACATCAAATGCAAAAGTAACAACACTTTGAATATGACTGTCAGACAATGTGAAGACACTTTTCGTCCCCTTGGGCGATGAAGGGTTAACCTTGTAAGGACGCCGCGGACCAGAGTGGTCCGATGGACGACAGAGAACTCTCCCATGTGAGACAGAAGTGTGATTGTTCATCCTTGGAATTTTTTGCGAAAAGGGGGAGGTCTTGCACAGTAGTATGACCTGCAATGATTACTTTTGTTTATTTTAAAATAGATGATTCACATTGTTTCAGAAAAGAAGATTTCCACGGTGACCAGACCGTCCTTACAGGGTTAAGCCCAAAAGATCCACCATGCACGAATCCATGTGCTAGTAAGACTGCAATTGATTGTATGCAATGTGGAATGTGGAAGAAATCACATGCTCTTGGATCTTTTGAAAGTGCTCCAGTTGTCGGAATAGGAAGAGGACTGTATCTTATTGATTGCCAGGCTCTCACCCTTTGCACACTCTTTTGGGTGTCCGTGGGAGCCCACTCCCTTGCAGAAAATAGGCTCCTTTGGCAGGGCCAGGGTGAATTGTACCCTTCATTGCCCTGCAGTTTTAACCTTAACCCTTGAAGGACGGATTGGTCACCGTGGAAATACTCCCTTTTGTAACTGTGTGACATCGTCTACTTTATAAAATCTAAGAATATTTATTGGAAGTCATACTATTGTAGATGACCTATGCTTTTCTCACAAAATTCTGAGGATGAATAGTGGCAAATCTGTCCCATATAGAAAGATTTTTTCTCATCCATCGGATACAAAACGTCCGTGTCAACATTTTGATGGTTCAAAGACGGATTTGGACTAGTGACTGTGGAAATCATTCCTTTCGAAATCGTGGGACATCATCTATTTGTAAAAAATATATTCATTGGAGGTCCAACTATTGTAGAAGATCTCCCCTTTTCACACAAAATTGTAAGGATGAATAGTTACACTTCAATCTTTCATAGAAAGATACTTTGTCACCTATTGGACACTAAATGTCTATGTCAATGTTTATGGGTTAAACACTGAAATTTTGTATTTGCAACCCATGATAAAATTTGCAAGTTTTGAATTCATAGTTGCAATTAGAGGCCCCAAATTAGGTAGGAGAGGTGAAGAAATATCAAAAAACATGGCACAAAATAGGGGGCAATTTTTTTAAAACTACCCTTTTGTGGGGAATGAGGGGGGCAATTCACCTTGGCCCTTTGGTAGGCTAGTTGGAGATTAGGGCTAATTGGCAAGGAAGGAATTGAGGTAGGAGGTCTATAAAGCATCCATTTCAAAGCTGAAACTAAATTTTGGGGAGGTGAAACTTCTTGAAATATTTTTCAATAGACTTTCTTTGAAAGTCAAGTGGAATTGGCATCTAATCCAAGTCATTTCATAATTTTTGAAGCTTTCTAGAATTAGTTATGTATTTTTGAAGTTGAAGTGGCGTAGGGCTCTAAAATTGTCCACCTCCTCGAATGTGCATTAGAAATTATTTTTCTAATTTTAAAGTACTTTAGAAAATGTGCTCCTCCACTCTCAGTTTCAATTCACCTTGGATTTGTTGTCCTAAGTCCTAATATACTTTAGTCATTCTATTGTGAGAGTAATGGTGGAAGATTGTTGCCACCCTAATTCAAATAAGTTTGGCAAAGTGTTGTTGCATTTGATGCACAAATGCAAGAAAAAGTTCCAACTGACAATTGTTTTAGGGAGTGCAACAACTAAGGTGAGAGTATATTACAATTTCAATTCCACCAATTCTTCATGTCATTCTCTTTAGTTGCATTGCTTGCACCATGGTTTGATACATTATTAGTCAAATGCAACTTGAAGTATTCCATTTTTGTGCTTGAGTTCTTGAAGTTTTGATATGCGTTTGCTAATTCTTTGGTTGATGCTAGGGTGGACGTGTTATAATAGGTGGCAGGATTTAGACCCACAATTCTATATGTTCCAGAAAGGGATATTGCAATGTTATCATTTCAAATAAATCAACCATAGTGAAATTAAAAAAAAATAGAAAAATTGGTAATTTTCGAGGTCTTGATGGTGATGAGATTTCACTAGAGAATGAACTTGAAACCATCTTCAATGTTTAGAAGTGTGCTTGCAATGGAGCCCCTTTTTTGGCCTATTTGTACAAATGTGGAAGACATAAAATAATATATTTTTTGATGTCCCTCATATGGAACATGCCCAACTAGTGTGGGAATAGACCACCAAAATTTCAGCTCTAAATTATTAAATTTGGGTCCTTCCTAGTACTAAAAATAACAACCCCCAAAGTGTAACAAATTAGAGAAATTAATGACTTTTAAAAATAAAATATTTTTTTAAATATTTTTTTAAAAATAAGGAATACAATTACAATCAAGACACACACCAGTAGAAAAATTTCAAGTTCATTGGAATCATGCTTCAAAAGTTATAGCATAAGACAACTCGTTTGGCAAAATTCTACAAAAACAATTGGTCTTTCCTACAATCACCTTGTAGTGAGAAATTAACTCACTACCCACTCAATATTAATTAATTAATTACCCCCATAATGAATTGTGTTTTTCATGACACCTCCATCCCCACCCTGGAACCATCTCTAGAAGAATCTTGCATTTTTGGTGATAGGCCTATAATGTGCTAGGTATGTATTTTTGGACATCAATTGTGTCAATATGGATGTCCCAAAAAATGCATTGTAATGGACAGGCCCCCAAACTTGGAAAATCACTAAAACTGTGGTCTAATTTTAAAAAGATTTTGGAGGACATTACCAAAAAATGGTCTTCGAAAGTTATGAGGAGTTGCCATGTGGCTACCACATTACCTCCACGTTAGTGCCGACGGAGTGGGCACTGTCATGTCAACAATTTTTTCATCCAAATTGTTGTTGACGTCACTAGTGAACTATGCCCTCAGTCATGTCAATTTGGAAGTTTGTTGTGCCACTCATTTTTTTTGGATGTCAATAGCGATATGAGGTTAATTTTTCAAAACGTCATGTAGAATCCACCATATATTACAATATGTCCACAAAAACATGAAAATCTCACAAACATCTTCTAGGACATGCTTATGTGCATGTCTCAATTTTTGAGATGCCAACTTAGACATTTGGATGTTTTTTGTGATGTCTACCTAGACGTATGCCATGTATAGTACACCACAAAGAATAGGCCATTTGAAATACACTTACACAATATGCCATACATTGTACATTATATATAATATTCCATACATAGTACACCATATGTAGCAAGTATGTCACATGGCTAAAAAAGCCACTTATTGAGAGTATGTTGATATGAGAAGATAAGGTATATATGCAATTGGGGTGGTAGGAGGAAGACAAACCATATAGGATATGTTAAACATAGGAATTTTATTATAAGATGAATTTCATACATAAGCATCCGAATGAGCACTATGTTGTCTCAATTGACATATCAAAAAACATTTGGATGTCTGAGTTGATGTTGCAAAAAACATTTGGACATTTATGTTGACATTTCAATTGGTCACAAATGACATCAAAAAATAGTATTAGAATTCTCAAACGGTGTTGAAATGTGATGACATGGCATGCTATATCATCCTCATTCCATGCTGCATCACTCTATTGCCACTTCAACTTGCTACTTTTTTTTCATTTTTGCAAAAGCATACTCTATGGTTGCCCTTCTCCTATTTTTCCACATCTAGTCAACCTTTTATCTCAGCTCCAAGTAACTTCTAGATATTTATTGACAATTAAAATTTGAATCCTTATTGATATGGCACTAACATGTTTTTGGACATTGTAGAAAATGTGACTATGTTTTATTGGATGATGCAAAGAACATACTTCTTTTCTCTAGCATTATGTTTTTTTTTCCATTGACATCCTCAAGTTCTCTACAATGTCTACGACAATTTTGCCCCCACTGCTTCAAAGCCTTCGATATCCTCCTCTCTTCAAAAACATGCCACGTTTTATGTCCAATGTCACAAAAAAAACCCGATTTCTTCTAGTGCATATATGTTGTTTTTTGAACCATGTTTAATTGCAATTGATATGGAACAATTGAGCCATACCTATATCATGTATCATGTATCTACCCATACAATATATATTGAATTTTTATTGATTTTATTTTTTGGGGGGTGGGTGGGCGAATCACAAAGAAATGATGTTAGGACATGAGCCTAGGAACTTTGAATCTAGTTGTAGGCATGTACCTACAACCATTTGAAGGTGTTTATAACATATGTACCTACAACATAGGTGCACTATAATATGGAAAGAATTTAAAACATAGGTACCTATATCATAAACATCTATAACCATAGAAAGTGTCTATAATATAAATTCTTAGGCTCATGGGCTCATAGATTCTATGCTCACATGCTAGCACTCCCCAATCGCAAGGTTATACATCAACAATTCTATTTAATTTAATTTTTATTTATATATTTATAATTAATAAGGTGGATTTGCCTAATTCTTCTTAGTGGATAGTGAGTGTCAAAATTGAAAACCAAAAGAAAAGAGTGATAATATTGTATTGCGTATTATTTAACACAACACTTCTATAACTATAATACACATGTGTAGTTTGAATGGTTGCCTATAATATGTAATAATGTTATAGATGACGTAACCTTTGAAATCCAAGATGTTGAAGAAGATTGTAGGACATGATGTAAAGATATACTTGCCAAAAGTGCGTTTCTTGGTTCATCTCATAATTTACACTAAATGGAGTCTTGTGGAATAAAATTGCTCTTTTTCACTACCAACCAACATTTAATACATGAGTAGTGATTAGTCTACTTAGTAATCATTCTTGAACAAGTGAGACATCAGCCACAATTTAATGAACAATGGGCATAAATAATGTTGGTGCAATGGTAATGGAGCGACAACCATAGATTGAGATGGATTGAGTTGGTAGGAACTTCAACTTTTGGATATAAAATCATCACAATAAGTGATTGTTCACAAGCAAACACTCAATACATGTGAAATGACTAGTCTATTTAGAAATCATTCTTGAATAAGTGAGACATAGGTCACAATTTAATGAACAATGGACATAGATATTGTCAGTGTGATAGTAATGGAGTGACAACTGTAGATAGAGATGGATTGAGTTGGTACAAGAACTTCAACTTTTTGGACATTAAGTGACCATTCAAGACCTTAATGTTGTGACTCATGTGACATTTAGGTAAGTAATCTGACAATTATAATGCACTTATGTTGGTTTGGGAGGGTCTATCACTTTTATGAGCTTTTGTGTAACACACATTGGAAAATTCATTACAAATTCGTACTTTGTTGGAAAAAAAAAGAATATTGATTGTAATTGTATTTTTTTTCCCTATCCATTGTTTATATATTAATTTAAAGAATATATTTCAGTTATCCTTTGGGGCAAGGACCTCATCCTGCAATCAATGATGTCATCATTCTATTTTACCATTGACAACCATAAGTTCTTTCATACTTTGTGTCAATCAAAGACACCAACACTTGATTGAACTTGACTAAGGTAGGAAGCCTATTGTAGACTACTTGGTCATGTGGCATAGTTTCAATAACTGAATTCACAAATTTTTTAGCAATATAATGGCAAATTAGGTTTTATTTTGCAAATATTTTAGTCAACTCATTTAAAATAAAGAAAGATTATAGGCAATCAAAGCAAAATCATATATCTCCCTATGTGAATCCCAAGGATTTGGATGCTAATATGACTCTCTTAATTCCCTACATGGATCCAATGATGTCCCTTTACGTTGTGAAATTGTACAAGAATCTTTTACCATGCATACACTAGAAGAAATCTATGTTTTAGATGATGAATTTTAGGTGACATCCAATGTAACAACTTGTGTTTTTACATTGACAATGTTGTTCAATGTAACATCAACTGCATAGAGGTGATCATTGAATTTATGAAATGGTAGCTTCTCAACTCAATTCCAACTTTTTCAACCCAATTCTATACAATTTGCAATTACTACTACATTAGGATGCAAGTTGGAACAAAATTGGGTCCAAGACTACAAATCTTAACCCCTTAGCATTCTAGACAATGATAGAGAGCTTCCAAGGACTTTTTTAGACCACAAACTTCTCATTCATTCAAATCATTGTTGGAATTTAACAACCACACTTTCTAAAATTATGCCAAATTTGATGAAATTGAGATAAAATAAGAGCTATTTATAAAGATATAAGCAAAAATATGCAAAAATTCAAGAAAGAATTCATAATAGGTTACCTAAACATAGTATGAACAAAGCCCCATGACCAAATTAGTCACCAAATACTTGAATTTTATTGAACCAGTAAGTGCATTCTTTGTTTCTAAAGTTAAGAGTGAAGTCATCCATCATACCTTTTAGTCCTTTTAGGTCCTCAGCGTCCATACAGGATTAATTCGACATGCAGCACAAGGCTTGCTCGGAGGATGTAATAGACAATTAGTGTCGGGACTTTGACCTAATTATGACCTGTACTGGTTTTAGAATATTCTATCCTGAAATTGTCACTGAAGAACTTGCGCCTTCATACTATCACAGATGTCTCATGGTCACTAACCCTCATATACTGGAGATGGCCACAAAAACTACAAAACTTGAGCTTTGCATTCAAGATTATCATAAACACTCTTTGAAAGGAGCTCCTGATTATCTTCAGGTACGTCAATCACTTAAGGGAACGTCAATCACATCAATTGCTCCAGGAAAAAATTGCGAGCAAGCAGTAGCATATTGTTGCAAATCATTCTCAGTAGCCGTATTGATTGAATCCAAATCATCATGACTACTTATCTATATTGTTAGATGAGCAGAGAGATGGGTGCACTTATAGAAAAAAAGGCTGTTATAACGTCATAATCAAGGTTTCGAGAATACAAACTTGTTATACAGATGCTGGATCAAACTTGCAAACTTGAGTCGGACAGATGGGCAATGAGAACCTCTTGTTCTTGCTTGACCATCAGCAGGGATTCATACTCAGCATTTAGTCTCTGTCTTACAAAACAAACAAGATCACTGAATCGTTAGCACAGCTACAGATATTTCTCATTATTGAGAGGAAAAAATCCTTACTAGTGAACTTTGTGTAATACACATTTTCAATCAGCAAAGGATTAGGAATGCACTAGTAGATATCATGGCGTATAAGAGCTTCGGAGTCCACCCAACTTGCTGTACTTCATCACTAATGACCAATTCCAGCGAATTTGGGTCAACTCACTGAGTGCAACAGGGCATGATTTCCATAAAGGCGAAGCCCGAGTCTAGGCCATTAGATATCTTATAACTTCTCAAGTGAAAGTTTGGTTTCCTGCACTAGAATCAAATGATAAAAACTACGAAAGAACTGGACAAATGGGACGGGAACTGAGAAGACCAACAAGGAAGAAACATAAAACCAGAACAAAATGCTACTTTATGAGGAGGCAAAATGCAAATGCAGTTGATTTGCAGGTATTATCATTCCAGAAACACTGCTAGTTCCTTGACGGGGCCAAAATATTCTTGATAAACTGCCTTAACACAATTGCAAAAAGAATTTGAATTCTACTTGCAATGCATCTTAAGCTCAAGGATACAAACCAATGACACCTTTGCCAATACTCTTACTCAATTCATCCAAGCACAAAACATGCAATTTACAATGTCTATCTCGCTATCTCAAAAAAATAATGAGCTACTGCGAACACTGGGGAGGGAGCAGACTCTTCTATATGCTCTAGAATGTTATTATAAGAACCAGGAAAACCAGAAAATTGACAAAACCTCTATGAAAACTGTAATTGATAAAAACAAGTATCCTGAGAATATCACATTGTATAGGTACCCACATTGAGCCATACATGAGAGGATGGAAGAAAACCGGAGATAGCAATCCCATTGATATGCTTCGTCACATGCGTGTACCTCGAGCCGTTCTTGTTTGTCAGCAATCAAGCTGGCCTGCTCACGGAGCTTTTCTGGCCGAGTTTCAATTTCGGCAGATACCAAGTTACGCATACCAACTGCTGACAATTTGGCATCCTCTATCTGCTGTGCTTTTTCACTTGCCTGGTCTAGCAACTGCTTCACTAGCTGCTCAACAGCACAGTACTATGAACACCATTGAAGCAACCCAAACATGAGGTATAAGATATTTCAAACTCAGCCACAAGGAACGCAAGTCTATTAATCCAAGTAAGTTTTTTTCAGATTTCCTCAGCTCAGAAAAACGCAGAGTACATCTTCATCGGAGCTTTGGGAGTTATCAACAGAGATCAGCCTTTTCCCAATGCAAACACATTCAGCCCAAACCCATCCAGTATAAGAAGAAAGTTTTAAAATGTAGAGAATACTAAAATTGTCAGGGACCTGATCCGGTCTCTGTTGGCCCCGGTTACCAACAGCAACTCATTTATCATTCACTCAGTTGGCCTTCAATTAGCACGTGGTGTAAGCATGACTTGGCCAAATGTCTATAGCTATTGATATTTGAAATGGAAAACGTGGTTGTCTAACTTATTATCCTTGAATACTGGTCTACAACCTCCCACTTTGAACGATATCATACACACTTCACATCGTGTGAAATTTTTTTGAGCTAAACAAAAAGATTTGGCTATGGTGCCCAGAGTGATCCCTCCACAACTCATACATATCCCACAAATTATACACATAAATCTATTAAATTACTAAAAAGGAAACTTGATTAGAGAATGTTACATTTTGGAAGTGCTGTAACTTGGACTGGAACACGGAGCACGATTGCGCCACCAGGCGGCTTTGAGAATTGGTTTCAGGATCCAAGACACGCAGACGCCCGGTATCATCCACAACAAAGGCGGGTGAAATCTCTTCCTCCTCCGCCATATCTGATGCTCAAGTACTCAACACCAAATAGAATGCTAACTCAAACTGCGACCAGAAACAATCAACCTTCTCGAAGAGGCTTTGAGTTCTCTTGCAAAGGACCTAACGCAAATGAAGGGCCAACATCACCACTGCAGAATTAGGGTTTCTTTGAACAGTCTCGTTAACGGGATTTAGACCTTGAAGAATGACCGTTGAAAGAGAATGCGACTGAATTTGCTAGTCACCAATCACAACATAAGCGGTTTGAGGACCCCAGCGGTACTTATCACGTTGAACAATTGGCTAATTAGTTATCTCAGTCACCGAAGAGACGAGCAACGACATGATGCACAATTTGAAGCTGAATTCAACACAGTGCCATTAGCCAAGAAAAACTAATTCAACGGGGAAAGCATTCACGGTGGAATGCATCGCACCCAACGTAGTGTGAAACCCACTAATGTTGAAATATTCGACATGAGCACAAGAATTAGTGCAACTCCACTGAATTTCATCATTACAGAATGCAACTAATACCTAAAAAGCTTCCTGAAGCTACTGATTCGATGTTCTCTTACAGCTCAAGGAAGGCAATATCAAGCAGTCGCAGGGACCTCCGTAGACGACGCTTCCTCCGCTTGCACGTCAAGGTCCGAAGTGTCGAAGCCCCAAATGGGAGGAGGCTTGGGCAGGCGCTTGTAAACGGTCGGGCCGTGGCGGTTCTTGTCGTAGGGATTGTGCTTCTTGGGTCTGGACTTGTTGTGGTGCGCAGTCGCCTTCTTCTGCGGGTGAGACGAGCACTCAATCCTCAACAATTGAGCGCCATTGTTGTTCTTCGCAGTCGACCTTGAAGCTGGAATTGCTGAAGAGAGCGAGAGAGAAGCGAGCGAAGACATCAAGGCCGCCATATCTGCTCTCACTGCCTAAACCCCAACAATCCTCTGTTTCTTGACTTGCAAACCCTAACCGTAAGATTGTGGGTCTAAAATGTGGGTAACTTTAGCAATACCTGTGCCCAAGTTTTCTTGAGATGTGCAGGAATGTCGCATTTGCAGCAATGCTCGTAACTGAAACTGCAAATCCCCTGCCACGCACTTGTTATCCACTTCAGTATCCACTTCGGCAAGAAGCTAACGCTCGTCGGGAGAGCGTCGCAGTCTTTATCCACTTGGACATGACTCCGTGGATGAACGGTGCACGTTTTCATCCAAAATTTTCACCAGGCGGAAAAATGTAAAAATCTACCTCATGTTGTGGAGTGAAGAATTTTGTACTTAGGGACCTCCATACTCTAATGTGGGGTTCTTCATTCCTAATGTGAATTCAAAATTTTCTATTTTTCTATTTGGGATACTTGCATTTTCATGGAGTTGAGATTCCTGTAGACCAAATGTGGTCTAGCTAAAATGGAAATCTATAATATTGTTTTGAGGGGATAATAGATTTTTTTTCTAGGTGAAACTAAATGAAAAATAAGAAAATGTATGAAATTTGTTGGTGAAAAGAAGAGGACATTTTGCCAAATTTTAGAGTCTCTAAAATAGATTTTGCAAGTGGAGTCTACATCACCTCGCATCATTCACAAGATGATTTGTGTCACTTTTTTTTCACAAAAATGACATAATTTGTGTCAAATTTGACCTTCATGTGTGGTTTGCAACAAAAAAAGATTCTACTTGTAGCCAAGCAACTTTGGGCATCACTTTGGTAGGGTAAATTTTTTGCCCCCTAGCCATGTTGCTAATGTAATCATAGTCTGTAAGATAGAAATGTTAATTTCTATTATTTTTAACTATATTTTTCTATTTGTATTTCATTGTTTATTATAATAAAGAAATATTAGAAGAATACCTAGCCTTCACTTGGATAGATTTGGCAAAATATAGTAAAGAAACAAGCCAAATTTTCTATACTCTTGTTGCAAAGCTATGAAGGAGGTCAGATTTAGTGATAGATTGCCAAAAATAAATATGTTGTACAATAGTAGTAAAGTGCTTAGGACGTGGCATTCACACAAATTTCACGCAAAATAACCACAAGTGGTTGGGAGCAATTGGGGTGGTGGTACAAACTTACGTAGCACAAACTGGACAAAACATGGTACCTTTATTGATGACAAATACTTTTGGGAAAGAAAATCATACCAAAATGTTAGCAAATGAAAGTAGAAGTATATGCAATTGGTTTGAGAATTTCTAGAGAATGTATGAATAAACTACAAATTTTCAGGATCAAAGTCATTAAAACACCAACTATTGACATTAGACTACTCACTACTTTCAATTTGACATCCTTGAAATATAAAATGCTTCAACTTGCAATAGTTTCTTCTAGAAATTTGTGTTGTCTTAGAATTTTTTTTTGTTGAAAGTGGATTGCTTGGCTAGCTTTGAACACCACTAGTTTAGCCATCTTTCCAAATAGCGGTATTATAGAAGGGTATGCCTACCTTAATGTCTATACATGCCACCAACCCAACCATAGCCCCTCTAATATAGTACTAAGTCCTAGAGGACCCTACATTGTCCACAAGTAAGAATATTCTACTACAAGAAAATATATTCTTTGGAAACAATGAGGAAAGGATTTATATATATATAAGGTTCTCTTGTTCTAGCAAATGATATGAGTTATTGGTAGTCTTCAAAAAAATCAATTGGGACATAAATAGTCAAATGTGGATGAACATAGATGGAAGTCCAAAAATGAATGTGGATGGAATTTGAACCATGCTAAATTCAATGGAGATTTTTGATAAAACTCGGACACCCAAGAACTATCACATTAACAATTACCTTTAATGTCTCTCGATTGAAAGGGAAGAAGTTTTGTATTGAGAAAAGTTATCATGAGACTAATTTGAGTAGATACCTGACTTGAAAGTGGACTAGTGCTACAAGGATAAAGCCTCTTGAAGTGTAACTACTTGTTATGCTAAGGTGATATTAAGGTATACAAAAATATCAATTAAAAAAATTTAGCATATAATGCTTCTATACTAGACTCTTTGTAGGTTAAATGTATGTTAATGACCTTTTTTTCTAACAACTAAATATGCATACAAATGTTTCCTACATACCCAAACTATTGAATTAAAAAAAATCATCAATAATGTTCCTCAATCAATTATTATGTAAAAACATGAGAATAGAATGAAAAGACCACCAAAACAAAGTTTTAGTTTGTTGAAATTGAAAATTTGGCATGCTTGATTGAGACTATCTAAGCGTGCATCATCCATTCTGTATAACTGTAGTTTACAACATACAAAATTCTTTGAAGAGGCAGATTGTACAATCTACCCTACCTTATCACGGAAAGAAGGCGAGCACCCCACACACACACACTTTGAATGAGATCTCTAAAATGGCAAGGCTTTTGTAAGCACGATTGCATTGTAAACACTGTGCATAACAAAGGAAGTCGCCAAGTTCCCGTTCCAAGTGTACGCCGTTCCTAAGCAACAGCCAACCCAAAAGAGGGAAAGAAATCCTGGTGGGGAGAGATGGCTAATAGAGAAAACAAGGGCGCTGATCACTACCGCCAATGGCCAACTCACGTAAGTCCTCAGAGACGACAGTAGAAAACCCCTGTACACGTACTCTTCTAACCATGGAGTGAGGCCACAATATGCCACATAAATTGCCACGCGAGCAAGAGGTGTGCTGCTGAGCAGACTCGTTAGGCCAGAGGTTCCATTGCTAACCTGCCAGCACAAATTTCATACAGAGCCCACGTGAGCAAGACCAAGTGATGTAGGCAACCGAGAAGACAAAAAATATGGAAATCAATGGAATAACATTAATGTAGCAAGCTTGAGAGGAGATGCGTGAACTCAGAGCTAATATAGAGTGCATAGCTTGAAGCAACAAGCTTAAAATTTGAACCAACATCATGTGCAACTACGGGTGAGATAACTAGCTCAGACGACTCCATTGCATTTATGATACCCTATGATGCAATTGATGTCATATGTGTCCAATCCACATCAAAGAGGTAGCTTGAAACTTTGTTCCCTCAAACACTTTTAGCATGCACCAGATAGCAGAAATGTAAACGCCACCTCTCCATGCTCATTCTTGTTACTTAAATAACGTCGACATTGAACATAAGGAGGGACAACAAATAGAGAATGATTCTTGCACCGATCAAGGTGTATGTTATGGAAGTAGGATGGACGATTTGACAACAATTACCTCGGAAGATGAAACATCCTGAGTGAGGCTTGCTGTAATAGCTACTGCAACTAGGAGGACAAGCACACCAGTAGCTGAGGCAGGTAACCAGCCCCTATTCCTCCATACTTCATTGAAACGGAAGTTGAAACAATCGGGCAAGGGCCCGAAAGGCTGCAGTGTGGATTGTATCAGCCAAATTGTGCCCGCCAGTTCTAGTAATTGAATAAAGACTACGGAAACAGCCTGCAAATACGGGTAGAAAATCCTCCATCATTAGCCAAATTATCATAGAGGCTCTGAAATATGCTAAGTAACAGGGTAATCATGATGTCCATTGCTCAACAATACATCTTGGATTCGAAGATGATCAAAATAACAATATTCACAAAAGATGGGAAGGCTGTATATTGGTTATCAATACAAACCTGTGTTTGCGGGTCCATGAATGTCTGCTGAGGCAAAACTTTGGCGAGAATGTCAAGGCCACCCAGACCCAAGGGAATGTGAAATCCGGCCCAAAAGATAACCATAGTGGTAGCCACAACTCCAGGGCCCCATGGAACTGTGGATGGTAGCCTACAGAACCCGACTACCTATACACTTTCCACTGCAGCGCTGTTGGTAAAATGCAAGCACAAGATCTACACATCCACCAGAAATCAAACTTTCCCTGAGTCTAGTATGCTTCAAAGCGTAAGCTACACAACATTCTTAAGCACTAGTGACATTGCATCTTTCGAGGACAAAGATAACTAAGAGTTATTTATAACAAAAGTCATGCCAAAGCAAAGTAAATCAAGCAATACTAAAGCCTCAATATCCTCTCACGTGGAAACAATGTCTCGTTGTCTTCAAATTGAGCTCAAATTGACAAACTAAACTAAAACAAATTTTGCCAATCCTGTTCAGACTCAAACCCTAAACCCTAAAGTTAAGTTGACAGAGAGCTTGCAAACTCCGGTAAACCTACGCCCTCAAACCTCCATGACGGAGAAGAGCTTAAGCTCATCTTCCAACTGAAATTCATGGAACCCAAATGCACAATCAAAGACAATACAAGGTCTCGAAAGGAAAATGTAAGTTTGATCAGCATCCCTAAACCCCTACAAATGCTTGCAACCGCTCACCTGAGCAGACAATTCAACCCCATCTTCAGGAAACTCCACCTCCGAAACACCAGTCCCGGCGCTCTCATCTCCAGAAACTTTCTGACACCAGCAAGTGAAAGCCTTTTTTCCAGATCCCCCTCCAGCACGTTCTTGAAACCCTAATTCCTTCAAAACCTTCCCGTTGTCAAAACCGAAATAGCGCGTACCAATCGACCACCCTCTCTGTATATTTAATCTTTCCCGGATTACGATGCCATAAGACCTCGAAGGAAGTGAACAAGATGGTCTAACTGTTGGGGCTATAGTGGTGCACATCACTTTTGAAAACATTTCCACTGCAACGAAACGAACATCACAGGTAAGACTTCCCAGAATCATAAGAGCATGTCGGATGCGAGATCTCAAGAGTATGGCAATCGCTAACATCCGAAATGCTGAGTGTTGCACCAAACCTGCTGACCCAAATGAATGAAAACGAGCACAGCGTTCATCCAGAACCTCTCATGAGTGTCGAAGTGGATAACAAGTCCGTGGCAGGGAAGTTGCAATGAGTTGTGACTAGTGATCCAAATGTGATATTCAAACTGCTAAAAACAAAGCCAAATGTGCTAGAAATTCCAACTGAACACTGCGGCATTCACGTTGTCTGTAGCTATAATTTTTTGTGCTACGAGTTTATCTAGAGTTAGCCACATTTTAGACCCACAATCTTACGGTTAGGGTTTGCAAGTCAAGAAACAGGGGATTGTTGGGGTTTAGGCAGTGAGAGCAGCCATGGCGGCCTTGATGTCTTCGCTCGCTTCTCTCTCGCTCTCATCAGCAATTCCAGCTTCAAGGTCGACTGCGAAGAACAACAATGACGCTCAATTGTTGAGGATTGAGTGCTCGTCTCACCCGCAGAAGAAGGCGACTGCGCACCACAACAAGTCTAGACCCAAGAAGCACAACCCCTACGACAAGAACCGCCACGGCCCGACTGTTTACAAGCGCCTGCCCAAGCCTCCTCCCATTTGGGGCTTCGACACTTCGGACCTTGACGTGCAAGCAGAGGAAGCATCGTCTTCGGAGGCCCCTGCGACTGCTTGATATTGCCTTCTTGAGCTGTAAGAGATCATCGATTCAGTAGCTTCAGAAAGCTTTTAGGAATTAGCCGCATTCTGTTTTGATGAAATCCAGTGGAGTTCCACTGTAGTTCTCATGTCGATCACGTCAGCATCAGTGTGTTGCAGAATTCATTCAATACGATGCATTCCTCTAGAATGCTTTCAACGGAGAATCCAGGAGATTTGGGAGCGGAAATGATTGTTTTCAACATCAAACTTGCTCCTCTTGGCTAATGGCACTGCGCTGAATTCAGCATCAAGTTGTGCATCATCTCTCATGTTGATTATCTCATCTCTTCGGTGACCAAGGGATCATTTGCTTCCGTTGATATGAACCGCTTGGGTTGTCAAAGTTTCTATGTTGTTGAATGTTTGGATTGGTGGGTAACTAGCTGAACCGCATTCTCTTTCAACGGCCATTCCTGAAACCCATTACTGAGACAGTTCAAAGGATAAACCTAATTCGGCAGTGGTGCTGCAGGCCCTACAGTTGCATTAGGTCCTTTGCAAAAGAACTTAAAGTCTCTTGGAGAAGATTGATTGTTTCTTGTTGCCGTTTGAATTACCATTCTGTTTGGCGTTGAGTATTTGAGCATCAGATATGGTGGAGGTCTTGGATCCTGAAACCAATCCTCAAAGCTGCCTGTTGGTGGTGCAAATGTGCATGGTGTTTTAGTACAAGCTAAAGCATTTCCACAATGTAACATTCTTTGGACTAGTTTCCTTTCTAGCATTCTTATTTAGGCTTTCCATGTGTGTGGATTTTGGATATGTATAGAGTTGTGGGGTGATCACTTTGGGTACCAAAGACAACCTAGCCTCCATAGCAAGCACTAGCTTCAAGGGTACTATGGTTTAGAGACTTTGTAAGCAATGGTTTGTGTACACAGAATAAGCAGCTACATTACAATCGGCTTTGTTTGTGTAGCATTTTGTACCATTGGGACACTTTTTAAGGAAGGTACTTATTGAAACTTCCTGATTTATAGTTTAGGATGATACAAAGCCTCCTTCCCTAAGGTCCAAAACCGACAAATACAATTGTTGAAGGAGTTGGTAGTGGAGGAAGAAGCAATTGGTAAGATTCCTATCAAGCTCTCAAAACTTTGCCTAAATGTTCTACAACAAACTTGTGACTTTTAATTAGAGAAACTTTGAGACATAGTAGAAAGCAAAACTTAGAGTGGATTTCTATGTACAAAATTGGTCAAACTTTGTAGAAAAGACCAAAAAAATTCTAGAATTCTATATGATCATGTACTACATTTGCAAGAGGGGAACCAAAATTGTTGCCTAACAAAATTTTCAAGAAATGCTTGTACAATGTAGGCCAAGCAACTTTTTGATTTCTGGACAACTATTTCTTAACATTGGACTAGAGCTTTTTGGTATATAGAATCTTTTATTGAAAATCCCTACAAGTTCTTGAATGCAATATTCTTCATTTATCAAAGCTTACAACATTAGAGGAGTAGGATGTATATACGACATTGGGAGTAAATGGATAGGAAAACATTATAAAATCCTACAATAACTTTTATTATACAAAAAACTCTGTTGTGTAGAGATGGAGACACTATGTTTCTTTGGGGACTCTCTCTTTTGCTACAATGGCAAGTTAAATAGACATTATTTTGTTAGCATCCCTCCCAAATGCTTGTCAATTTGTTTGTTGTTCCATTTTGGTGCATACATAGCTTATACACCTCACATCTTTTGCAATTCTTTCTATATGTACTCTATAATGACTCTTTGACACAGTCATGTACAATATAAACTTCTATAATTTCCACATACATCTATATTTTTCCAATTGGACTTTTATATATTAATGATGTTCTACCAAAAATTTAGGAACCTCCATTCCCAATTAGATTCCAAATTCTTCTTGGGTTTTTACTTGTTTCTATATAATAAAGTTTTGCAACTATTTTTGGGCCTCATAGACATAATGTGTTAATATAGTCATCGTATCATTTAATAATAAAGTTTTGGTACTTTTCATATGTACAAAGAATAATTTTTTCAAAAAAATTTGATAGAAAATAAATATTGTAAATTTATTGTGGTCTTGTAAAGTATAATGTTTAAAGAAGATTTAAATCAATTGTATCATATTATATTAGTACAATATAATGCTTTTCTAAATTAAAGATTGGAATAAGATTTTATTTAAACTTCTCAACATGTAGCTTCTAGCAATACAAAGCTTCCTCTAGAGTTCTCTAGAGTAGTGCTTTAAGCATTCTACAATAAAGAGGAGAGTCATTTATTTCCCCACCTCATGGAAATTGTTTTAAAAAATTGTACCCTATTTTGAAGTAGTTAATTTATTACTTTAAGACCTCTCTTAAATCATCTAAAGTTTTTGATTTTGAATATGAATTCAAAATTTCCAAATTTGATTCTCTTTCATAAATAATAAGTTCATAACTTTTCACCAAAGGAAAAAATGAGTGCAAATTTTTGAATCCCCCCACCTCTTTTGAGAAGTGCTTGTAGTACTACTCTAATGGGATTTGTCTCTTTTCTTTTGGTCTAGTGCCAATATAGGCTAAGGTGTAATTTAAAGCTAGAAAATCATCTTTTCTACATATGTATTTCTTATGTGCATTTCCTATGTGCATCTACACCTACAACCATAGTGATTGGCTTTTGAAAAAAAGGGACCCATTAGATGGGATTCAACTACCTTGGAGGGCCGTTTCAAGCCAGTTTCCTAGGTTGGGAACTAGTTAGGGTTGGCTAGAATTTAAAACTATTAAAAAACTATTAAAAAAATTAAATTAAAAAAATATGAAGAAATTAATTTTTTATTAATATCTAACATGGCTGTTGCCTGACCATGTCAACGAGCTGTTGTGGCTGAATTCCCATAGTCCCAGAACTTGTTGGAACTTGCGGTCTTCCATAGGAGCTCATTCTCGTCTAATGCTATTCAACCACAAAATTTGGACAACCTTTTCAATAGTGAGTGTAAGAGTTTCAATCTAAAGCAAAGATTGAACTTCTATTTAATTCACTTTGTGTGTTAAAATAAAAAATTTGAAAAGGAACTTTGATGCCCCTTTATTGCATAAGAAAACTAGGAGAAACAAGAGAACAACAATGATAGAATGACAAGGAGAGATCTTCAAAATTTTGCCTTTTATTTAGCAATTTGAGAAACCTCTAAACTTCACTATTCATGGTGGTGTAGGAGATGACTTCAAAAGTAGACAAACTTCTGAAATCTCATAAGTTCAATCTCTGCTTACTAAGTGAACTCCATTGAATTTTAAAATTCACACTCATAGATTCTTGCCTTAAAATGTATTCCCTTTATTTATAAATGTATATAGTTTATTTCTTGGTACGTCTATTTTTTGCACTTCAAAAATTTATAATTTATTTGCATAGTATCCAAAAATTGCATAAAAGAGAATCTAAAATTTCTTTTACTACTAATAAGATTAAACAAAAAATGAGGCAATTTTATGATAGAAACACTACTCAAATAATTATTTAAACGCCTTTCAGTGTACACTAATAATGATATTTATTATAATCCATACTAATTTATTTATAAAATGCTAGAAATTTTTATTCATGACAAATATTTTTACCAACTATATTTATAGAGATCCCCTTCTTTGAATAATATATTCCAGTATATTTGTGCTCTTGGTAAAAATCTTCATTCAAAGTAAAAACTTATAGCATTTCCAAATCAATTACGGTAGTATGGTTACACTAAATATCATCATTGGTGTAGTTACCTTATCAAACTTTGAAGCCCCCTAATACTGAACCTCCGGCCGCGTAGAATGCACATACCGAGCCCCATCACCGTGTGGACGTCTAAGACCGTTTTAGGTCAGCAGTATTCTAAATTATTCCTTTTGCCTTTCTCCCTGACCCTTGCGCATCTCTCGCTCTCTCGTTCCTCATCGCCCGTTTTCCTCCGAGTGCATCCACCTGTAATTCCCAGTTGCGTGAATATCGTTTCTGAAAATGAAGCTCAACCTACTCCTGCACGATGTGGGCACACTAGCTCCTTCAAGCTAGAAACGGAGGGAGCCTGCTTTTCTTCCAGACTGCTCGTTAGGGTTAGGTCTCGTTAGCTTGCTTTTGCTCATTCGCCTCGTTGGTATTACATGTCTTGTGGGTTTTCGATCATTCTTGTTGTAGAGACGTTTTCAATGAACCTCGTGACGTGCTTGATTTCGTTTTTTCGGAAGGAAATGACGTGACTGGACTAAATATTTTGAATGGTGGACGACTGCCTTGTACACAGCATGGTAAATACCCTCGCGTCCTGGTGACAGGTTGTTTTAGTGAATGCAATTTGGTTGCAATTTTGCATGTTACGGCCTAAGAGAGGGAACCAGTGCTTTTCTTTTTGTGTCATGTCAATTTCTTTTGAGTCTGGTTTTGGAGAGAGTTTGAGACATGGGAAACAGAGTGTTGTTAAATTTTGTGACTAATATAAAAAAATTGATCGTTGTTATCCTGCATCTTAAACCTCAGCTTTCTTTACTGTCGTTGCTCCAGGGCTTTATACAGATTTATTGATACCTGCTTTTCCCACTACCTCGCCTTAGGTTTATGGCGACAGAATTTTCTATGTGTCATGGGAACCTTACAATACAACGATAACCTTCAGGTCCAGGTAGCTGATCATTGTGCTGCTCTTTTGTCACATTTCGACAAGTCTTAAGAAATGATTTATTGCAGGCGCTTCAGGAAGGCTTAGTGGGGGATAAGAAGGTGTTTTACAGGAGGATTTTGTATTGAAGGAGACTGTCGTTTTTATTGCATCTGTAGTGTTATGCATGTATTAAATTTGATCTCATGAAGTGATTGGTTTTGATTGGCATGTTTAGCAAGGCCAGTTTGATATAGTCCAGGCTGAGCCAACAGCGCTGCTGTACAAGAGGCCCGATGGAGCAGCGCTGGCTGGAAGGGAAAGCAGGAGGCTGAAAGAGCTCTTTAAGGATTTCGGGGTTCAACCATCAACTGTGGCGGTCATGGGACAGATGGGGTTTACTTTGAGCACGCTGATCAATATGAAGGACGAGGAAGTGGACTTTGTCATCAAATCCATGATCGAGGAATATCACTTGGATCTTTTGATGGGTGAGCAATTTGGTATTAAAGCCGCTGTCAGGGCCAAGCGAAGATTGTTGGAGGAGGAGACGGAGCAGCAGCGGATGGACTCGGCTGCTCGGAGTGAAAAGAAGCGCCGCATGGAGGAACCGTCTGATAGTTTACTATTGAAGGATGGTATGAAATTTCTTTGCGCTTGGATTATTTTCCCTTCTTTGTAAGTGGAGCTTTAACCCCTAAGTGCTTAAACTAGAACTAGGCAGTGCACTTTGGAATCTAACAGTCGATTATAATGACTTCCAAAACATATTTCGTCTCGTCAGAAAATGTAGGTGTGATTTCTTCTTTCTATTAATTCATTTTGGTACCTTCCTTGAAGCTTCCTAAATGACTTTATATTCAACTTCTATAGATATAGATATTGAAGAGGCCACTTTTGGTCATGTAGAGGTTATTGGAAATATCGGATGGTTTCTGAGATCTATGGAGAATGAGGATGCTGACTTGTTTAATTGCAGGGCATGGCACATCTTTGGAAGCTTTGGGACTACTGGGTCTAACTGACCCTGAGAGTGATAGCGAGGGGAAAAAGGTGGCTAAAAGAAGGCAGAGGAAAAGGCGGTCCAAGGAAGTTGGAGAGGATGGAGAAGAGAGACCTCGTGAACATCCCTTCATTGTCACCGAGCCTGGGGAACCAGCCAAGGGGAAGAAAAACGGGCTGGATTATCTCTTTGATTTGTATGAACAATGTGGGAAGTTTTTAGAGGAGGTGCAGCATATTGCCAAAGACAAGGGAGAGAAGTGTCCAAGTAAGGTATGGATCGAGGACCTTGCAATAGAAACTGTATTTTCAGCTTTTGAGAAGTGAGCTCAAGATGAAGTATAGACAAAATTATTCCTGTAGGTTTAACCGGCTTTTCTTTAAAATTAGACTGTTTCAGGAACTTCTAACGTCATTAAGTGAACCTTCCCCACAATTCATGAGGACATCTCCATATGATCAAGTAATTGGAGATCCTCCCATGTAGCCCTCAAAATGATCTTTATGACTACGAAGTCCGCATACGATTTCACCATGAATTATGCGGAAGGTTCTCTTTGTATTGCTATCAAAAAATACCTCGAACATTTGCTGATAACCCTATTTTTATTTGCTGTTGGTGCCTGAACTGGACACTAACAATATGTTTATACTTTAGATGTTGCCCTCTTGCTGGAGTTTGTGCTGGAGGGATATTGCTTTTGTGTCAATCTGAAACTATGTTGCAATAATGATCAATGTGTCTCAACATGTAGGTCACCAATGAGGTATTTCGGCACGCAAAACTTACAGGGGCTGGCTACATCAACAAGCCAAAAATGAGAGACTATGTACACTGCTATGCATTACACTGTCTGGACGTAGAGACATCCAATACTCTGAGGAAGGAGTACAAAGAACGAGGAGAAAATGTGGGTGCCTGGTGTCAAGCTTGCTATTTCCCTTTAGTCACACTAGCCAGGCATAACGAATGGGACATTGATGAACTCTTTAACCGGAACGATAAGCTCCGTATCTGGTATGTTCCTACTAAACTCCGGCAACTGTGCCACATTGAGAGGATGAAGCACGGAGAATGAGCCTTTTTGCTCTAACTTATTAAGTAGAACTCTCTGTCCGGTTGGAGTATTAGTACTTCATTCCAAGTGTTCGTTGTACCAGCTCCAGATTTGTAGTGTCCTTAAAACATTGGTAGGATTTCACATTTTAACCTGGGATGCTGCACCTGTCTGCACATTTGGTTTGGTGATTAGATAAACAGGCTTCTTTTTGTACAGGATTTGGTGGAAGTTTTGTAGATTGTACTCGGCTGTCATCGCTATGGTTGTGCAATAAATCACACTTTCAGTTCTAATCATTCAACTCAGTCACAGATCCTGTTTTTTGTGGCCTTTTAAGTTCAAATGTTTTTAGTTTTGGTTTCATGAACAATGGCCTCGGAGTTCATCATGCACGAAAGTCTGATCTACAATTTGGACTTAATAATTACTCTGTGATTATTGCACAAGAATGAAACAGCATACGTATGTTTAGTGCCCATAATTATATTGATTTTATTTTAAAGTTAAAAAAACTCACTAAGATGGTGTAATTCACATATAAATAAGATACATATGCATGTTACATCCCTTACAATCTCTTCTTCTGGACACCTAAAAAGTAGGATGTGAAACCATCAATATGTATTGTGTGTGATAATGCGTTTTTATTTAGAATCAAGCCAAAAATATCGAACACCATCAACATGTATTGTGTGTCATAATGCATTTTTATTTACAATGAAGCCCAAATCATCTATCGACCAAATACATGTAAAAGAATTCAAATCCTTGTATCTTGTTAAGTATGCAATGTAGAAATGAAGTTTGGATGCTAAGTTTCATTTCAATTTTGATCAAATACAATTGTTGCTCCAAGTTCAATCATCTATGGTGCCAAAACTTCCCACAATTGTCACCATAGAAGTGTTCATGAGGGAATTGTAACTTAAGAACTTGAATATTATTACAAAGTTTCAAATTGTACTTCAATGCTCTCATCTAATCAAATTTAAGAGGGATAAAACAAGACTTGGAATGTAGTGTAAAGAGTCTTAGTATCTACTTCATTGTACAAATGCTCAATGTTATTAACTTAGAAATTATTTTTGGCAAACAAGTCTACCATTGGAAATCAATGTCAAGCATTACAAATGCAACTTTAATACCCACAAAAATGGATTAATTGTTCCAATCTAGTATTAATTTTAATTGTAGGCCTAATAGACAATTGTTAGACAACATGGTTGCTACAATTGCAAGTTTGGCCTATTGTTCTACATTAACATCCATCTACAAACAAATACTTATGCTACAATAAACAAATAATGCATGACCTCCATGAAAGATCACTAGAGTTTTGTAGTCCAACAAAATGCCTAAATTTCCCATGCTACAATGTTGCATATTCAACCCTAAAAGAACATCATGGCTGATAGCATGCATAAGGCCCCTTTTAGGATTTGAGTCTAACTAATAGTATGGACCTCTTATCCCTTTAGAGCATCCCCACCAATTCTTCCCTACCCCTATTCTCATGTGGATGAAGGAGTAATAAATATGGGAATAGGAAATAAGTTCTTCCCTACCAATGTTGCTCTTCCCCATAGGTAAACAGAAAAGTGATTTTCAGTTTTGTATATTTTGAGTCCTATACCAAATTGGACCTTGTGTACCCTAAATTTTTAGGGATGTAGGACCTTGGTAGGGGGTGGTTCACTATCTAGATGAAATACATCCATATAGGGATAGGGAGCACTCTTGGTGGGGATGATGCTCTTCCAAGAGTTTTGTCATCAATCCTTCAAGCCTTCCCATGATTTTTTTTTTGTGAGGAACTCCCTGCAAGATCCAATCATGTCCAGGACAACACAATGGGCACTGATCTTAGGCTCACAGGCATCTTCATCTTGCGTCATCACGAGAGGAACGTTCTGTAAAAATCCAAAACATTTACGATGCAGCCTGGCAGGATTCATGTGTGCAGTGCAGTACACTCAACCCTTCTTACTTAATGAAGTATCCAGGGCATACCAGCACCTAAAATGCACTTACATTTATAGACTAAGTTATAGAGAACTTGGAATGTAATGTGGGAGTTGTCCACAGATGGAATTAGATGTGCACATAACCCATTCACAGGAAACGTACAATTACAGAACCTGTCATTATAATTGGGAAAGGCAAGCTTCCTGACAGGTCCTGATTTATTCAAAAGTATGATACAAATGGGCTCTGTCGAACAAGACAATAAAAAATGCAAATTCTCCTCTCAATAGAGGATACAAAGAATGACAGCAAACTTGGGCAGACCTAAATATTCACCTTTCCTGAATATTATTTAGTGAGAACTTCAATTCTCCTGTCTTCTGCGAGGTGTGACTTAAAGCTATGAATTTCATCTCACTGGCCTACAAGGAGTACATGACTTGATATCATAAAGCTTTACTGTTACTATCTGGGTTTTAAGACATCTACTAAGAATTGTCCAAGTGATCCAAGTGACCAGTTCCAAATCATTTAGGAAGTTAACAAAATGTACCAACAGAAAGAAGAAATCATATCCTACAATTTTTAACGATAACAATATGTTCTGAAGGTTGCTACAATCATCAAAAAAACTTCCAAAGTGGGATTTCTATTTTAGAATGGTCACTTAGAAATTAAAGTGTCACAGAATGTGGTCAATGCTTTTCCAGATGCTGAAGAGCAAAGCTCTTGGAAGGACGGCAAACTTCAGCTGGAAAATAGTCCTGTAGTAGATGGAAAACGAATGAGAAGTTGATAGGATATCAACTTCTCAATTCTATCCAGGTCTGGAAGAAGTGATAAGGATGATAGCTCTCGAGAAGGGACACCAGAAATTTACCTTGCCTTTTTCACATGACTTTTCTCTTTCATATGAGAATCAAGTCTGGGACGGAGTGTGAATGTGCAGGGAGTGACTTGCTCCTTTGAGCGCTTGGTCCCACTTTCGAGCCACCTGGTGGAGGAGGAGGTACCCTGCATTTCGTTGGAGGGAATGCAGGGGGCAACTGAAGATTCAACCCGGGCTTGCTGGAGGCAGTGCTACGCAACTCCAAATCCACTGAAATTTTGCGAGCAGGAAAAGTGTCTCTTATTGGCGGTGCCCAACCACCCGCGATGGGAGAGCTGGAGGTATTGAAGCTTTCAGAAGATGTAGGAGACTCATCAAAAGGGTTCCATTCAGTGCTAGCGTTGCTCATCTGCGGGCTGTCGTCAACTGAATAATTCTGCAGATCATGCCAAGTTTTACGTCAATCACAGTACCATGAATTACAGCAGAATGGCACACAAGGACCATGCGGAAAATTTCTAGAAATACTGAGAATTTTTGTTTGTAGATACTTTACCGAAGAGGCGCTCCGTTTTGAGCTTCTCTGAGGAATTGGTGAAGAAGGTTCATTGTCAGATGTGCCATTCTTTCGATCACAATCAGCCTGGTGCACTCTCAGTGCGAAAGCACCAGAATGTATATTGCACTTCTGAAAATCTGGTCTTTCGCAAGTATAAGTATCACCTCTAAGTGATTGGCTGCCGAATCCAAGGATGCCTTTTGAAAGAGTCTGGGCTCGCCTGCGCTGCTCCTTGAAAAACTTCTCATCCACTAGGAGCTGATTGACTTGCTTGGCCTTACTTTGAAGAGCTGAGCCCCTATCAACCCTGCAATGAGTTCTGACTTCTGAGTTCAAACGATTGTGTGCAATAAAGCGAATTCTGCAACGAAAATGAAATATCTTGAATAGTTTAGAGGGTCGGGAAAGAGTCTGAGTCATACAAGTTTTCGTCCAGAATCAAGACGTTTATTAGTTCTTGAACACGATTCTTGTCCTCCCTAAAGTCCATGATAAATTGCTCAGGGCCATGAGTAAGGAGATACTCCATGACTGTCAGCGCCTTGAATATTTGCCTCCACTTCTTCATCCCGGTTAGGGTTAGTCTGTGAACACAGCACCAAAATGATAGAATTAACCTGACTTGAACAGGTGAACGCTAGCTCAAAAATAGATTCTTTAGCAACGGGGAGGATGCAACCACTGATAGAATCGAATCCAAGGCATCATATGAATAACAGGAAAATGGAGTTGAAATGGGCCTCAAACTATGGGTAATGACTAAAGAGTCATCTCCCACTGATTATTACCAATCCTATGATTCCTTATTAACTTGCAGGAGGTCTTCTCACTCATGCCAAGGCCAAGTTTTGAGAAAATGGCCACTCACTGGTTAAAAGAACGGCATAATTAATATCCCTTCTGACCAATTTGAACCGTTTGATCAACCGAAAAATACAAGTCTGGATGTCCGAGATTCACAATAAAACTCGGGAAAATGTCACACAGCCTTCTGGAGTCTACTGGCATCCCTGTCTCTCAAAGGTTATCGAGTCCATAATGGTGATTCTGGTTCGCAAATGGTGATTTTGATTCCAAAAAGCTACGACCCCAGTCTAACTAATGTTATGAAAGTACTCCGTATTATGTAGTGCAGAACCATATTCGATCCAAATTATGGAGAAACGTGGAAAAACATGGCAACGTAAACTTTACTTACTCCAGGTGCTTTCCATGTTCAATATCGACAAATGAACAGCGCAATTCGAAATTGAATGTGTGTATCGCATGAAGGGGCGCTGTTCTAGAAGGGACACTTCACGCAATTTCGCAGAAGACGAACTAAAGATGCAGTGAGAATGAATTTTACCTCCCACGAAGAACCTGCACGATGCGCACATAATCATCATAGTTCTTGGAAGCATCCGAAATGGCTGCCATATTCTTGGTTGTGGGACCCCATTCTTCAGTATTCGTGGCATCTTCAGTCATCCTGCTCTCAAAAAATCTCATTAAAGAGGGATCGCCTAAAGCATTTCAATGGATGGCGACTTGAGCACTAGAGATCTAAGAGGATTGCTCGTAGCACACCGTATAACCATACGAAGTACCAGTCTGCATTTATCAAGTGAATAGATAGGAGCTTATTAAGGAGCTTTATGAGCAGTGCATACGGAGATTATTATTTGTTCAAGGAGTTCTTCTCTCAAGCCAACACATGTAAAAAATTCTCAGTCAAAAAATATATTCTCCACAAAATTATCAATCAAAATGGTCATTTTGAAACCATGGATCCTTCGTCCTTAAAAAAGATTAGGCCCATACATTTCTGCAGCGCTGACGTCCACGAAGGCAAGGCGTGCAATCCGCAGGCTGTCCTTGATGAGATGTGAGGAAAACTTGCCGAGCTTATCAAGAGGCCCTGTCCCAAGCGCGCTCTTCTCCCTCTTCTTCTCTAACTCCATGTTTGTCAGTCTCTTACTGTATAAACGAATCCTACCTCCTGAGTTCACCTCGTGCAAAATTGATTTTCCGATCAAGGACTTTTCAGGAGATTTGATTTCCAGTTCTCCACAACCTACAAAGCCTGTACACAAGCACGAGTCCAAGAACTAAGAGTTACAGTTAGATAAGATACTCGAGCTCCGTCAATAGCCAAAACTATGCTCAGAAACATTCCTTGTATTATCTTCCTCTAACTTGCTAACACATTATGTTACTCACAATGACCAATGACAAAGCTACTTCAATCCTCACAAATCTTCTCCTCTACAGGTTTTTGTTAATTAACAAGCAAAGATCACTGAACTCTTATAAAGACTGAAAGAAATTGCAGTAAAATCATTTTGCGCAGGTAAAAGGTACAAGGAAGCTTCACATTCAGATACACCTCTAATGAAAGCTCAAGCACGGATCAAAAGATCTGAAATCAACCTCGGGACTCATGACTCACTCAAACTCATCACTGAAGACACACCTAAATATTTTCATTTTCTACATTTCTTATATTATCTTTCTCTAACTTGCTTACACATTACACTATTCGCAGCGACCAGTGACGAAGCTACTCAATACTACAAACCTCTGAACTCTTATAAAAGCCTTAAGAATTTGCAATTAAATCATCTTGCGCAGGTAAAAGGGACAAGGAAGCTACACGTACATTCAGATACATTTCCAAATGAAAGATCAACCGTGGTTAAAAGATCTGAAATCAACTTCAGGACTCATCTCTAAAGAAACAATCAAACTCACCTCATTTGATAAGATCGATTTCAGAGAGATTGAGAGTCTACAAACTCAATGCAGGAGAGAAGATCGAGGCTGTCCAGTGAAGGCTCATCTTGGAAGAAAATGCCGAGGGTGTTGCCGCAGAAGACTCTGGCTATGGTTTGAATTAATAGATAGGAAGACGATGATTCCATGTGAGTGAACTTCTAAATCGGTATATTTTGCAGCTGGCGAGTTTCTTAAACAGATTTGACAGCTTTCGACGAAACGCAATGGCTCCGCGAAATGATCGCAAATGGTGGCGGCCATTGAGCATGCGCTCATCTGAAGGCTCAGATTTAAACTCGTCCACGAAGGAAAGCCCGCCGTCGCCGTCGGAGGTAGCGTCCTGCTTCATGGTCACCATCTCATAGAACTGCGGGAATAATGGTGTTCGGGAAATTTTTGAGGTTTTTAGTAATTACACCTAAAATCGCACGAATAAGCTCTGGGGCATGATCAATCTGCTTTAGAATATGAACAATTTTTGCACATTGTTTTTTGAAGGACTATGAATCAAAATGCAAGAGGTTCCATAATTTTTGGATACACTGTGAATTAGTCACAAATTTTCAAAGATGCAAGGGGTAGGGTGCTAAAAATATCATGTAGGTGATGCCAAAATCCATTTGATGCACATTAAGAAAATCACACTAGTAGTATCAAACTTGTCGTGAGAAGAAGTTAAAACAATAGAAAGTATACCCCATATCGACCTCTTGTAAGGTTGCCACCTCCACAATACTATAAACAGAATTGTACATTACTAAAAATGGACCCCAAATTCACCTTACACTTGTGCTTGTAATGTAATGTGCACCATTTGGGGTATCCTCCTTGTTCTATTTTCCTTCTAAAATTGGGTTTGATTTTGAGGAGTGGTCCATTTTAGGTATAGTTACCTTGTTGGCTATTTTTCTTTGATTCCCATCAACGTTCAGGATAATTTATTTAGTTTAACTAGCTATTTTCCAATATTTCCCTCATTGAATTGATTTTTCAAGTATTAAGTCTAGTTGTTTCTCTATTTTTTAATCTAACTAGAAAATTTATATATTTTTTCACCATTTTTTTATGATGTTTTCAAATTGCAACTAGGAATTTTCCCAATTCCAATGGCTAACAATGAACTAACCAATAGTTCTCTATGAAACATTGATCTCCATATGCAACCATTATTTTAAGTATGTGTCCAATTACTTTCTTTATTTTTTTACTGTAAAATATATATTTTATATATTTTTTCACCATTTTTTCCCATGTGTTTTACAATTTTAACTAGGTGTTTCATCATTTTCACAAGCTAATTCTACATTAACCAACATTTTTTTCTTGAACAAAACCGTGACACCCATCTAATAGAGACACCCTTCACTAATAGTCCTCCTAGCCTCCTTTGGGCTAGCCCAAGATTTGGAGTTCCTATAGTTGTTCTTACGTTTTCTCTAACTAAGGTATAAATTTGAAGCTCAGATGGGTTGACAAGTCTCCCAATGCTTTTTTTCCTACAATTATTGGAGGTTATGACATGTTTTCGACTAAGGCCCCATTAATTTGTGCAAGATATAGTGTCTTATTTTCATGAATGTGACTTCATTATTTTGTGATGCAACTTCATTATTGGGTGATGAATAATACATTGACACCTAATGAAGTTGCTAAGACCACTTTTTAGTTTTGTACTTCCCCAAAACAAAGTATCCCTATACACATGCATACTTATAACTCCTTCCAATGAGTCCAAAAAGAATGTGGATGAAAAAAAATTGTTCTTCATTGCTAATAGAGCTTTCCATTCATTAAAAAGACATTTTTAAGGGTCCATGTTGATAGTACATGGTTAATCCTAGAAAGACATGCTAATTACTATGGAAATCATCTCTTGGAGTATCATGTGTTTTATTTGCTTGAAAGAAACCAAGAGTAGTCATTGAAGGTCAAACTACTATGCAAGACCTCTCGTTTTCACACAAAATTCCTAAGATGAACATCTCCACCAGGGCTTTTAAATTTGGCTTCTGAGTACCATTTTGCACTCAGAATTTTCCTTGGGCGAACCGCCTTGGGAATTTTGGGGGGAATTCTAATAGAATTTCGCCTCCCAGGCACCTGGGCTCATACCCCAGTAGCCACAAGGGCACCAATGGGTGGGGGCTTGAGATCACTAGAAGAAAACAAGGGGTTTTACAACTACAGTTTGCAACTAGTTTTGTAGTTACATGAGACGTTTGCAACTAGGTGACAAAAAAGAGACCGCAATTGCAGTGGACAAGTCACACTAGTTGCAAAGCAGTTGGAAAAATTTCCAAGGTTGTTTCTCATCCGACAACCTACTTGAAAGTTCGTTGATGAACTCCTGTGACGTGGTTGCTGATGTGGAAGTTATTTATATGCACCTAGATTATGACTGACGTGCAACTAGTATGCAACTAGTTTGTGATTGGTGTGCAACTAGTTTCCAACTAATGTACAACTTGTCTATAATTCATAGATATGTAGATTTAGAATTTCATATCTATCTTTTTTTACATTGCCAAATCCAAAAATTTCTTAAAATTTTAAATATTTGTAGATTATAGAAATCTACAAATTGTAGAAATCTATAAGTTGTAGAGATCTACAATTTATAGATATCTACAAAGTGTAAAAATCTACAACATGTAGAAATATTAGAATTTCATAATCAAAATTCATTACACAAGATTGCTATAACTTACAATTCTTATATGTCTAACTTAATTGTATTCTTGACAATTGATATGGGACAATTAATAAAAGACTTAGTAGTAGTTGCATTTTAATTGTTTTCTAGTTGTAGTTTACTTGGTTTCTAGTTGCATGCCAGTTATTTCATACTTGAAGTCTAGTCATTTTTTAGACAAACTTTAGTCGAATTGTAGTTGTAGTCTATTTGTAGTCTAATTGTAGTCTAGTTGCTTTCTAGTTGCAATCTAGTTGCACTTGAGTTGCACTCAAGTTGCTTTCTAATTGAATTGCTATCAAATTTAGATCATAAGCAATTGTAGATAGACACATAGGACTCTACAAAATGTAAAATTGTCCACGTCAACAATTTTGATGAATATTGGATGTAAAATACCTCACATCAACTCTTATGTTACATTCTTGTAACTGTAACTACATTGTGCGACTACTTTGTGACTATTTTGCAACTATAGTTTCACTATGTCAGAGTTGGTGCAAATATAGAGGATTGTAGTTGCAGGGCAATTACATAGGACCGAAGTTGCATTTTAGTTGGTTGTAGTGGACGTGCTTTTCTTCTAGTGGATGCCCGATCGCTAGGTATACCCGGTCAGGGCGGTTGCACAACCTAGAGTGTCGCTGAAAAACCCTAATCAGGGCGAACTTTTGGGGGGCACTCCTCGCCATTCAAAATCACCCTGCTTTCTACTATCGCTACTCCTGCCGCGGTCTACTTGTCCTGATCGCCACTCCACGCTCTGATGATTTCTTCATTGATTGCTACTCCGCGCTCTGATGATTTCTGCATTAATCGCCACTCCCCACTCTCACTCTAGACCTATTCGCCAGTTTTGGTTTGAGGGCCTCTAGTGTACTAGCAGGGATCAGCGCATTAGTCTGCAACATCGTGAATTAGCTTCCACTACATTATTGCTTCATTGTTGTTTACTGCAGGTTTCAATACATAATGGAGGAGGTGCCGCCAAGACTTCGGTCGAATTAGTGCATTATTATCGATACTTTGTTTTTGATAAGAATGAATTGTGTTTCCAATTTCATACTTGTGTTTTTGTGTTTCCAATTTGTGCCTGTGTTTCCAGTTTGGGCTGTGTTTCTAGCTTGGACTGTTTTTGTAGTTCATGCTTTTGTTTGTAATTTCTACCAGAGTCTCAATGCTTGCATTTGGGTCTGGATTGGCTCTGAGTCGTGGTTGTGCTTACGATTTGAGATTCTACCTCGTTGTTGTGTCTAGGTCTGGGTCGTGCCTGTGTTGGTAGTTTGAGACTGTGGCGGTAGTGGCATAGTGTTGTGTCTGTATCATGTCTGTGTATCCTTCTCGTGGTTCTCGTGTTTAAGCTTTTCTAGTTTTGTACCTTTGTTTGGCTTTTTTTCTCTTTGCGTGGTCCTCCTATTGTGTGTTGTTAGATTAGTACTTGTGTCTAGGTGCTTCTTGCTTTGGGTGTTTGAGTTGGAAAATTTCTCAACATGGAATCCAATGACGATAAATCTCTGGAAATTTTGGCAGACTTAGCAACGCATGTTGTACAGTTGGAGAAGAATGCAGAATTGAAGGTTGCGACGTCATGATGGAAAAAGCAAGTGAAGTCTTTGACATCGAAGAAGGTGACGAAGAAGGTAACGAAGAAGGCAACATTGCAGACCTACTTTACCAGCACGTGTGGATCGCGACCAAGGCAACCTCTTTCTGTAGTCCTCGATAGTCGCTTCCCAGATGTGCCCGGAGTTGAGTCTGATGGGGTCCCTGATTACCCTCCCTCTGATTTTGTAGCCTTTAAGTCTACTAGTCGAAAGACTGTGTCCATTGACACAACACTAGGATCATCAATTGGATTTGGAGACATTCTCATTGTAAGCTCCAAATCGCCCCACATTACACTGTCTGATTCATCTGAAGAAAATTGTAGCTTAAAGGAGATTCCTAATGCCAGCGAGGGGGAAGACGATGAGGCTAATTCTCCACCACAAAAGAAGGGAACAACTAAAAAGGGGAAGGCCGAAATTGCTAAGAGTCAGGCCCAATAGCGTTACGACAAACACAAGAAGTTCCAAATCGAGTGGGCTACCAAATTGCCTTGGGCTGAGGGCATTCTTGCCACTAATGGTATTCTGCACATGGTCCATTGCAAAGTTTGCAGCGAATTCAACCGAAAACCTTGTATCATGGCCCCAAAATCAAACATTTTGTAGAAGCATGATGGAAAATGCACTGCCAAGAAGGACTTGCTACAATATGGTGTGAAAAAAGGTGAACACTACATTGCAACCCAATGCAAGCACTGAAAGAATTTACGATTGTATGCTGCCAAAGCACCGTCCTCCATCTTGGAACAAGTTAACTACTGCACAATAGTGGAATTGCCTAGGAAAAGGGTTCAGTTTGCCACGATATTCCAAGTCCTTCAAAGTGGTCGTCCAATGGTGGAGTTTGAGGCACGTCAAAGTCTATATAGGTTGTTGGTTGTCCCGGATTTACCTAGTGCTCATTGGTGTGACAATAGTAGTTGGGTTATGGCATCTTTCATACACAAGGCTGTTGTGCACGAGATCCACAAACTTGTTCAAAAGGCTAATTTTTTGGCAGTGACAGTAGATGAGGTGACGGCTGTTGATAATGCATCTTACTTGTCAGTCCATGGTTATGTAGTTTGTAATTGGGTGAGGATGCCCTTACTCCTAGCGTTGCAACGAGTTGATTGTGCTCCTAATGCACAAAATCTTACCAAACTGATTGTCGAAGCAATTGCTATTGGTGGTGGCTTGGAGACGAAAATAGTGATTGCCAAGTTGATCAGTTTCGGCTATGACGGAGCTTCTACGCTTTCAGGTTTGCGTACTGGTGTTACTACTCAAATTAAAGAGCAATTTGCACCTTTTTGCCATGGGGGCCATTGTGTTACACATAGATTCAATTTGGTGTTTAAGACCCTAGAGAGCTTAGGGATTTTTGAATCCATTAGCAAGGTCTTGGAAGGGACTCATGCCTACTTCAACAGAAGTCCGAAGTGCTTGACACAATTCAAAGCATTGGCCGAATTGACAAAAACAAAAGGCCTCAAGATGCTGAAACATGTGGAAACTCGTTGGGTCTCTTTCATCGAGCCGCTACAACGTCTACTCTCAGAGTACTGCACTTTCATCTATACTATGACTACTAATTTGAACGAGAACGACAAGGTAGAGGTGATGCATGTCATTGACTTCTAGTTTTTTGTTCTTATTTTGCTTTTGGCATTTTCTTGCACTTGTTTTGTTCTAGTTTTCCTTTCTTTTCAATTTTGATGTTCTAATGTTTGCTCAAGCATGCCTTATAGGCTGGTTTAACTTTACTTGACTATAAACCACTCTCTTCTGATGTTAACTTCTTTTTGTTGTTGATGAATTATAGGCTGATTTGTATTGCTTGGATTTTGATTAGGGTTGCCTTCTACTGTTGGATCCATATACCATGTTGGGCATGGTAGCATTGTTGCCACTACTAGATGCAATGGATAACCTTGTTTCTTTTGCACAAAAACGCGATGTCTTCATCTGCGATTTTATTGCAGCAGTGAAGATTTGTCAAGCATCTTTGCATACTATGTATGAGGATCTAGCCACTTCCTTCTCCACAGATGAATTTTGGGCTTTCCAAAATCTATTAGATTATAGCCATGAACAGATTCATTTGAAATGGATTATAGACCTTAATGATGGTTCAACAATACTTTCTTTTGTTTGTCATGGGGAACAAATCCATACTGAGCACAAATTGGCTCCTATGGATAGGATTGTTTGGACTAATTTACTAGCCCAAGTGAAACAAGAATGCAGTGGTGAGATTTCTTTTAAGTTTTGCCTTCATGCTTAACCTTTGCCTCTATGAATTGCTTGTCTCTTGTGGTTGGGTTGTAGCCTCATTCTCAAGAGTATTTTGTGGTTTTATGTACTTGTTTGAACTATGGTTGTATGTGCTTGCTTCATTTGGAGTTTAGGTTCATCTTTGAGTTCTTGGGCCAATCTGTCAAGTGGAGAAGAATTGTCTAGCAATACCTATTGAAATTCAAATTATTTTTTGACTTGCTGTGAAGCTTTGGAATTCAAGATTATCTTGTGATTGTAGTCTTTTCTTGTCCATTGATTGGCTTAGTGAGTTGCCTTAAAGCTGAACCTTTGTGAATTTGGTATTGCTTTTGGCAGTGGTTGTCAAGAGGGATACTTGCTAATAATGTGCTTGGTGTTCTTTATAGGAGCTACAACCCAATTGGTGCAAGAGCTAGACAGTCGCTTTCTTGCCCAAAATGTCATGAGCGCATTGGGTATCATGTATCCACAATTTTGGTGTGATGGCAATTTAGAAGAGCAATTTGATGCCCACCTATGAGTCCTCATGGAAGCATATGGACATGGGAAAGTTCTAGGTTCAGGCACTAACAAGCTACTACTTCCTCCCTTGATCAACCGTGATCTACTAATCTCACAACGGGGCTTATTCAAAGTTTGCATGAAATCCAATGCTTGGTAGCGATGCTACCACCTTTTGATGTGAACCCACTTACAAAAGTCTGGAGAATCCTTGATGGCAACAATAGCCTAATTAAGAACTTCACAGAGTTCATAAAGCTAGCCAAGATTGTTATCACACATGTCATCGGCTTTGTAGAGGATGAGCGCACATTTTCATCACTTGCTTTTTTGAAATCCAAGTTGAGGGCTACGCTAGTGGAGAACCTAGAGGTGGCAATTGGGATGTACTCCCCAAAAAATTTCACGTTGGAGACTTTTCCATATCAAAGGGTGTTTGAAGATTGGTTTTATGTTGGAGAGAGAGGCCGTTATCTATCCCATGCTTAGTGTGTAGAAGAGAGAGAAGTTGTAGCATGCAATTGTTCATCTATTATTGGTGCACTTATTTGCAACAGTCTTTCACCATAAAATCATCTAAAATTTCTATCTTGTTCAAAAAATTCGCCACTCATGCTGTGATTGATGGACTATAAATCGTCATGTTTGCACCGATTATATATATAATATCACCTTCTTTGCACTATTTTACAGTTGCACATTGCCACTACCAAAAATCATTTCATTTGTAAATTGCCAAGAGTCTCTCCATGCAAATTGATATGTCGCCACTGAAATGAACCATTCAAAGGTACAATGTCGCCATTTGCACTTCAATATTTCAGTCTAGTTTGCCTTAAAGGCGATTTCCGAAAAACGAAAATAAAAGCCCTGATCTCCACTTTTACCCTACATAGAAGGATCTTCTATCATCCATCAGACACTGAGTGTCCGTGCCATCCTTCTACAGTTAAGAGGATCAGTCTGAACTTTGAGTTTAGGCTACTCAGCAGAACACCATCCGAAGACATCATCATCATTTCCCATCATGTGCCTTTACCAAAAACAATACTTTTTCATCCATTCACATCGCTGCACAACCAATGAAAACCAAGTAACTTAATGCGCATGACCCTGAGCAGTGAGCACCACCCCATGTCCGCATTTCTACAGCATGGCACAACGCACATCAAGACGGCAGCCATCCACGCAGGGATGAAAAACCCATCAAAGTAAACGGATGAATGAGATGAATGGGAGATGAACATGGACGAAGACGAGAGGATGAAATAGTATGGATGACAGATGACCGTAAACCAAGAGATGAATGACTATAAACGAGCAGTAGTAGATGAAAGCCAGCGCATGAATGGATACTCCTGACTGGGGATAGATGAATGGAAGACGAATGAGTGGAATGGATGAATCTTTATGGATGGAAATAGATGAATAACTGATGAACACCACTCACACTCAATGCTCTCGACATGGAGACTGGATGAATGATAATTGAAGGCCATGGCAGACTCCACCACTGGGACTCGCCGAACGAATGTATGACATCGAATGAATGAATGGCAGATGAATGCCAACGGCATCCCAACCCGCCCTATTGAAGAAGGCAGCGTCAATGATCCAGAAGCCAGGACCTTATTGTTGGTATCCTGGCGGTGCTGTTTTCTGTCTCCGATCTATTTCCATGACCTTCCTCAGTGGCGAGTTGTAGGATCGCCCTCTGGAGCCAGGTTACGATCCTTCTCTTCACGCTCACAGCGGTTTTCCCCATACAATTCGCTTATGTTTAGGTTCAACTTGGCGAAAACGAAAATTTCCACTCAATTCTCTCGTGTGTTGTTTGTTGGTGTCGAATTGGGAGTGGTGAGGGTTGCGGTATGGCAGAGGAGGGAGGGAGGGAGGATTACGATTTTCGTTGTGAGATTGTGCGCTTTGTGCGATTGTGGTGGATGGCGGGTTCTTTCTTTGATGAATTTTTGGTGAAATTGGGGGATGTGGAGTTTGGTGAGTACTCGTTCTATGGATTGTGATTGTGGTTTGTGGTTTGTGGTTTGTGCAGGGGGTGAGACGGGTGATTGGCTCCGGGAGGGGGCAATTGATTGCATGCGGTTCTTTGATTGTTTGATTTCTTGATGCTGTGGAGATTCCGAAGATCTGTCTATTCATTCGGCGATGGAGAATTGATGGTGTTTGGAGGTGAGAGAATAACGATGATGATCGGACGATGAATTTTGAATTTGTAGGCGTGTTGGAGTGTTGTATCTTGGCCAATTGGTTGAGGTGTGCCATTTCGGGGAATTCTTGGTCGAATTTTGGAGAGTGAGCGTGTTAGGTTATGGCTATGAGTGATTTATATTCGTATTTTGAGAGGGATTTGAAGGCATTGGTGTTTCCGAACGTTAGGTTAGTTGCGACAAAGGCAGTCAGAGTCGTTTTCAACAGGTAGTTTGAAGTTCTCTAATCATGAAGGCTAGGGTTAGCAGCGTTCTTTTAGTCTTGCTTCGTAATCTTTTGATGGCCCATGACATCCTGCAGCATGAGAGCAACATCCCTGTAGCAATAGAGCGCTTGCATCTCTCACAAAATGTATATGTCGGATATATGATAGTCCTTAAAGGATCAGCAGTAGCTAAATGGTTACACCTTTTTGGTGTGCAGGATGATTGCCAGCTTTTGAATGATTCAGATTGAATGATTCACAGAATGCTTTCGTGCCGTTTAGTTCCGTTACGTGCGTGTGTAGCAGTGGTAGGTTTTTGTGGTGTCAATTTCTCGCTCACTTGACCTGTTCGGTCGTGTACCACGATAGTATTGCGGTGCGGGATATAAGAGCCACATCTGCATGTGTTATCTGGTATTTTGGTGATTTTTAAATTTTTTTCTGCCGATGGTGAATGCACCGTCATAGATTCCACGGAAGGGACAAACACTTGAAGATTTCCATAGTTTCTATATTCGATCGCTTTTATTATGGTGATTTTGAGGGTGCTTCAGGTTCGTAGTGAAATAGACAAATAATTATTTGATAATTGAGGCGAATATTGAGGGTGGGCATGCCTTCGATCCCGATCAGTTTTTAGTGATTTCGTTTTCAGACTAGCCAATGTCTACTGAGCCTTGTGTCGATGTTACAACAAGTATTGTGGATTATTGTGTAATGCTCTTGAATGATATAATGATATGAGATGTGCTTTCTATTCCCTTCCTCTAGTGTGCAGGCTTATATGTAATCAGTAAATATGTACACTCATAGAAGCAATGTTTCTATTTTCATTGTCTGACTTGGAGAATTTTTATGCTTATATTTCGCGCAGGCTATTATTTATTGCGACGAGAACAATATTTTAGGTCTGTACACAATTCCCCGCTTCGTTTGCCGTGTTTCAGTTGCTGCGAGTTGTGATTTTAAAGCATTGCACGGTGTGTTCATCGTTACTGATTCTATCCTCTAGTTCAAAATCCAAGGAATCTCTTATTTTCTGTGTCGCGCTCACAGCTGCAAAATTGGATGAGAGCTCATTCATTCGATAAATTCCTCCATCGAACCGCACACACAATGAAACTCTTTCAATCCAGCTTTGTTGATTGAAAGCAAGCTACAGCAAGAAAGTGTTATTTTAAATGAATTATGATTGATAATTTTCTGTTTATTTTTGAAGCTAAATCAAATTGTAACTGAGCTGGAAAAATTGAAACCAGAAGTCCAGAGGGGATCAAGCATATTAATTTTGCGATGTCAGCATGCTGGACTTCCTTCTTAGAACTCAACAGATTACCCTAGCCCTGCTCCACCTTTCACGACAATCCTTCTCTTCTTATCGACCTGTTGTTAAGTGAAGCCTCTCTCGTTTGGTCCGATACAATTTAAATCCGCATCGTGCTGTTGCCTTAATGTTGATTATCTTCGTTCTTACCTTCCTTCTCTATCCCAGTACTGTTGTGATCCAGAGGTTTTAGAAAGGTCTCCGTGGAGAACTGAGTGTTAGTGGGTTTGCCGCAAAGTTAATGCTATTTATGTCTGATAGCTTTGCAGGAAAATGGACATTGTAGTTCCTCAGGTGAGATAGATTACATGAACAGAACTTCGAATGTAGAGAGCGTCGATGTTATAGTAGTTTCTAATGCTTGCTAGTACAAACGCGCAGAATTATTTACAATTGTGGACGACCGGGCATGAAGCTTTCCATTTTTGATAGCTTTCTGGAATGTGTGCTGGATAGTGATATCAGCAGAGTCAGACTTACTGTTGTTTATGGGAACCGTTCTTTTATACCTCATATTGTTAATCAATTAATCAAAAAGAAAATTTTTACGCTCACAAGTAATCCAAGAAATTACTTGACAAATAGGACTGAATATATAGCTAATCATACTTATCTGTGTGGATGGGTTAGCTGATAGTTGAGGTGCCAGTGTAACAGGTTTCTGGACACCTGTTGCAGGGCATATCTATAATTGGCGGAGGATTGCACCTGTTACAAGTCCTTTTCAGAGATTCTGCACAAGGGGATCAGTTGTATCGTGCCAGGTGGTTTGCTGTAGCATCTGTGCACGGACGATGGTCGTGAGGTTAGCAGTTTCATTGATCACTATTAATATCTAGGAAAATGGTGAAGTAGGTGGATTTGTTGTCCAACACGAACATTCCGATGTACATCAACCTAACAAACGCTTAGAAACCATGCAATTGTCGGAGGATAAAATATACCATTGTATCGCTTCATACTCTTTTTATATCTTTGTGTGTGCGAAATGGACAGATGCCAGCGGCGCTATGTAATGTGATGATATACAAGCATCAACAGTCTGCTTCTGCAGGGTCATAATTGTCGCAAAAACTCGAAGGCGACAAGGAACTTGCTCTCATCAGCGGAAAGGTGCGTATATAGTTGTTTCGCTTTAAGAGATATTCTTCCATTTACTTCTGAGTTTATCAATGCCTGCTGATTCTCATTTCTTGAAGTTGACATTGTGAGGCCGTCCATTTGACCCGAACTCGAACTCTCTTGGCTTTTGTGCCTTAAAGATTTTTTTACTATTTGTTGTTGGACCTTCGGATCGTCCATAGATTTTAGAAAGTCCATTATCGACCTTTGGTCAAATACTTAATCAAGAATAAATGAACATATTTAACAGTGGTTTACATTACTGTATTTCCTCCTTGATATAAGAGGAAAGTACATGTAGAGTTGGGAATAGGATAAAATATTTATTCTTGTTCGGGTTAAAATCCCAAACATAATAAGGAAGTATTAGGCTATATGGTCCTATCATCAGTAAGCGTGAGGGTTCATTATTGCACATATACCTCCCTTGAAAGATTAAGATTTCATATCGCAGGTGAAGCACCTGTCGATTCGTAGCCGAAGTGAGTATTTTGAAAAGTGCCATGGCGTACTTTGATCAGCAGGAACATGACAACACTGATGCAGGAATTTTTTACGAGTATTTGGAAACACAAGAAGGTCCTTTGCCTTCGTCAGTGGAAGACTTACTTTTTCAGTATTCATGTTATCATGCAGGAATCACTCCATCAACAGTTCCATGCACCTCGCTTGCCCTTCTGCATGCATTGCGCAGGTTGGGCATCATCAAGTCGTGGAGGGATCAAGACATAACGTGGACAGCACCTGCCGGCACCATGGTTGAAGGGAAAGACTCTCGACTGGAAACAAAAATTGATTCATGCAATATCCAGGACCCGCAACAACGAGGTCGTAGCTTGCGACCAAGGCAGAACCGCACAAAAAATCAATGGCGTCCCATCTCGGGGGTTCTTGACGTTCCATCGGAGTCTCAAATCCACAGGCCAGTAACCGGGGAGAGAGAAGATAGCTTGTGGAAACCCACAGTGAGTGACGGTGAGGAAGAGATTGTGTGGAGCGGGCGGGAGAAGTTACCTGAGGCATCGCAGGGCTTAGGCTTAGAGAATCTCACTATCCATGAGAACTCCAGGGGAATAATTTCAAAAAATACAAGTCCAAGAGGAGGCTTACGAAGGGCACCCGTGTCATATAACCCCCCTGCATGTGGACCCTACGTAGTGCCCATTCCTGGACCCTCATATCTGGTGCCATTAGCAACCTCGTTGTACAAAGAAAGCAGAGATGGTTTTGAGGAGAACCCTATTGATCTGCAAAACAAAGGGAGGTTCAAGGAGAACCAAGATTTTCATCAACATAAACCTCCATATCATGACTCAAGAACAGGACCACGAACTGACAAGAAGGGCGTTGGAGGCTGGCATCCACAGCCTCAGATTCCACATTTCGGCAACACGAATGATTTTCTTGGGTTGCCTTCAGTCCCATATTACCCAGGTCAAGAGACTACTTCTGAGTTGTTGGGAGAATCCTTCATTGTGGGACCACCTTGTTACGATTATGGTGGTTACCATAGAGGCCAATATGCACCAGGTTTTGATTTCCTCGGTGTTCACACAACGGCCTTGGACAAAGATTTTCGCTCTTTGTACCGTTACCCAATTCCTGCGTCGAAGTTCGCCTATGATAATTCTCAGGCTGGTGGTAAGCAGCAATGCAGCCAATCTAATGGCGGTCAGAGTGTGGGAAAAAGAGACAATCGGGGTGGCAAGGCGAAGAAAGTGCAAGTCAATCGGAATGTTCGAGCAGGGAAAAGGAAGGGTCGAGCAAGTCGGAAGAGCAAGAGAGGAGATTCAACCTTTACGATAATTAATGTGGGGGAAGGTTCGAAGAAAGACGGTGGTACTGAAAGCGAGAATTCCAATTTTCTTCACGACATTGGTCTGGGTAAACGAGGTTGGAAACCATCGCAAGAGGCTGGCAAGGATATATTTGTTTCACAGCCTTTCTCTCCGAGTCACGATAGACCCCAAACAATTAACGTTGGTGCTACGGAGGGAGCCTCAATTGCAGTCGTTAACAACGGGCTGGAAAGAGTCAAGCTTTTGGCTGTGAAAATGCTCTATTCCAGCCCAAAAAACTCGTTCAGTCTTTCCCTGGCCCCGCCTTCTCGAGCACCATCATCCGCCGAGAAGAATGCACCTGTGATTGATGCAACCAAATCAGTTCTTAAGTCACAAAATGGGGTTCTCCCTGGAGGCCCTTGGGTCATTGGACCGGGTTCACATCTCACTTTCAAACTTGGTTGTACCGCTATGGCCATGGGTTTACACAAAGCAGTAATTCTCTTTGATTTCGGTACTCAGAAAATTGTCCGTTACATCACTCTTCTTTGCGAAGATGACATTGCGAAGGCAATCGCACCCATTGAACCATATATTCGCTTACCTCGTCCACGCATTCGGAGCTTCTATAAATTTGTTCCTGGTATCCCACCTCCCCTGCCATTTTTCAAGAAAAGGCTAGAGTTTTACCCTATGCCCGCCAATGTCAAGGAGGCCATTTTGAAGAAGGAGACCCTACCCGTGCTTACTGATGGGCTTCGGAAGGAAAATTATTCTGAGTATTTCTCCACCCTTTTGTTTGCCGAGGAGCTTCAAATGGAGGTCAGTCTATTAATTAGAACATCAACTGGTTTATTACATCTGGCCAGTATTCATCGTAACTATTGCAATATCTGGTTAAAATTATGAGCGTCAAGAAATCAGAAAATTTGGAAAGAAAAAGCTCTGTAGATTCTGTAGTCATTACATATAGAACTTCCACCTTCCCTCAGATTCTAATGTAAATATGTTGCTATCCTCAAGCCTGTTTTTGTGCCTCTCCAGTGAGCGTCGTGTTGGGCCAGCGGTTTTCATCCTGTGTCTTCAAAATGGTCAGGACTAATCTTTTTATCATATAGGTGGACATTCGAGCCTATGATATGCAGAATGTGACCATGTGGAAAGTGAGCCATTCAATATTGGGACTTCATGTGCCAGGCCTGGCAGAAAGGCGACCCTCTGTTATCTATCGTGACAAAATCTACGTGAGGCCGTCTGGAACAACAGCAAGGGAATTTCAGGTGACTTCATTATTCTTTCCATTTATGATGACTGCTAATTGTCACGATTTCAAAGTACCCTATGTTTTGTAAATCTCGCGCATGGCATTACCGTAGCTGATGATTCGACTAACTAATTGTTCAAATGTTATAACAGGGATACGTGCACAAAGTACAAGCTTGTGAAGTGCATTTAAGGTTCAGTGACGGTTTTCACAAAAGCTTTATCTGCAATTCTCGCTACGACATCCGTTTCTCGTTTGGTCGCGTCAACATTAGACGTGCTCATCAGGGAATTCAAGCAGCCAGAGCCCTACTGGATTCGTTTTTGTTTCCAAGTGCACCTATTCCCACCAGGACAGAGCCTAGCAAAAAATTCAGCCCATTCAGCCCATTCAATAGAACTATTAATGCGGAGCAAAGGAGTGCTGTCTCTGAAATTTTGAAGAGGAAAGGCGCGCCCCCTTATCTGATTTATGGCCCACCTGGAACAGGAAAGACTGTGACCGTTGTTGAAGCCATTCTTCAAATAAGAAAAGCCCATCCAAATTCGCGAATTCTGGCGTGTGCACCTTCAAACTCGGCCTCCGATTTATTGCTGGAACGCCTCATGATATCTGTTGAAAAGCGTGACATGCTGCGACTGAATGCATATACCCGGCCCATCGATGAAGTTACTCAGAAAATTCTCCCCTACTGTTTAATCGAGAACAATTTCTTTTGCACCCCTGATCAAGCTTCCCTGATGAATTACCATGTCGTGGTAACTACTTACTGGAGTGCCGCCATGTTGGATGCTCAAGAAATTCAGCCTGGTCACTTCACACATATTTTCTTGGACGAAGCAGGGCAAGGAACAGAGCCTGAGGCAATGGTTCCCATCGCAAACCTCGCCAACCCCAACACTGTGGTTGTGCTTGCAGGTGATCACCAACAGCTCGGTCCCTTGATCCGTTCCCCTGTTGCCCTAAAATTTGGTCTTGACAAGTCTTATCTGGAGAGGCTATCCACTCTCACAACTTATCTGCCTGCTAGTGCAAATGGCAAGTCCCTGGTTTATAACAACAGCTTGGTGACTAAGCTTGTGCGGAATTATCGTTCCCACCCTGCAATTTTGGACCTCCCTTCACGTCTCTTCTATGACGGAGAGCTTGTGGCATGCGCCGACGAAAGTCGGAACTCGCTGGTCGAATGGGATGAGCTTCCTAACAAAAGATTCCCAGTTCTCTTCATTGGGATTGAGGGCCGGGATGAGCGAGAGGGCACCAGTCCTTCGTGGTTCAATGCACAGGAGGCCAGCCGAGTGGTTGACATTGTAAAGAAGGTGAAAGATTATCGTCGCAGCCGAGTTAACCTCACCGATATTGGTGTCATATCTCCTTACAATCAGCAGGTTAACAAGCTGAAGAAGGCCCTTGCGAGCCAGAACTTAGGTGATGTTAAGGTGGGGAGTGTGGAGTCCTTCCAAGGACAAGAAAAACGAGTGATTATTATTTCAACAGTGCGCTCAAGCAAGGAGCATGTGGAAGTTGATAAGAAGCACAGTCTCGGGTTCCTTACCAATCCAAAGCGATTCAATGTTGCAATTACGCGTGCCAAAGCTCTTCTGATAATTGTTGGCAACCCCCACGTCCTCTCTCAGGTATTCCTTTGGGCTCAACTTCAAAGATGTTTCTAAGATAGAGTATACTGTAAACATGTCAACGTATGTTGGAGTGTGATTTTTGGGAGTTGCATAGAGCTGTGGATAGATCACCTTAAGTTCAAGAGATCTGTTGAGATCAAATGTGAATCACTTTGTACGAATTTTGATGCAATATTAAAGTGGGATGTTGTAGACCACTATTGACAGTAGAGAATTTTCATTCAAAGATGAGCGGCCATAGTCATTTAGTTCAGTCATGCTTATACCACTTGCTAAACAGTCCAATTGAGCGGTATATATAGATGAAGTGCTGTTGGTAACAGGGGTTAGTACAGGAGGCGGGATCAGGTCCCTAACGGTTGTTAGAATATGCCACTTTAGATCAGCGTTAATCGCGACAGTCACTGAATTGTATCCAGTGTTCACTCATGTATCATGACGGCCGAATTCTGACAGTGGTCATCCCTCCTTGCTTTGGGTCCAGGATCGATGCTGGAATGAGCTCTTACGATACTGCCGGGAGAATAACAGCTACATCGGCTGCGCTCCTCCATCGGAAGAGTTGAATGAAGAGAGTAAGCAGTTGCACTCTGCAATCATTGATAACTGGTTTGATGCAGAGGAAATCTCGCCTGACAATGATAGCTTGCCAGCCTCGCTCAAGGCAGCAGTCGAAGACCCTCAGTGGCCAGATGGCACATGCTAACTCGCTGAATTTCACTTCGTTTGCTCTTTCGCCGCTACTCAATGCAAGCGTACTAATAAAACCCCTATCGGCGTGTTCCGATTAAGTCTTTTTCTAAGTTGAACATATTCCCCGACGTCGGATCAGCTCATGTTCAGGTGGTGACTGTCAGTTGATCGATCGTCAGATATACCCTATGTCAAAGTTGTTTTGAACTAGGGCAGAAGAGTACGTGCAAAATGATAAGACAGGTTTGAGTATCCTCGAGATCGGGTATTGTTCTCAGCGGCCAGACACCGGGTCAGTGGAAGTATAAAGTGACTGCTTTTCCTAAACACGGGTTGTCACACACACAGATGAAGAAATAAACATTTTGTTTCGTTTGTTATCATTTGAGATTTCTCTTGTTGAGCTACTTTTGTTCCAAGTTCTTCAATGTCCTAACCCCCCTGCAGGTAATTTCTTATGCTTGTGCAATTTGTGCTATTGAAGGTTGGTGATTATGTTGATGAAGAGCAGTTTCCTTTTGTCTCAAGTTTGTTTTTGTGCTTTCCATGGGTTCCAGATGTAAGCAGTATTGATGGATCATGAGTAGGCGCTCCATAGCTTTGCGCACATGGTACGGGCACTGTGAGTAAGCTTCTTCCAGGGCAGATTAATTCCAGCTTTGTAGGAATTGTAGAAACAGGCAGTGAGAATGGCTCATATTCTGATGAGGAATGTTAATGAACTTGAAGTTAATATTTTTCTTTCTAGAACAAATGTCTCCGATTATACAGTGAGTGCGAATTCTCAGACTGTCATTTGCAGTACCGATTGAGAAGAAAAGATTTCTTAGTGCACCACTTAGATTTCTTAGTGATTTCAAAAGTTATTTTATTGGTCATCAGAGGTCATCAGATGCTTCTAGAATGTAGAAGAACCAACTCTTTCATAGGCTTCACAATGTTAAAAGAGTCCTTTAGAACAGTGAACATCAAGGTCTGAGGGCTTGATGCAAATTAAGTCAAGATTATTGTGCCAGCCAGCCACAAGCAATGTAACCATGACTTCAAATTGATGGATTACAAATGCTAGTAACATGTTGTGTAGCCAAAATTGTCTTTGCGCCATAACTTTTGAATTAACGAGCCAAAGGAGTCAAAATTTATAAAGAAGGTAGTTTATAGTTATTTAAACCTTTGAAAAATCATTTACTATTTACAATGAAATTTCTGTAATTTGTTACACTTCCATTTTTCCTAGTTTCTAAGGACTTTCAAGTACACAAAATGATGAATCTAGATATCACATTTGGGAAGTATACGTGTACACAATATGCCTACATTTTTAGTTCAAGAGGAATCTACAAATAGAAAACTTCATGTTCCCTACATGGAGGCAAAGAAGGCACACTTGTACACACATTTCATAGTAGTCATAAACACTATTATATCATTTCTTTAGTATAATCTCATTCCCATTAAGTTATTAATAATGGAATTTTTTGTTTTATTCCTTCGAAAGTCTTTTTTATTTTCTAACAATTTGAATATCAAAGTGTCTATTCTACTAAAATTTCCATTAACTAGATTTGTTTGTAACTTTGAAGAATGTTTTCTTAGGCCTAAATTTTTGAGAATCCAATATTTGTAGTATTGTAATCAAGTTTAAGCATTGTACACACTCAATTCAAATCAATGTAATCTGAACTTTTCATTTCTAGTAAAATTATCTTTATTATTTATTTTGTATTGTCACTCCACCTTGGGGGGTCACTAATGTAAAGCAATTCAAGTTTGATGGAACAATTTATCTCAAATATAAAATATATAGAACAAATTCCATTGTAATGCAATGGTGAGTTGCATTGAGAAGGCGCCTTGGAGAAAGTCATTAAAGTTTAGTAAGAATAAATGGATGAAAAATAATTCAGATGAAAATATCACTTTACACTTAATAAAATAGGTATGTAGACAAATATAGAAATTGTCATATAATATATATATATATATATTCACTTGCTACTCAACATATTTCAAATAGATTTGAATGTAAACTTGCATACAAAAGGGAATCTTAGAATGAACATTCTTATATTGGTAGATGAAATACAATGGACATACATCTCAACAATACCACCTTGAAAAGCTAGTGCATATTGTAGATGCAATTGAAATTTGGAACACTATTACAAGTCTCACATACATATATTCTACATTGGAGTAAATGTATTTGTCAGCTTTGACTTTCTTTACTTATTTCAACATCAATTTCATTAAATTGGCGATATTCCATTACTTTGGATGCAGTTCAAGCCATGCACTTGAAATCAAAATCTGTACATGTCCTAGTTTGTGGCCTAAGATTAGACCATTATAAGGATATATATCACAAATTTTGGCTTTTGAAATATCACTAATTCAACAAAAATTGACTTTTTTTTATTGTTTTCATCCATTTGAGGAATGATACTAATATTTTTTTAGTGTACCACATATGACTAATATTATTATTACTCATGAGGAATGAATAACCACATTATGACATGATGTGAAAAATAAAATAAAAAGATCAGGGCAAGCAATGAGCCTAGTGAGTATGAAAAAGTATAAAATGTTGGTCTCAATTTACAAAGGCACATCTCACCCAAGTGCCCTACACTAAATAGTGAAATTAGGTTGCCCCACACTAATTTCTCAACATTGGACACTATATAGATATTCATTGGTTTCTATACAATAATGCACTACTTTTGAATTAAGTATTGTTGTAATTGGGACTCATGAACCTCCAAATGTACAAATGAAAATATATGTAGAGGAATTTGTTGACTTCGATGACGTGTAAAGTAACTTTCTTGAGGTAAGGCAACCTAATTGTTAAGGCAACTTAATTTCACTATTTAGTGTAGGTGGTTGTGTTGTCAATTGGAAAAAATTTAATATTTTTGTGGGGTGCTAGAATTCCATGTGTCATACCAGGATTGGTTACAACGTTGAAATCTTTCATGGTATTAGAGAATTTCTTCTTTTTGTGGGGGGAAGAAGTGCAAATTTAAATACAGATAAGGTAACTAGATCCAAAAGTGACCTCTTTCTAAAACCGACCTCTACACATTCTTGCCTAAAATGTACTCCCACTATTCATGAGAGTCTAGGGTTGGTTTTAAAAACACTTATTTTCAGCACTTCGAAAATTCTTACTTTATTAATAAGGTGTCCAAAAAATGCATTCTAAGAGAATTTAGAATCCCCTTTTAACTACCAACAAAACCCTACAATAAGTTTTCTAATATAATATAATGAGAGCTATGATGGATTGTTTATTTGGACAATTTTGGATGTAGTTACCTTATTGAGTCCATAAGTTCAAAGGACTATATAACTATTATAGGTCAATTGTGCTAATATGTGAGTCTAAGAATGCGAGCTTGTGAGCATCAAGCTTATATTATAGGTACATATAATATGGATACCCCATACTACAAAAGGTGTATGTATCATAAACACCTATAATATGGATATTTTTAACATGTATATCCTATAATCATAGACAATTTCTATGGCATACACATCTCTAACATAGGTGTAAAGTATTATAGGCTCATGGACTCACACTCCTGTGCTCACATAATAGTAACCCTCTATTATAAGTGTCTATATTATAGAAACCTTTTATGATTGTAGTATAATTATATATAATAAATACCTATATTATAGATGTTTATGTTATAAGCACTTTTAATGGTTATAAGATACCTACTCATACATATGCTCAAATCACATACTCGCATCTGCATGCTTAGACATTAGTAACGTTGGGCTTAATTCACACAAGCCATGAAAGACTACCCAACCTAATAATAAAATTTCGTATTACCACACTAATTGATTTGAATGCTAGAAATTTTTACTCTTGATGAACATTTTTCCCAAGAGCATAGATATCAAAAAAGGAGATCTCTATGAACATAATTGGTAAAAACCTTGATTAGACAAGAGTAAAAACTTATAGCATTCTCAAATCCATCATCATAGTTAACACTAAATTTCATTATTAGTGTACCATAATCTTCTTCACAGAAATTTGAGATCAACATTCATGAGGATAGAAACTATACCATAAATGAAGTTGTTTCTTTTCTTTATTACAATGAAATCTCTAAAACCATGCACCCTCCAGTCATGTTCTTGTACTCTTGGAAAGCTCCCTATGGAGAGGGGTGCAAGGGGGTTGTTTTGTAGCATTCCGACCGATATAAAAAATATTGAATTTCAAAATTTGTATGTTTTATAAAAATGAGAAAATTACTTTTACTTCTATTTTTGTTTGGGCTGTGGCAACAGCACAGGGCACATTAAGGTAGTAGGCTCATAAACCGCCCATCTAAGGGCTGGTCTGTTTTTTCATGTATATCTTTTCATGGGAATATTTTTAGTTTATTTTTCAGACAAAGAGATATAGATGTAGAATATAACACAAGTGGTTTCATATTTTTTGAGGCATTATTGAATTAGTTATGAATTTTCAAACTTTTGTGTCATAGGCCACTATTTATGACACTAGGTCCTCCATAAATTGTTCACTTGAAGTTATAAAGAAAAATGGAAAAAGTAAGGACAATGATTGGCTCTTGCAATAAATTATACTTTTTTTTTCTCAATTCATTCAAATGGCTACAGAGGTTGATTTAAGAACCATCTCATATCCATCTCAGAGCTAAAGTGGGGACGATTCTAAATGCCCGTGCGGAATTCGAGCATCCTACCTTAGTAGAAATTACTATAGAACTTTCAATCCACGTCAACCTTGGAGAACCCAAAAGCATGAACTTGACAAGTTCATTCTTTCATTTTTTTTCTCAAAATTCAGTCAATAGTTGAAAACGTCAGTGGCACTGAACTTTCAGTCCCAGGGGGCCGCGTCGACAAGACCAATCAAACCAGCGTAAGAACCTCTCTCATTGGTCACCTCCGCCAAAGGGCGCCCATTGATTGGCCGACTCCACTCTAGTGACGAAACAACGACGAGACCAACGAAAGCATTCGTCCACGATCGCACGATTGAACAGGCAAGGAACGTACCAATAAGGTACAGCCCGCAGCCCTAAACCCGAAAGACCACACCCGTAGATTTAGCAAGGAACATTCCAGAACTCCGTCCCACGAGGACAGACTTCGTTGCCAAATTTCGTCCACATCCTGGATCTATTTCGTCCAAACGCTAACGAATGCAACCATTTCCATTGTCCTGGTGGATGCACGTCGTCCAGTTCACGTCCTGTTTATCATTCGGAGATGGATGTCGTCGGATTCTCGTTAGGTCGTCGTCCTCGTCGTCTTCTTCCAGGGTTGCCAATGTGCCTCCAAGACCTCGGAAGGACTCCTGCTTTATAGACAGCAGCGATCGCAAATCTCAGAGGAGAGAGTGTGTACCTGAGCTCAGCAGGAAGGAAGCGGGGATTTTGAATGCTGCAGGCCATGGCGTCGCAGCGTCGCAGCATGGCGGGATTGGGACTGCTGGTGCTTTTGTGCGGCTGCTTCGTCTTCGCCGCTTCGCTTTCGGACACGGTATGCGCTTTCCTGTCGGGGAAGGGATGTCTTCTTGTTTACTTTGCACCGAGTTTCTTTGCTTGGATTTGTTCTTGGATTCCGTGGAGTCTGATCGCAGTAGTTGCAGAAACACGAGAAGAGTGTGCATTTGTAGATCTGACTCCATCGTGGAAGGAGCGGAGCTATTTTTCTTGACGGGATTTATTCTTGCGGTAGTTTTGAGTGTTGGAGAGAGCGTGTGGTGATGTGCTCTGTGTGTCGTTTTGTTGCTTTGCGATTCTTGTGTTCAGCAAATGGTGCTTGGGCGACGCTCGGTGATTTGAATGCCGCGTAGGGACATGATGTCCTGTACGTATGGTGAGTGCGATGCGCTAGTGTCTACGCGTATATGGCTGCCTGGACCTTCTTTCTTGAGTGTAAATTTCTTGGTTAGGCCTCCCTCTTGTCCATGGTGAATATGATACACCAATCGAGTTCAGGACACGGGATAATATTCCACCGCCGAAACTGATTACCTCTCAAGTGTCCCATATCCACGGGAACAATCTGTAGATCCAGATCAACTCCGTTGAAAGCGTGATTACCTCTCCTCTCGGCGATCAAATACCTCTTCTTGACTAGGTTGTTTCAGATGACTGTACTAGCAGCTAAGCAATGCAGAAGATCAAAGATTGCCAATCCCATATTCAACACAGCACCACTTGGTTACTGGCAACTTCCACCCTTACTCACGATACTTCTGTTCGAGAAGTCCCCCAAATTAGGGTAAAAGATGCGAGGCTTGGAATGCGAGAGGGCCCCATCCGCTCGGAAATAGCATTTAACGTCAGATTCACAATCTACCGACAACCCAACAGTCAAATCCAAACAAAACTCCCAAAACACAATCCAGGATTTCGGTTCCGGAAGTTTCATGCTGTGGCAGTTGTGCTGTTTTCTGTGCTCTGGAAAGCCCTTCCTGTGATCGTGCGTGTTGAGAATGAGGGCGCAAGTTCGACCTCCTCTGTTCGAGATATTAGCCGTCCATTTGTGCTCATCCGCGCGTCTCCCAGTTGGTTTAGTTTGCATCACCCTAGGAGTACTACGAATTGCGTATCTGGCGTCGATATTTCCGTTCCCCGGTTCAGGTAGCGATCGGTTGGGTTTAGTAACACCGCTGCGGGTTTTACAGCGAACGAGAATTGACGTGGTTTATTGCTGCGAGGCCCGTCGTGCTGAGTTGTGTTCATATGTGGTTGTGTGGCAGGTGTTCTATGACTCTTTCGACGAGGATTTCGACGGCCGTTGGATAGTCTCCCAGAGCAGCGATTACGGAGGTATTGATCTGCGTTATCCGCGCCTAGACCTGTGGACTGTATGTCGTGTTCCATCCCCTCGTTGATTTGCCGCCAATCGTCGGGCGGTGCGTTTGGGGTTGCTGGCGTTGAATGATGCATTTAGGGTTTGTTTGTTTGGAAAGGAGTACCGCGCGACAGGGCTGTGTACGCTGTCATCATGTCTGAAGGAGTGTGCGTCCGCTGAGTCATGTTTTGAAGTAGGCGAATTATGTGCTGTCCGTATCAGGTACGTGGAAGCACGCGAAGAGCGAAGGTCATGAGGATTACGGGTTGTTGGTCAGCCAGCCAGCCAAGAAGTACGGCATAGCTGTGGACTTGCCCGAGAAGGTTGACCCGAAGGATGGGGCCGTGGTTCTTCAGTACGACCTGAGGCTTCAAAACGGACTGGAGTGTGGCGGAGCCTACTTGAAGTTCCTCCAACCTCAGGTGAGAGTTGTGCGTTATGAGTTTGAGGGACTGGTCGTGCAGTGAATGTTTTTTTTCTTTTTGCCTGGAATGTTGGCGGGCACTTGTCCGGTTCGCCGGTAGACAGTCGGTGCTGGAATGGTGGGTGACCTTGGCTGGTTTGGGTCGGTGTTGACAGGAAGCGGGATGGACGGCCAACGACTTCAACAACGAGTCCCCGTATTCCATCATGTTCGGTCCGGACAAGTGCGGAGCCACGAATAAAGTTCACTTCATCTTCCGACACAAGAATCCGAACAGTGGTAAATACGTGGAGCACCACTTGAAGAACCCCCCTTCCCCCGCCGGCGACAAGCTGTCTCACGTGTACACCGCCGTGATCTATCCCAACAACACTCTGAAGCTTTTGATCGATGGCGAGGAGAAGAAGACAGCCGATCTGCTGTCTGAAGATTTCGAACCGGCAGTGATCCCCCCGAAGACCATCCCCGACCCGGAGGACAAGAAGCCCGAGGATTGGGACGACCGCGCCAAGATTCCGGATCCCGACGCCACGAAGCCCGACGATTGGGATGAAGATGCTCCCAGGGAGATCGAAGACCTGGAAGCTGAGAAGCCCGAGGTAATGTCTGCAGCTGGGGGACTATTGAGGGGTTTAGGTGGTCATACTTTCTGTTTCCCAGAGGGGTTCGTAGTCGGAGGCCGGGGCAATGCACCATGCCTACCAAAGTTGGTCGACGTGCTGATTTTGCTGCATTTGTTTTGGAACATCGCAGGGATGGTTGGATGATGAGCCCGACGAAGTGGACGACCCAGATGCCGTGAAGCCTGAGGATTGGGACGACGAGGAAGACGGCGAATGGGAACCTCCCAAGACCACGAACCCGAAATGCGAGGAGGCTCCCGGCTGCGGTGAGTGGAAACGCCCGACGAAGAAGAACCCTGCGTACAAGGGTAAGTGGAGGGCCCCCATGATCGACAACCCTGCTTACCAAGGTATTTGGGCGCCGAAGGAGATTGCCAACCCCGACTACTTCGAGTTGGAGAAGCCGAACTTGGAAGCCGTGGCCGCCATCGGTATCGAAATCTGGACCATGCAGGACGGTATCCTGTTCGACAACATTCTGGTAGCGCATGATGAGGGGGTGGCTGCGGAGTACAGGAAGACGACTTGGGAACCCAAGTACACCGCGGAGAAGGAGAAGGAGGCCGCCGAAGTGAAGAAAGCTGACGCGAAGGTGGAGAAGACCAGCCTGGACAACATCAAGGTTCGGATGAACACCCTTTGACTGAAGTTTGATGGAAACGTCGCACGTTTTTCTGTTTCTGTGCTGTCTTCTGATTCCACTGGGTTGGTGATGACATAGGGGGTTTGCGTTCTGACGGTTTTTTGGGACGTGTTTGCTTGTTCTCGACTTTTTTCAGGAGAAGGTTTTCGAAGTCCTGAAGAAGGCTGCAGATGTACCGTTTTTGGCCAAGTACAAGGAGCAGATCGATGTGAGGCCTTCATTTGGAACCCGCTCTTGCACATTTCTGGGGTTTGCTTGAATGCTTTTCAGTTATCTCTGTCCCGCTGGGCTGCTTGGGTTGTTCCACCGTGACATGGACCCATCGTGAACTGCACTGATGATTGTTTATTGGTACTTGGTGCAGGAGCTGCTTGAGAAGGGCGAGAAGAACGCGAACGTCACGCTGGGTGTGTTGGCAACGATTCCGGTGCTTTTGTTCACGATTCTGTTCAGCCTGTGCTTTGGAAAGAAGAAGTCGGTTCCCTCGGTAAGTCGTCTGCCCCCCTTTACGTTAGCGGAAGACGTGGCTTTGGGTCCTCTGGCAGGCATGTGGTGTGGTATGCAACGTGAGTGACATGGGACGCGACATCGTCCTACACGTGAGAGTTGTGGGAGAGTGTGCATTCGTGAAGCAGTGTACATCGTGTCGTCTATTAGAATTGTAGAGTTATTGAGCGTCCACGTGGCGTGGTTTGCTTCGTGTCGTGAGGAGAGTTGTGTTGGGTCGCTTTGTTTCGTGTCGGTTGCATTTAGTTACGGAGCGCTGTGTGTGGACACTGTCAGGTGACGACGGAGACCATCAAGAAGGAGGACGTTGTAACCGCGGACGACGTGGTTGCCCCGACGGAGGGACAGGTAGGAGAGGAGCAAGAGCAAGAACAGGAGATTGAGAAGGATGGAGAAGTGGGCGTCAGTGCCCGCCGCAGGGCCCGTAGAGAGACATAGGTAGAATTGACTGGGAAGTCGCTTTTGTTAGGTAGTACTTGATCACAGCGAGCGAGTAGCCCATTCACTCCAGGACCAGGAGCGAGTCTAGCTGTCGAGAACCGTGCGGTGGTTCTTGTGCATACGACCATCTGTAGAAATATGTGTGCGCCACTCTCGCCGACTTGGTTTTACACAGCGGTTTCCTTTGTTACGATGCCCGGTTCACGACAGACATTTATTACAGATGGTTAGATCTTTTTTTTTCATATCATGTATTTGATTTTGTCTAGAGTAAAGGAAGTTACACAGCCAAGGCGTGAATTCGTTTCGGTAGGTGTTGTGAGTAAGAAAAGTTCGGAATGCTGTGGTGGACGACGGGAGTTCAGACCGTTCATTTGGAGTACTTGAAGTTCTGGACGATGCATGCACTTGACAGGAGAAAGTTGAAGAACCTCGTTGCTAAACCTTACCTTACCCTGAACCAACGTGATTGCAATTTGTAATTCTGATTTGAGTTCCTCTTGCAGGGTCGGGGTTCGATAACATGATTCAGCAGTGAGCCGGGTGTCTTCGGTTCAGTCCTTGGGGATCACGGACTGTCACGCTTTACTGTTATCCTTAGAAGGGCCAGAAAGCCCTTTGCTGCCGTAATAGTATATTATGTATTTGGTTGTATTTGATCAAGAAAACACTGATCAAATACTTTTCTGTAGAAAGTAAATTAATGATCATGATGGTATGTAAATAAAAATTTATCATAACTCATCTAACGAGCCACAATTGAAGAGTTCTAGAGGGCAATACGGGTCATAAAGAGGGACCTCAAGGGCCTTTCAAGGGTTAAATTTACTCTGGAGTGCAGGGTATGTGCAAGGTAAACCAGCCTATGACAGGGAAATTGACTGGTTTGCGTTGTTTACATTTTTGAAATTTTTGAATGTTTTCACTATATGTGCAAGGTAAACCAGCCTATGACAGGGAAATTGACTGGTTTGCGTTGTTTACATTTTTGAAATTTTTGAATGTTTTCACTATATAAAGACAAACATAAGAAATGGGGAGAGTAACTGAAATTTTCATTTTTGACAAAGTATGATTTTTTCTTGAAGTTTTCTATCCAGTTAGCCCAAAACAGCCTGTAGACTACTCCAAAACCATCAAAAATTGTACCCATTGTGGTCACCAGACCACCTAAAGCAGTAGTAATATTTCCCAACATGTCTGCAATATTCTTGAACATAGGCATGACATGAAGGAATAAAAACCTTAGTTCTTGTAATGAATATATACTACAAAGGTGGAAGGTCTGAAAACAGTCACTAATAACTCCATCACCATCACCCAAAGCATTGATTTGGGCCATTAACCCCTCACCGTCCAAGGGGACCAAAAGTGCAAAAGTGTCTTTAGGTGAAATTCAAAGTGCTATAGCTTTTGCATCCAATGTCCGAATTCAATCAAACTTGTTGGAAAATTTGCGCTCTCTCTTCTAGTTTGCGTGGTAAAATTTTCAGATCAATACAAGATTTACTGAATTTTTGGAAGCCAACCGAAGTTCACAAGTTCATTTTGAGTTCAACAAATTGCATTTGATGGCTCTGCAACTTTGGGGGCTTGTATTTCCTTCATCCAAAATTCGTTTTCAATAAAATTTGTTGGGTTATGTTTCCCTTGAAGTGTAGTTGTGGTAGAATTTCCATGTCAATCCACGTTGTTTTGAATGTCTAGGAGCAATTCGAAGTTCAAAATCTCAACATTTTTGGATTATAGTGAACTTCAGTAGTTTGTTTCTTCTTCATACAATGTTCATTTCGAATAATTTTTTAGATAAGTTGCACATACTAGTCTAGTTTGTGTGTATAAAATTTCATATCAATCCAAGAAGTCATGAGTGATTGAGAAACATTTTAGTAGGAGGTTAAGTTTTTGAAGTATTTTTTGCAACCTTTCTTGCTATTTTTTGACATTTCTAAGTCATTTTGCAAACACAATGAGTCAATTGAATGATATTTTTTTTCATCAATGTGTTTTTATGCTGATTTTGAATCACTTTATAATTTAAAGTTTCTTCATTTGGGTAGATTTAGAAATCAAATTTTGCCTCCAAATGTACTTTTAGGAAAATTTCAGCATCTTTTTTCAACACTAAAACATTATAATCTGGCAATCTATGCAGTCAAATGACACCAAATTTGATGCACGTCATCCACAACAAGTGCACTACAAGATTGTTTGGTTGAGATCTCTATAACTCAGTGAAACTTAGGGCCTCTTCACACTATGGCCGTCCAAGTCGAGAGGCCGTGGGATTGAGTGACCAAACTTTGGTGAGAGTCCAAGGAAATGAGCAATAAATAGGCCAAAAAAACTAGGAATTGGAGCCTTCGGCCAGCCATAGTGTGAAGCCTCCAAAGGCCAAAGTCCAAAGTCCAAGCCCAAAGTCCAAACCTATTCCATTTTTTCAACTTCTAATCCATCCAATTTCTGAAATTTTCAATAAATTGTCACCCATGTGACAAGTTTTTCAAGCAAAAGGTTAAAAAACATGAGAAAGGAGTCAAAAATGGCCTTGGAAAAATAATTACAGCACATGCTCTCATCATTAAACAAAGAATATGAAGGATATAAATGGAATAAAAAGGTGGCATTAAACATTGAAGGGAAGTAGGTTCATAGAATGCAAAGACTCCCCATTGTAATGGTGGAGACTAGGGTTCAAACCCCAATGGGGACACAAATAAACAAATAAACAAGGCATCCTACCTATTTCTACAAAAACAGTCCGATCTAATGGTTGAGATTTTGTCAGATTTTGAAAAAAACTTGACGGACTCTCAATTAGAGTTTGGATCGGCCAGAAATGGAGACCCAAACTCTAATCGAGAGTCCGTCGCCATGTAGGCATTTGGTTGCCATGTAGGCAGACAAGTAGGCAACGGACTTTGGATTGTGCCTCCTTGTGTGAAGGCTCAAGAGGCCAAACTCTTGGGTTTTTGCAATCTCATTGGCTGAAATCGACGGACTCTCGACCTTGTGCCGTAGTGTGAAGTGGCCCTTATATCTATGACACTTCAAAAGAAATGTTGTTTTTGAACTTGTTTAGGCCTTGGGCAGTGAGGGGTTAACCTAGCTAATGAAGTCCTAATTTCATTTTCTAGATAAAGTTTGTCATGAATTAATGGAAGACTCTAATGAGTGGTTTTGTAGGTGTCTATATTAGAGAGTTGGCCTATCATGGGTTGATTTACCTTGCTTGTAATCAACACTGCTACAAATCTATGGCTACATTTGGGCCCCAAAGCCTTATTTTTTCATAGCTATTGGTCACATTTTATATGCAGGCCAATTGTTTATGGATTTTGCCTCCAGGCAAATTTACGATTTTTTAAAAACTTTATGGAGCTTTAGCATATTGTAAACTTCACAAATTTTGAAACCACAAATGGAGTTGGGTATGTTGTATTTCGTAAGAAATTATGGTAGAATCACCCATCGCCAACCACGTATGTCTGTGCATGATCTAGATTAGTAGAAGGAAAATTTATTTTTCTACACTAAAGAAAAATAGAAATGTTGGATTTTGTCAAATTTTCATACTTTTCTCTTGAAATTCAAATTTTTATCAATTTTGGTAGTCAAAGGTTGGCCTACACCCATCCCAACACATAGAGTCTTCCATAATTGCTCATCCAAAGATTAATTTGGCTCTCAAAAGTGAGCACATGTGTCATGATGGTGATGGCTAGAAGATGATTAGAAACCAAAAAACTAATGGTTGGAAATTCCCAGTACCTAAAGATTGTCCATGAGGCTTGGTTGGTTATGGATGGTTCTACCATATTGTGCCCTTTGCTTTGCTACAACCAAAATAAAAGTAAAAGAAGTTATTTAATATTTTAATTTTTAATTTTTTTTAATATTCCATGTCGTTTATGCATGAAAGAATACAAGGGCCTTGTTGTGGTGTGAGTGTTCTTGATATGAATAGAAAGCTTTAAGCACAAAGGATTGTGGGCTTTACGCTCAAAAGAGTGCCAAAGCCTTGCTCTCACAACTATAATTTTATTGACCCTACATCAATTAAGTAATAGTTTCAACTCAAGCCACTAATTTCAAATCAATATAAGCATTGGATTGAACAAGAATTATGTGGCTTAATTCAAAACCCAATAAATTGTAACAACACTTATGATGATTAAAACAAACTAGGAGCCAAAGTTGAAGAGCACATTGTTCATGATGATTGCTTGAGGATGAGAGACATCTCCATATTTCTAGGAAATTGTACAAGTAGTATCAACAACATCCTTATGATCCAACTAATATAGGTATGTGGATTAACCAACATTTGGAATTTTTTTCCCACAAGCAAGTTTTGGCTACCTCATAGACATGTAAATACTTTAGGTGTTCAACTACCTTGGCAACAAGAGAAAATGTCTCACTTGTAATACAACATCATCATTTGCATGTGGTACCAACTAGTGCATTGTTAGTAAAAAAAAAATTTATTTGTTTCAAATTCATATTTTGGAATTCATTGTATTGTGTTTTCACATGGAGCTAGCTTATTACTTATTTATTTGGTATAAATTGTATAGTACATTTTTTTTACATTGATGGTATTTTCATCATTTTTCCAACAACATTCTAGTGGCATGAGTTATTTATTGCTAGCAATGCAAAAGCATCTGACATAGCACAATGGTTAAATATTGTCAACAACAAGATGAATTGAAATTGAATGGGAATCTATTGCTTTTGTAGGTGCTTTGATAGTAGACAATGTTCATAGAGAGAATAATGCATTTTGCTAAGTTTTCAAACCAATTTGAGTATCTCTAGCCCTCACTCTTTGTTTCATTTGTACCGCTAAACAATCTAACTTGGGGTTGTGATGAACAATGAGAAAGACATGTTTTGGGATGGATGTTTATGGTAGCCATTTAATAAATACTTGTCACCCTACAACTACATATTGTACAGATTTGACACCCATCAGGGTGTCATTTGGTATTTCAAGTGTCTTGTGATACCCTCCCCACCCCCCAAATTAAGATTGGCCCATATGAACCTCAAAATTTTCATGACAACTATTTTACATACACCAAAAAAAAAAGTGTCCCTTCTACAAAGCGTCTTCTATGAACTAACCTAGATTCGAGGAGATGAAATACCAATGGAGGGTGTTGAGGTGGGAAGGCATTGGATTAGTTGGGTTTAAGGACTTAAGATAGTGTATACCTAAGCCAACTATCATCCACCACTTTATAACTTCAAAGAGACTACACTTTCAAACACTACAACAAAACAAGTGTTTTATGATTGCAAAATATGACTACAATGAGTGGTAAAATCTTAGAATATGACTCATGCAGAAAACACTATAGATGACGCATGATATAATTGAGTCTAGTCATTACCAACTAGTCAAATTTTTCATGACTCATATTTGTAGTTATATGTGTTGGGGGTATAATTATACATTTATTGCCTATGTGACATATACGTTGACTACCCTTGGAGGCTTGACTTTTTCTTGAGTTGCCCGGGCAAATGAAAAAAAAGCCTATGTGGCATATGACTCCATGTAGTCATATTTTAAGCTAATGTGGAATATGACTATGGTGAGTTATATTTTGGCTGATGTGGCATATGACTTTTTATAGTCATATTTTTTGTTAATGTGAAAAATAACTCTCGTGAGTCATATTTTTTGTCGATGTGAAAAATGACTCTCATGAGTCATATTCTCTACATGTTGATGTAAAAATGTCTCTAGTGGGTCATATTTTTTGTTGATGTAGAATATGACCTTCATGAGTCATATCTTTTGTTGATGTGAAATATGACTAATGTAAGTCATATTTTGGCTCATGTAGTAGTTCACATGAAATGTTACTTATAATTTTATGATTGAATGTAGTCATAATTTTAAAAATATAGTCACATTATTGACATGATTGTGAGCATTATATAACTATAATGAGTTATATTTTGGATAAGATATATTATAAAATATGACTCAAGCATGTAATATTTGTAATTGGGGTGACTTGAGGTTTATAGTAGCCTTTTTCATAAACTACAATCACATTTTTCATACATTCTACATTGACGTGAGGCATTGCAATCATGCATCAATATGATTTAGCAGCTA
>OY987266.1:9620017-9802232 GCA_963920665.1 Straminergon stramineum
ATTAAATCCAATTTTGAATTCAAGATCACTTAGTTAATTTGTAGAAGATTCCAGTAACTTATCACACTTTAAAAATAGATTAAAATTATGAAAGATAGAGTACGATGAAATTTGATAATCTATGGTGTTAATTTTGGATTAAAAATACCAAAGTTCATCTAATTTAGGTCAAAGAGGAAACTTGAAATTTAGTGACATGTAGAATCCGATTTTGAAAGTAAAAATGAATTTAGACTTATAGGCTAAAAGAAAATGTTGGATTAAATCTTGAAGGATGGATTAGAGTCAAACCTTCATGCATCTATATTTTTTGCTAAAAACATTCCATTATAAATATCTTTACGAATTTAAAAAAGGCATGCAAAGCTCCAGTACAATTTAAGCTAACAAAATTTTAAATTTCTCAACTTGAATTTGGAGGTTTAGAGTTTTGGCCTAGATTGGCTAAAACCATCTAAAACCTCTAACATTTATAGTTTGTGTGTGTTTTAGTTTAGATGTAAACCACTTATAATTTATCATTAGAAAAAAAATAGTTCATTGCTTAGAATGCTCATTGAGCAATACTTAAATATCTAATTTTAGATTTGAAGCCCAACAACAACAAAACATTGTTGTATTTGTTTTATCTTAAGATTATAGATAAAACACTCACATATATCATACATTGAAGTTTGTCTCTTTCTTAGAAAGGTTCTCTGCAATGTCATATAAACAATATTTATAAAGACTCTTTATAGAGTTGTTTAGAAGTCACAAAATTATTCATATAAAGATTGAGGCTCAGCGTGATACACATAGTTGTATTGCAATTAAAAGATGGTTGTTTGAATTTTTTACAAGAATATAGACTATAAAAATGTTATCCGTTTTTTCAATTCAAAAATGTTTTTGAGTAGTGCCTCTATCAAATACTTTTATTATTATATACTTAGTACATAGACATAGATACTTTGATTGATGTAGGGCATTTGCTTAGTTGTCTTTTTTTGCTATAACTATAAGTACTTAAGGCCTCACAACTTCCCTTTAGACATTTTGTAGAATTGTATGCAACATACATTCACTTTGTAACAAATTTTGTTGTTAAAATAGCTTAGTGCTTAGTATAGTTATATTTAGTGAGCCACATCACTACGTTAAGTGACATCACTAAAGCAAATTGTGTGCATGACTAGGGTTTTAAAACCCTAGTTGCCATTTCTTTTTTATCTTTGTTTTTCATTGCTTCTTATGTTTTGTTTTTTGTTTTTTTCTAGCTCTTGCTTACTAGTTCTTACTTTTTGTTGTTTTTTAATTCTGGATCCTTGCTTCTAGTTTCTTCTCGTTGCTTTTTATTTCTTAATCCTTGCTTCTAGTTTTGTATTGTTACTTCTTAATTCTTGCTTCTTAGTTCTTATTTTTCTTTGCTTCTTAGTTTTTGATTCTTCCTTGTAGTTTTGTCTTGTTACTTCTTAATTCTTGCTTCCTGGTTTTTGCGTCTTATTGCTTTTTAGTTTTTGCTCCTTATTTCTAGTTTCCTTATGATACATCTTAATTGTTGCTTCCTAATTCTTGTTTCTTCTTGCTTCCTAGTTCTTGCTTTTCATTTCTTCTTCATGCATTCTAACTCGTGTTTCCTATTGCTTCTTAATTCTTGATTTTTCTTGTTACTTGTTTCATTTTATTGCATCATAAATTATACTTTTCATTTCTTCACGTTGCATCTATTGTTAGCTTAAATTGTACTGGAGCTTTGCATGCCTTTTTTAAATTCGTAAAGATATTTATAATGGAATGTTTTTAGCAAAAAATATAGATGCATGAAGGTTTGACTCTAATCCATCCTTCAAGATTTAATCCAACATTTTCTTTTAGCCTATAAGTCTAAATTCATTTTTACTTTCAAAATCGGATTCTACATGTCACTAAATTTCAAGTTTCCTCTTTGACCTAAATTAGATGAACTTTGGTATTTTTAATCCAAAATTAACACCATAGATTATCAAATTTCATCGTACTCTATCTTTCATAATTTTAATCTATTTTTTAAAGTGTGATAAGTTACTGGAATCTTCTACAAATTAACTAAGTGATCTTGAATTCAAAATTGGATTTAATAAATTCTTAGAAGTTTGATCTAAATCTCAAATTTATAGCGCAACTGTAGTTTCTACAAGAAGAGAAAAGAATAAGTGCCAAATTTGAGGACATGCCTAGGAATCTATTTCTACAACATTTCCATTCTTCAACATGTATACTGTAATTGTATCATGAGGTTTGCTTTAATCCATTTTTTTTGTGTTTTTTGTATTTTTGTATACAACTAGGATAACAACTTTTAAAACAAGGGGTATAAATGAGATATATAATCTAATTCTTTCCTTTCAACCTATTTCGTTCTACTTCCCCCTCTTGACTTTCTCCAAATTATTTTCAATATTTTTTGTTTTTTCCTTTATTTTTTTGGATAGTTTAGAATTGCAATCTTTGACTTCTATTTCTACTAATTAATTTTTAATTACTCTAGGAATCAAACAATTATAATGACATCAACCTCATAAGTACTAACTAAATATCTACTTAAGACTTTAAAACTTCATTTGACCAACTGTGTGTATTATAATCAAATCCTTATAAGGGGATCAATTAGTCTCCAAACCATGTCCAAAGCTTCAAGTTGCAACTTGGAACCTATGCTTCTTTTTCAAACACTTAGAGACTCTCAACACAAATCGCACTTTTCACTTACTTTTGCTCCATAGCCACTCGGGTATGAATTTTTCTCACTCTTTTTTCTTCTCCTTGGATTAGATTTTTCTCAATCTTCAAGTAATTTTTTCTAACTCTACAGCCTTCAATCTACATCACTAGTTTAAATGCATTAGATTTCGCTTTTGTATTAGCCATCACAATCAATTAGCATAATTAGCCAATGCTACACCAAATTCCAATAGTGGGTCAAGGCATCCTGATTTTTATCTTGAGTTCTCTGGCTTAGTCCCGCCTTCGTGCTTTGGTTTGTCTATTGGCTTTTATTCCTCTATAATTTTGATGCATTTCGTTGCATCTTAACTTGTGTTTGTTGTTGCTTTTTGTAGTATCTTAGTTCTTTCTTCTTCTTATTATTTAATGCATATTAAATTCAGTTTCTTATAGCTTCTTATTGCATATTAATTCTATCATCTCCTCGTTTTTTGTTACATCTTACTTTTTGCTTGTTATTACCTTTTAATACTTGCCGCCTTCTAGTTCTTGTTCCCTGTATCACCATTGTTGTTTGTTCTTCTTATTTATTTACAATTTTTAGAGATATAGTGGTTATGGATTTTTCTTACTTTAAACTTGTGCTTCATATTTTTTGTTGCCTAAAATCTTTGAAGGTTGAGTTAAATTTTTCATTCACTAAAAATTAATCTCTTTCATTGTACATATAGGCAATTAAAGCTAGAATGAAGTTATTGGAGGCTACTTACAACACTAAAGAAACAACTTCTTCACATTTTTGTAAGGAATATAGGTCCTAAAGCGTGTAGGAATATACATTTATAGAGTGTTATTGTGATATGTCTTGTGTTAGTGACTAATAAATGTCATTGAAAAGAGTCACATTTTTTCTTACATTTTCTCCCTTCAATATAACTATCTCTTGTAAATCTCAAAAATCATATGTACTCAGTTTTTATTGGATGGAGTCATTTATATAGCTGCTAAATCATATTGATGCATGATTGCAATGCCTCACGTCAATGTAGAATGTATGAAAAATGTGATTGTAGTTTATGAAAAAGGCTACTATAAACCTCAAGTCACCCCAATTACAAATATTACATGCTTGAGTCATATTTTATAATATATCTTATCCAAAATATAACTCATTATAGTTATATAATGCTCACAATCATGTCAATAATGTGACTATATTTTTAAAATTATGACTACATTCAATCATAAAATTATAAGTAACATTTCATGTGAACTACTACATGAGCCAAAATATGACTTACATTAGTCATATTTCACATCAACAAAAGATATGACTCATGAAGGTCATATTCTACATCAACAAAAAATATGACCCACTAGAGACATTTTTACATCAACATGTAGAGAATATGACTCATGAGAGTCATTTTTCACATCGACAAAAAATATGACTCACGAGAGTTATTTTTCACATTAACAAAAAATATGACTATAAAAAGTCATATGCCACATCAGCCAAAATATAACTCACCATAGTCATATTCCACATTAGCTTAAAATATGACTACATGGAGTCATATGCCACATAGGCTTTTTTTTCATTTGCCCGGGCAACTCAAGAAAAAGTCAAGCCTCCAAGGGTAGTCAACGTATATGTCACATAGGCAATAAATGTATAATTATACCCCCAACACATATAACTACAAATATGAGTCATGAAAAATTTGACTAGTTGGTAATGACTAGACTCAATTATATCATGCGTCATCTATAGTGTTTTCTGCATGAGTCATATTCTAAGATTTTACCACTCATTGTAGTCATATTTTGCAATCATAAAACACTTGTTTTGTTGTAGTGTTTGAAAGTGTAGTCTCTTTGAAGTTATAAAGTGGTGGATGATAGTTGGCTTAGGTATACACTATCTTAAGTCCTTAAACCCAACTAATCCAATGCCTTCCCACCTCAACACCCTCCATTGGTATTTCATCTCCTCGAATCTAGGTTAGTTCATAGAAGACGCTTTGTAGAAGGGACACTTTTTTTTTTGGTGTATGTAAAATAGTTGTCATGAAAATTTTGAGGTTCATATGGGCCAATCTTAATTTGGGGGGTGGGGAGGGTATCACAAGACACTTGAAATACCAAATGACACCCTGATGGGTGTCAAATCTGTACAATATGTAGTTGTAGGGTGACAAGTATTTATTAAATGGCTACCATAAACATCCATCCCAAAACATGTCTTTCTCATTGTTCATCACAACCCCAAGTTAGATTGTTTAGCGGTACAAATGAAACAAAGAGTGAGGGCTAGAGATACTCAAATTGGTTTGAAAACTTAGCAAAATGCATTATTCTCTCTATGAACATTGTCTACTATCAAAGCACCTACAAAAGCAATAGATTCCCATTCAATTTCAATTCATCTTGTTGTTGACAATATTTAACCATTGTGCTATGTCAGATGCTTTTGCATTGCTAGCAATAAATAACTCATGCCACTAGAATGTTGTTGGAAAAATGATGAAAATACCATCAATGTAAAAAAAATGTACTATACAATTTATACCAAATAAATAAGTAATAAGCTAGCTCCATGTGAAAACACAATACAATGAATTCCAAAATATGAATTTGAAACAAATAAATTTTTTTTTTACTAACAATGCACTAGTTGGTACCACATGCAAATGATGATGTTGTATTACAAGTGAGACATTTTCTCTTGTTGCCAAGGTAGTTGAACACCTAAAGTATTTACATGTCTATGAGGTAGCCAAAACTTGCTTGTGGGAAAAAAATTCCAAATGTTGGTTAATCCACATACCTATATTAGTTGGATCATAAGGATGTTGTTGATACTACTTGTACAATTTCCTAGAAATATGGAGATGTCTCTCATCCTCAAGCAATCATCATGAACAATGTGCTCTTCAACTTTGGCTCCTAGTTTGTTTTAATCATCATAAGTGTTGTTACAATTTATTGGGTTTTGAATTAAGCCACATAATTCTTGTTCAATCCAATGCTTATATTGATTTGAAATTAGTGGCTTGAGTTGAAACTATTACTTAATTGATGTAGGGTCAATAAAATTATAGTTGTGAGAGCAAGGCTTTGGCACTCTTTTGAGCGTAAAGCCCACAATCCTTTGTGCTTAAAGCTTTCTATTCATATCAAGAACACTCACACCACAACAAGGCCCTTGTATTCTTTCATGCATAAACGACATGGAATATTAAAAAAAATTAAAAATTAAAATATTAAATAACTTCTTTTACTTTTATTTTGGTTGTAGCAAAGCAAAGGGCACAATATGGTAGAACCATCCATAACCAACCAAGCCTCATGGACAATCTTTAGGTACTGGGAATTTCCAACCATTAGTTTTTTGGTTTCTAATCATCTTCTAGCCATCACCATCATGACACATGTGCTCACTTTTGAGAGCCAAATTAATCTTTGGATGAGCAATTATGGAAGACTCTATGTGTTGGGATGGGTGTAGGCCAACCTTTGACTACCAAAATTGATAAAAATTTGAATTTCAAGAGAAAAGTATGAAAATTTGACAAAATCCAACATTTCTATTTTTCTTTAGTGTAGAAAAATAAATTTTCCTTCTACTAATCTAGATCATGCACAGACATACGTGGTTGGCGATGGGTGATTCTACCATAATTTCTTACGAAATACAACATACCCAACTCCATTTGTGGTTTCAAAATTTGTGAAGTTTACAATATGCTAAAGCTCCATAAAGTTTTTAAAAAATCGTAAATTTGCCTGGAGGCAAAATCCATAAACAATTGGCCTGCATATAAAATGTGACCAATAGCTATGAAAAAATAAGGCTTTGGGGCCCAAATGTAGCCATAGATTTGTAGCAGTGTTGATTACAAGCAAGGTAAATCAACCCATGATAGGCCAACTCTCTAATATAGACACCTACAAAACCACTCATTAGAGTCTTCCATTAATTCATGACAAACTTTATCTAGAAAATGAAATTAGGACTTCATTAGCTAGGTTAACCCCTCACTGCCCAAGGCCTAAACAAGTTCAAAAACAACATTTCTTTTGAAGTGTCATAGATATAAGGGCCACTTCACACTACGGCACAAGGTCGAGAGTCCGTCGATTTCAGCCAATGAGATTGCAAAAACCCAAGAGTTTGGCCTCTTGAGCCTTCACACAAGGAGGCACAATCCAAAGTCCGTTGCCTACTTGTCTGCCTACATGGCAACCAAATGCCTACATGGCGACGGACTCTCGATTAGAGTTTGGGTCTCCATTTCTGGCCGATCCAAACTCTAATTGAGAGTCCGTCAAGTTTTTTTCAAAATCTGACAAAATCTCAACCATTAGATCGGACTGTTTTTGTAGAAATAGGTAGGATGCCTTGTTTATTTGTTTATTTGTGTCCCCATTGGGGTTTGAACCCTAGTCTCCACCATTACAATGGGGAGTCTTTGCATTCTATGAACCTACTTCCCTTCAATGTTTAATGCCACCTTTTTATTCCATTTATATCCTTCATATTCTTTGTTTAATGATGAGAGCATGTGCTGTAATTATTTTTCCAAGGCCATTTTTGACTCCTTTCTCATGTTTTTTAACCTTTTGCTTGAAAAACTTGTCACATGGGTGACAATTTATTGAAAATTTCAGAAATTGGATGGATTAGAAGTTGAAAAAATGGAATAGGTTTGGACTTTGGGCTTGGACTTTGGACTTTGGCCTTTGGAGGCTTCACACTATGGCTGGCCGAAGGCTCCAATTCCTAGTTTTTTTGGCCTATTTATTGCTCATTTCCTTGGACTCTCACCAAAGTTTGGTCACTCAATCCCACGGCCTCTCGACTTGGACGGCCATAGTGTGAAGAGGCCCTAAGTTTCACTGAGTTATAGAGATCTCAACCAAACAATCTTGTAGTGCACTTGTTGTGGATGACGTGCATCAAATTTGGTGTCATTTGACTGCATAGATTGCCAGATTATAATGTTTTAGTGTTGAAAAAAGATGCTGAAATTTTCCTAAAAGTACATTTGGAGGCAAAATTTGATTTCTAAATCTACCCAAATGAAGAAACTTTAAATTATAAAGTGATTCAAAATCAGCATAAAAACACATTGATGAAAAAAAATATCATTCAATTGACTCATTGTGTTTGCAAAATGACTTAGAAATGTCAAAAAATAGCAAGAAAGGTTGCAAAAAATACTTCAAAAACTTAACCTCCTACTAAAATGTTTCTCAATCACTCATGACTTCTTGGATTGATATGAAATTTTATACACACAAACTAGACTAGTATGTGCAACTTATCTAAAAAATTATTCGAAATGAACATTGTATGAAGAAGAAACAAACTACTGAAGTTCACTATAATCCAAAAATGTTGAGATTTTGAACTTCGAATTGCTCCTAGACATTCAAAACAACGTGGATTGACATGGAAATTCTACCACAACTACACTTCAAGGGAAACATAACCCAACAAATTTTATTGAAAACGAATTTTGGATGAAGGAAATACAAGCCCCCAAAGTTGCAGAGCCATCAAATGCAATTTGTTGAACTCAAAATGAACTTGTGAACTTCGGTTGGCTTCCAAAAATTCAGTAAATCTTGTATTGATCTGAAAATTTTACCACGCAAACTAGAAGAGAGAGCGCAAATTTTCCAACAAGTTTGATTGAATTCGGACATTGGATGCAAAAGCTATAGCACTTTGAATTTCACCTAAAGACACTTTTGCACTTTTGGTCCCCTTGGACGGTGAGGGGTTAATGGCCCAAATCAATGCTTTGGGTGATGGTGATGGAGTTATTAGTGACTGTTTTCAGACCTTCCACCTTTGTAGTATATATTCATTACAAGAACTAAGGTTTTTATTCCTTCATGTCATGCCTATGTTCAAGAATATTGCAGACATGTTGGGAAATATTACTACTGCTTTAGGTGGTCTGGTGACCACAATGGGTACAATTTTTGATGGTTTTGGAGTAGTCTACAGGCTGTTTTGGGCTAACTGGATAGAAAACTTCAAGAAAAAATCATACTTTGTCAAAAATGAAAATTTCAGTTACTCTCCCCATTTCTTATGTTTGTCTTTATATAGTGAAAACATTCAAAAATTTCAAAAATGTAAACAACGCAAACCAGTCAATTTCCCTGTCATAGGCTGGTTTACCTTGCACATATAGTGAAAACATTCAAAAATTTCAAAAATGTAAACAACGCAAACCAGTCAATTTCCCTGTCATAGGCTGGTTTACCTTGCACATACCCTGCACTCCAGAGTAAATTTAACCCTTGAAAGGCCCTTGAGGTCCCTCTTTATGACCCGTATTGCCCTCTAGAACTCTTCAATTGTGGCTCGTTAGATGAGTTATGATAAATTTTTATTTACATACCATCATGATCATTAATTTACTTTCTACAGAAAAGTATTTGATCAGTGTTTTCTTGATCAAATACAACCAAATACATAATATACTATTACGGCAGCAAAGGGCTTTCTGGCCCTTCTAAGGATAACAGTAAAGCGTGACAGTCCGTGATCCCCAAGGACTGAACCGAAGACACCCGGCTCACTGCTGAATCATGTTATCGAACCCCGACCCTGCAAGAGGAACTCAAATCAGAATTACAAATTGCAATCACGTTGGTTCAGGGTAAGGTAAGGTTTAGCAACGAGGTTCTTCAACTTTCTCCTGTCAAGTGCATGCATCGTCCAGAACTTCAAGTACTCCAAATGAACGGTCTGAACTCCCGTCGTCCACCACAGCATTCCGAACTTTTCTTACTCACAACACCTACCGAAACGAATTCACGCCTTGGCTGTGTAACTTCCTTTACTCTAGACAAAATCAAATACATGATATGAAAAAAAAAGATCTAACCATCTGTAATAAATGTCTGTCGTGAACCGGGCATCGTAACAAAGGAAACCGCTGTGTAAAACCAAGTCGGCGAGAGTGGCGCACACATATTTCTACAGATGGTCGTATGCACAAGAACCACCGCACGGTTCTCGACAGCTAGACTCGCTCCTGGTCCTGGAGTGAATGGGCTACTCGCTCGCTGTGATCAAGTACTACCTAACAAAAGCGACTTCCCAGTCAATTCTACCTATGTCTCTCTACGGGCCCTGCGGCGGGCACTGACGCCCACTTCTCCATCCTTCTCAATCTCCTGTTCTTGCTCTTGCTCCTCTCCTACCTGTCCCTCCGTCGGGGCAACCACGTCGTCCGCGGTTACAACGTCCTCCTTCTTGATGGTCTCCGTCGTCACCTGACAGTGTCCACACACAGCGCTCCGTAACTAAATGCAACCGACACGAAACAAAGCGACCCAACACAACTCTCCTCACGACACGAAGCAAACCACGCCACGTGGACGCTCAATAACTCTACAATTCTAATAGACGACACGATGTACACTGCTTCACGAATGCACACTCTCCCACAACTCTCACGTGTAGGACGATGTCGCGTCCCATGTCACTCACGTTGCATACCACACCACATGCCTGCCAGAGGACCCAAAGCCACGTCTTCCGCTAACGTAAAGGGGGGCAGACGACTTACCGAGGGAACCGACTTCTTCTTTCCAAAGCACAGGCTGAACAGAATCGTGAACAAAAGCACCGGAATCGTTGCCAACACACCCAGCGTGACGTTCGCGTTCTTCTCGCCCTTCTCAAGCAGCTCCTGCACCAAGTACCAATAAACAATCATCAGTGCAGTTCACGATGGGTCCATGTCACGGTGGAACAACCCAAGCAGCCCAGCGGGACAGAGATAACTGAAAAGCATTCAAGCAAACCCCAGAAATGTGCAAGAGCGGGTTCCAAATGAAGGCCTCACATCGATCTGCTCCTTGTACTTGGCCAAAAACGGTACATCTGCAGCCTTCTTCAGGACTTCGAAAACCTTCTCCTGAAAAAAGTCGAGAACAAGCAAACACGTCCCAAAAAACCGTCAGAACGCAAACCCCCTATGTCATCACCAACCCAGTGGAATCAGAAGACAGCACAGAAACAGAAAAACGTGCGACGTTTCCATCAAACTTCAGTCAAAGGGTGTTCATCCGAACCTTGATGTTGTCCAGGCTGGTCTTCTCCACCTTCGCGTCAGCTTTCTTCACTTCGGCGGCCTCCTTCTCCTTCTCCGCGGTGTACTTGGGTTCCCAAGTCGTCTTCCTGTACTCCGCAGCCACCCCCTCATCATGCGCTACCAGAATGTTGTCGAACAGGATACCGTCCTGCATGGTCCAGATTTCGATACCGATGGCGGCCACGGCTTCCAAGTTCGGCTTCTCCAACTCGAAGTAGTCGGGGTTGGCAATCTCCTTCGGCGCCCAAATACCTTGGTAAGCAGGGTTGTCGATCATGGGGGCCCTCCACTTACCCTTGTACGCAGGGTTCTTCTTCGTCGGGCGTTTCCACTCACCGCAGCCGGGAGCCTCCTCGCATTTCGGGTTCGTGGTCTTGGGAGGTTCCCATTCGCCGTCTTCCTCGTCGTCCCAATCCTCAGGCTTCACGGCATCTGGGTCGTCCACTTCGTCGGGCTCATCATCCAACCATCCCTGCGATGTTCCAAAACAAATGCAGCAAAATCAGCACGTCGACCAACTTTGGTAGGCATGGTGCATTGCCCCGGCCTCCGACTACGAACCCCTCTGGGAAACAGAAAGTATGACCACCTAAACCCCTCAATAGTCCCCCAGCTGCAGACATTACCTCGGGCTTCTCAGCTTCCAGGTCTTCGATCTCCCTGGGAGCATCTTCATCCCAATCGTCGGGCTTCGTGGCGTCGGGATCCGGAATCTTGGCGCGGTCGTCCCAATCCTCGGGCTTCTTGTCCTCCGGGTCGGGGATGGTCTTCGGGGGGATCACTGCCGGTTCGAAATCTTCAGACAGCAGATCGGCTGTCTTCTTCTCCTCGCCATCGATCAAAAGCTTCAGAGTGTTGTTGGGATAGATCACGGCGGTGTACACGTGAGACAGCTTGTCGCCGGCGGGGGAAGGGGGGTTCTTCAAGTGGTGCTCCACGTATTTACCACTGTTCGGATTCTTGTGTCGGAAGATGAAGTGAACTTTATTCGTGGCTCCGCACTTGTCCGGACCGAACATGATGGAATACGGGGACTCGTTGTTGAAGTCGTTGGCCGTCCATCCCGCTTCCTGTCAACACCGACCCAAACCAGCCAAGGTCACCCACCATTCCAGCACCGACTGTCTACCGGCGAACCGGACAAGTGCCCGCCAACATTCCAGGCAAAAAGAAAAAAAACATTCACTGCACGACCAGTCCCTCAAACTCATAACGCACAACTCTCACCTGAGGTTGGAGGAACTTCAAGTAGGCTCCGCCACACTCCAGTCCGTTTTGAAGCCTCAGGTCGTACTGAAGAACCACGGCCCCATCCTTCGGGTCAACCTTCTCGGGCAAGTCCACAGCTATGCCGTACTTCTTGGCTGGCTGGCTGACCAACAACCCGTAATCCTCATGACCTTCGCTCTTCGCGTGCTTCCACGTACCTGATACGGACAGCACATAATTCGCCTACTTCAAAACATGACTCAGCGGACGCACACTCCTTCAGACATGATGACAGCGTACACAGCCCTGTCGCGCGGTACTCCTTTCCAAACAAACAAACCCTAAATGCATCATTCAACGCCAGCAACCCCAAACGCACCGCCCGACGATTGGCGGCAAATCAACGAGGGGATGGAACACGACATACAGTCCACAGGTCTAGGCGCGGATAACGCAGATCAATACCTCCGTAATCGCTGCTCTGGGAGACTATCCAACGGCCGTCGAAATCCTCGTCGAAAGAGTCATAGAACACCTGCCACACAACCACATATGAACACAACTCAGCACGACGGGCCTCGCAGCAATAAACCACGTCAATTCTCGTTCGCTGTAAAACCCGCAGCGGTGTTACTAAACCCAACCGATCGCTACCTGAACCGGGGAACGGAAATATCGACGCCAGATACGCAATTCGTAGTACTCCTAGGGTGATGCAAACTAAACCAACTGGGAGACGCGCGGATGAGCACAAATGGACGGCTAATATCTCGAACAGAGGAGGTCGAACTTGCGCCCTCATTCTCAACACGCACGATCACAGGAAGGGCTTTCCAGAGCACAGAAAACAGCACAACTGCCACAGCATGAAACTTCCGGAACCGAAATCCTAGATGCTAGAGTGATGCGGAGATCATTGGCTATTTCACTGAGGATATTGTTTGTGTGACTTGAGATCCTTGATGCTTACTGCATGATACCCCTGCAGGTGCAGGAGAGACACCTGGAATCGTAGTTCCACATCGATGCGAGATCTGCCTCAACGAGGGTAGCGGTGACTCAAAATTGAAACACCTGGATTACGTTTAGTGCTACTAGATGAAGGGCGTGTGAGTGAGCTCGTCTTGCAAGAAAATGCAACTACCGATACAAGAGACCATCCGGTCAAGAAGGCGTGCTCGATCGAGGCAACGATCCGCAATCACGCGTGACGACCAATATAACGTTGTTCCAAGACAGGTCAAATGGCGATTTCGCCAGATATCCCCGCCAGATCAAAGCGATTGGACTATCATTGTAGCTTCAGAAACGCGCGACAAGGGACCAATAGTCTCTAAGGTACACGTGAGCCATTCATGCAAGGAACCTAACAGACAAGACATCATCTCCAGCCACAAAATTACCGACAGTCCACAATGCATCATTTCCTCTTCGAATCATAACTCGCATGTTCAGAAAACGACACGCGACTCCACGCGCTCTCAGACATTCGACCTCGATTGTGAAAGAAGTTCCGTCATGAAACAGAGCTCCGCAAATGTCATCAGGAAGCTCGATCCACAAATGTGACCAGAAGGTCCGATCCACAAATGCAAAATTCTCCCAACCACCGTATACTGCAAGAAAGAACGGACGCAAAGAAACTCGGTCGGTCGGGAAAGAAGCAAGAACAGACGCCGCGAGAGAAAGAGCATACAGTGTCTGAAAGCGAAGCGGCGAAGACGAAGCAGCCGCACAAAAACACCAGCAATCCCAAGCCCGCCATGCTCCGATGCTGAGACGCCATGGCCTGCAGCATTCCACAACCCTCGTTTCCTTCCGTCCGAGCTCGGATTTGCTCTCTCGCACTTCTGGGGTTTGCGGTAAAGCTAGAGAGCGGTCTGGCCAAGGCTTTGGAGGCAGAAGAGTCCAGGACGACAACGACAACGACGACCTAACGAGAACCTGACGACATCCATCCATGTCGGACCTAACGACATCCATCCGAGCCCTGCGAAAGCTACCGTCGATGACCACTGTAACTAACCCTTCAAGGACGAGGAAGACCATACTTTGGCTCATATTTCTTAGCAGTTTTGAAGAGGTTTTAAGAGAATTTTTATTTGATCACTAAAGTATTTTTCTGATTTAATACATACAATGTTCTTTACTTCATCTGCATTTAAATAATACTTTCGACAATATGGTCAATCAAAACGGTCATTTCAAAAGCACATATCCTTTTAATTTAAAGAGTTAAGGTGGAGACACCAATACCTTTGTCATTTGGTGCCCTTATTAGAAAATGAGTAATGTCATAACAATTTTTTCTAAGAAATAATTCCTCTATCGTTAAGTGATCCATGATACTTAAGATGTAATCATCAAAAGCGAGTGAGTAAAGTACAAATACATAGATAAAACTAAAAATGATTTCTATCTACATATAGCTACAAGGTGGATTTATTCTCTTTACTAGGGAGAAATTCCGTAATGAATAGAAAGAACTCTAATATCGGTATTCTTCTTAATACCTTGGAAGATGATATACAATAGTACAATACATATACATTATTCAAGGTATTTTGATTAGTATGTGAAGCACTAATAACTTTCATTCCCACTCAATTTGAAATTATTTAAATTCAATTAGTATATTATTATGGTTGTTCAAAGAAAACCAAGAAAATTTAGGTTACATCATTTCTCTATAATTTCAAATAGTATGATAATCGTTCAATTTTTATCTACTTACATCTATATTTATCCAAATTATATCCAATTTCGTCTATTTTATGTAATGTGATGTATGTGTGGCATTGAATTCTTCAGGTAACACATTTATTTTATTTTTTGAATATTTTGCTCATATCTTTGTGAGAATAAATTATTTATCCCATCTTAGTCCCATTGGTCACAAAAGAATGTTTTTTTTAAGATTCCAAGATTGTTCACAATGAATGAGATGCTAATAGGACAAAGATTGCCAAAAATGTCTTCTATTTGTCATCTAGAATGTAGACTTTTGTGTATTTAGGACTTAAAATTGCTAAAGTGGTTTTTGATGGCAATCCAATAATATTGGCAAAAATCCAAATAATATTTGAGCTTATTTGTTAATGCCTAATATTTTCATTGCAATATTTAACCCCTAAAGGATTAAGGTGCATTTTTAGGCAACATAGAAATTTTAGGTAGGTACGTGCAACTAGAGATTTTCATGTTTTTGGCCCAAACTTTAATAGAAGTGTGGACAAGGAATATCTTTCATGTGCACTAAATTTCAAGACATTTGGAAATATGAATCAAAAGTTATGGCCTAATATGTAGTTTGTTTCTCAACTCTGGTAGTCCAAGCAGATCTGAAAAAATCATTTTTTTCAAAAATAGAAATTTGAAATTGGTTTGTTAGAGTCACATATACATAGAAAGCTTTGAATCATTCCATTTTGATGAATGTGTCAAAAGTTATGAGATGTTTTAGTTTGCGGGCAAGTATGGATTCTCTACTCTAAAATAAACTTTGAAGTTCTTTATTTAACTCAATTCTTAATATTTTTTGGAAAAAAATAATAACATTAGGTGTAGATTGTTTATTACAACATTACAACTATTGGAATTGGCATTTTTCAATTCCATTAATGAATTTTTAACAATTATATATTTTGAATAATTCTCTATATCTTTCTATTTACTATTTTTTTACTATATATTGCACAGTTCCAAATGATTTGAAAATTTTCAAGCATGTTTCCAACTTGACTTGAAGAATGAATCTAAAGAAGCACCACCATTTTGGACATTTTTTCATACAAATGTGACCTTGTGAAGTGCAACTGCCTAGATTTTCACAAGGCCCAAAAAAGGATTTTTGTCACTTCAAATGCAAATATCTTGCAATCTACATAGAGAAAAATTCGGAATTCTTTTCCACATCTTTCTAATCTTGCGTACTACAAGTTCCTATGGGTACATGTGTCCAAAATGATATTTTTCAAAAATTTGGTACTTGTATTAGAAATGGGAGTTCTTGAGAGTTTTTGGTGATAACATAGTCAAGGAACTTTAGGGGTTAATCAATAATTGTTTTATTTTAGATTTTTTGTTGCAACATCTCAAAATATTTGGTTGCTACGACAAATTTGCCAAGTTTTACATTTATTTATACTTCAAATTATACTTCAACAAATTTGCTACAAGGATTTGACTAAGTATAGTAATCATGTGCCCTTTCTTAATTCTTAAAAGCATCAAGTAAGACCAAAATATTTGTTGAAATATGGGGATATTTCTCAGAAACTGCTAATTTTTATTGCAATAATTTTTTGTCTATTCAAATTGACAAGGATGCCAAAAATTTTAATTCTTAATAACCACATTGATAGAATATCCTCGATTCTTCACTAGACTTGTGAAAAATTGCTCTTTGTATTTGATACTTATTTGGATATTTTCTTATAAATTTTTATTTGATATAGAAGAAATTAGCTATTTGCTAAAAAATTCTTTTTGAAGAATTTTTTCTCAGACATTTGGCTATTCTTCATGCAAGAAAAATCCACTATTGTAGCATGACAATATTATTGTGTGAATAGTTATCACTAGAAGAAAATCTTGTTGGAGTCAACACAATCTACATGATATTTTTTTCGTTTCCAAAGCAAATTTCTGTTGAATTTGATATTCTTTTGTCAATTGTCATTGAAAACAGAAAAAAGTCATGTATATTGACTCCAATAAGGTTTTCTTCTAGTGTATAGAGAGATATGCCAAGGAGGATTGACCCCTCCTATTGCCCCATCCAAGGGTAAATGTAAAAATTGCAAATTTACAAATATTATCATATGTAATAAAAAAAATTCCAGTGTTTTCACCAGGGGTAAAATACGGGGCAAATAACGGGGTCAATCCTCCCTGGCCGTAGAGGTCAATTTGTGATTTTTCCTTTCTTACCGGTTTCGGTTAGTGAGTGGCCGGCACTTGGGACTGGCCGGTATAGGTTGGAACGAACAGATGCATCCCCTTTGGATGGATGGATGGGATGGATGATACTTATTTGCCATTGGCCGAGTTTCTGGAAAGTTCTTTGGAGGAAACTGCACTTGCAATCATGAATTTCATGATGGGTCCATTTCCTTCATACGTCGGTTGGTCCGGACTGAGCGGACTTCAGGCAGTTCTTTCCGACGAGATGAAGTTACGTAAACGGGTGGGGACTGGGGACTGGACCGACGACCCGGGTCGTCACTATTTGGAGATCCAGCCAATGAGAAGGCGTGCCTCGGTCCGGGGGGCCAATAGGAGGGCTCCTGCCTTTCTTGGGATTGGCCGGCATGACACGTTCTTTTGGCTGAGTTCGACTGACGGATGCTGTCGTCGGGGATATTGTCGTCCGGGGATATTAACCCCTAAGCGTCACAGAGAGAACAACATAAGTGAGGAGCTTTTTTTTGTTGGATCTAGAAAACCCAGAATAATTTGAGAACTAAAAGGTTACTGAAGTTTTCACAACTGAGATGTGAAACCAACTTATCCTATAATTACAAGTAAAACAGCGTCTGAATTGACATGTCCAAATTGACTAGTAGTGTCCAAATTGATAGAATAATGTCTAAATTGACAGTGTTCTCTTGTAGTAATTACTAATGAATATGAATCTATAGATTGTAAAAGAATTCACCATGTGGATTTCAAGATTATAATATTTGATGAACTTGGTATTCCAAAAATCCTATTTTCTTAGCATCCAAAAAACGTCTGCCTTGACATACGGGGGATAAACATATATTGTAATGTGTAAATCGCTTTACCTTGCTACAGTTTGGTAGAGCCTATTTTTAGGGGGTTATAAGGGTCACTTTACACTATAGTGGAGAAGTGCACTAGTTAGTCAAGAAATTTTGGCTAAGATGTGGTTATTTGAGGCAACTAGTGTGGGGTTGGAGAAGATGAAAAGACAATAAAATAATGCCATGAGAAGTCTTAATCCTTAAAGGACCAATGTGTTTAGAGGCCCAAAACTGCTTCGAAATACCCGTCCCCAAAGCAAAGTCAAAATCTTCATCAATATTTATTTTTTAACAAATTCAATTGAAAGATCCTTTGGCTAACTTGCTCAAGCACACTGTCCCAAAATTTTAGAATGAATTCCTCCACTGATTCCAAGTTCAATGTGCCTAAACTTTTAAATGTAGGTTTTTCTAGCCTTTCCAAAGGGCGAAGTTTTGTCTTTCAACATTTTTAGAGAAAAACACATATGTCTTATAACTTGTGAATTTTAGTCTAGATGTTGTAAAATGGTTTTAAAACATTAAAAAAAAATTTAACCAAAAAACTTCCATATTCATTTAAAGAAAATTGTAAAACAAAAAGTGAAATTGAATGAAAGATAAAACTAATATGCCAATAACTTTTGGAAAAATTTGACAATTGTCAATTACAAGGTAAAAAATGTTCTAGTAAACAATTCTTATCCTTTATTTTCATTTATATTTAAAAATTATCAAAAATTGAAAGCAAAAGACAACTTTATATGTTTTTACTAGCTTCGTTACTTATAAATAAAACTCTTCTTATCTTTTACCTCATTATTCCGAATGGAATGGTTCAATTTCTTTGAGTAGGTATTAATCTATAAAATTTTCTAAAAAAATTATTTTTATATTTTAAGAAAATATTTTTTGCTACCCATTTCGACTTTGAAATTGAAAAATCCTTCAAACTTTTGCAATATTTATTGGAATGGCTTGAAACAAAGTTTCATATGAAGATTGTGATGAGTAGCTTCTATTTTTTTTTTAAACATGCAAAAATTCCAATTTATGAAGTCAATACAACCTACTCGAGTTCTCAAAAAGTCCAAAGTGGGTTCCTTGGTTCTTTAGGGGTTTAGCAGTTGTAGTGTAAACACAAAGTGAAGAAGTCTTCTAAACAACTTCACAAATTTAAGTTCACTGGACAATTCTATCAAGAGGAGAGTTTTGCAATGTGAAAGAAGAAGAGGTGAAGAGCCACATGATGCTATTTGAAATCAAAGAAGCCCTCAATTGCATGGTTGAGATATGTCAAGATGAAAAGACAATAAATGAATTTGGAGTTCTCTTGAGGCCAAGTTTCTTGTTTGTGGACTTGAGGGTGCCCAAGAGACTTAACCTCCATTGAACTCTCATTATAAAAGTGATGCCATGTAGGCATCCATGTCATTTTTTCATCCATGCTTGTAGTTCTCCATCCAACAAGTCTTGGTCATAGAGTAAACCCAATCCAATGAAGAACAAAATTTGCTCAAATCATATATATTGCCCCATTTCCCTACAATTCTTGATTGGTGTACTCCACCATATTGTAAAGTTGGTCTTTTTATAGATCACTCTTGTGGTGATCAATAGCAAGATGAAGATGCTATTTATGCTACTTTCAAATGTATTATATTTCATCTCTCATATACAACAAAACTTCATAAGCAAATTAGAGGTCACTCTATCTTACTCTAAATCCCCTAGAAGACGACGAGGTTAAGTAAACAAGCAATACACTAGTTACTTTCTAATGATTTCTTGTACTATGAGGAAATTTTTTTATTTGAAATTCAAATGTTGAATACTTCAAGATAAATATTTGAAATATGTCGAAAAAATTTCAAGAATCTTGAGAGTGCAAATTCCAAGATAATAGTGTTTGACAAAAATGATTTTTTTCAAACTTACCTAGCAAGGTTTATAGAGTTTTGGCTCCTCTTAGGATGAGATTTTGCACTAGAAGTGAATTTTTTACAATTGCATCAAGTTAGTCATATACATGCCAAATTTCAGAAATAGATGGACTAGGAATTTTGCAAAAAATGACAAATTGCTTGAATTCTGTCAAGCGATAAAACTTTTTATTTGGACATCCAGTTACCCCCTACATGACCAAGGCCTTTTTTTTGCAAAAAAACACTCAAAATTGCCATTTTTAGAGCAAAGAGTAAAACAATTTGAAAATTGTAGTTTTTTCACATCTAACCATAGGATCTTACACCTAACTAGTATAAAAATGTGTGAACAAAATTTCAGAAATTTTGGTTGCATAGATTGCAAGATATTTGCGTTTAAAGTAAAGAAAACCAATTTTTCTACACATTGCGGGACTAAGTTATTTGACTTTGAACCTTCTTAACTTTAATTTTTTGCACTACAGAGTTTTGAGCTTTAAAACTTTATAGTTGAGAATTAAATTGAGAGTCTAGGAAAAAAAAGAAAGTACAAAACAATTTAATTTTTATTCTTTAAAAAATTGTTAAGTAGAAGTAGGTATAAGATAGAAGGAAAATCTAAATTATTTGTATCTCTAAGATGGAATTAAAATGCACTAATCCCAACGGTGAGATTGTTCTAGAAAGCAAATGAAACCATATGGACCTTTATTTTTTGAAAAATTGTGAAAATTGCATTCAGAAATGAATCCTTCAAGTTATTTTTTTAGGAAGATGCTCTAATTGCCCGAAAAATAAGATTTTCTATAACTTTCTCATAACAAATCCAAATAGAATGAATCAAATCTTTTTGTTTAGACAAAAATATAATCTTTAAGGGAAAAAAATAAAAAATAAAAAAATTCAAATTTTTGAAACTTTTTTTTGCTGCCCCCTCTCCCTTGTTTTGATCTTATTTGGGCATAACTTTTGTTCCCAAGCACCAAATGAAAAGAATATTATATTCCCACAAAGCTAATCACTTTTTCTATCTTCATAAAAAGTTTCAAAAAATCAGGACTAAAACTGAGACTATAGGTACCTGCCTGAAATCTCATTTGTCCCCCGAAGGGACAATGGTCCTTTAGGGGTCAAGGTTTTTTACATTCCTTCTAAAGGGATGAATGTCTCCATCTTATGTCAAATTTTAAAAAACATTTGATCATCTTTTATTTCATCATCACCTACCTCAAACTCCAATTGTCTCTTGAATGGACAATCAATCTTTTATAAGATAAATGAACCACATTTTGAGATTTTTGGTCCTCTAGGAATCATTCCATCCTTGTGTAGCACAAGCTTGCATAGAGTGTCACTTATGATTGGACATGGCTTTGGTTTTATATTGAAAAATAATACAAAACTCAAATGAAAGCAAGCTTTTTTAATTTCATGCTATCACTATTGTAGTACAATTGCATGTTGAAAAAACATTGTTGACCATGAGTTTCTCTTAAATGTGGGTTGAAATCAATATACTATAATTGTATTTAAAATAACATAGATTTAACACAAAACCAATGTCTACAATGGGATTTTCAATGTGTATTTGTACCAGTGTATGCTTTACTCTTTCTTTGGTCACAAGATGGATTAGAAGTGATTCCAATAGCTTAAGAGGGCTTGACATTGGATGTACATTTGATTTTATAAGGTTGCAATTAATCTAATTGGATATATTTCACTTTATTATTTCCATAAGGAGAGATTAAACAATGGTGCATAATAGTTCAAAAATTCATAATTTTTAAAGCCAAATGAAAATGAGACACATGTTAAATTATGTTGGGTTCATCAATCAAAAGAGAATATCGTTTATGTACATGTGCACTCATGTAATATTTTAGTTGTATGGTTAGCAAAAATATTTTTAAAAATGGATGTTGAGGTTTCAAGAAGTTTTTTTCATTTTTTTTATAAAATTAAAAAAATATTGGCTAAAAAATATATTTTCAGCATCTACCAAACCTTATTTTTTAGAGAAAAATAAATATTCAACAAAGAAGCCTTGCAATGCACTTACATTACTCTAGTAGATGTACACTCATGTAACTATATAAATATTGACGTGCAAGTAAAATATCCAAGGCTATATGAAAATGAGACATGTTGAAATCAATTATAGCACATTGAAGGTCATTATACCTAAGAATAATAAATCTTATATTTAGTAGTGTATTTATGTGTGGATATAGTAATAGAAGCATTTTATACAAGTAACATGAGAAACAAAGTGAAATCACTAAAAGAAAAACATGGCTACCACAGTTGGTTAAACAATGACTAAGTGCCTTCTACAATTGTTTTGTGATTGCAACCCATTGATCTTAGCACCAAATTTCACCTATACATTGTTTTAGTCACAAAAAGCTGTAGAATCAAGTGTAGAATTTACAAGAGTATAACAAAGTTCAAATTTTAGAATTAATGTGAGCTATTCTCCATCCAATATTCATCATAGTTGACAATGTTGACTAGTCTACACTCTATGGAGTCCACCATCTCGATTTGAAGTATAAAAAATTCACTTAAAAATGATTGCAAGCTATTGTTGTACGAAAGCTGACTTTGACTAGAAAATGACTACAACTATAGAATGATTGTCATTATCTAGTTGAAATGTTTTAGTAAGAAAACATTTTGAGTGCAATGCAACTAGGATTCTTGAGGGTATCCCATGCCATCACAAGACAACCACAAGCTTCATTGCTAGGGTTTCCCTAAAGCTTTTAGTCTCTCTTTTCCTGTACTATTATTTTATTTGTTCTCCATATGTCATAGGGAAGCAAGTGAGTGAAGATACACGAGCAGGAATCAAGTGCAATGGTGAGAGCTTTGGAAGCTTGAGTGGTTTGAATTGAATGGTTGTTCAAATTAATTACAACTTTGCATTTCTTTCAATTTTAATCCTCTTAGATTGTATAGAATGGTGGTGAAAATCTTTTGCATATGCATTTTGGTTTAAATTCTTCTTAATGAGTTCTATCTATATTGCAACATCTTTGTACTCTAGCATCTTGTTATTCTAAATAACTATCATGAGTTCATGTAATGAACTCCGAAGGAAATGATCAAGCATATTTTGTGTCTCTTACAAAAATCAGAGAAAGCAATTGAGGTTTTGTAGATATGATTTTGGTAGGTATGTTTAGTGTACGTTGTCATTTGTTGCAACATGGCAAGTTCAAAAAGCCCAATGGTGATCATGTGTGGCATCTCTATCTTTTGGGTTTTATTTGCTATAATCATGTCAAGTCTTGTGTTAGGCCTCATGTTGTTGGGCTTGGTCAACTTGGAAGTGCTTCAATAGAGTGAGAGTGAACGAGAGAAAAAGTAAGGTTAGCCTATGAGAAAGCTTAAACCCTAACCCCTAATCTACATTTGGAAGGTTTATCTCCAATTTTTGTAATATTTTCTATAAATTGAAGCACCTAGCTTCAAAAATATGTTTGTTTAAGGCAAACAAATACTTGATGATGATGTGATTGAGTAGGTGTTGCATTTTCAAGAAATCAATTCTAAAGACACAAGTTAGGATTTTGGTAAGGTACTTTGTAAAGAAATTGTAGGTCAATTTATTTTATGTTGCGATAGTATGTTGTTTTCAATTTTAAAATATTTTCAACTATTCTTTGATCTTCAAGAGTGTACTTTTGATCCAAATTGTTTGATTTGGATTGAGTTTTTTCTTTGTTGTATGATTTCGGATTATTTAAACTTTCTTTGATGAGGATTAAGAGATTTAGGTTAGAGAATTAAGGATCTTTCAAGATTCAAGGCTTAAAATTTTGGATTTTCCTAGATTTGAAAGTTTAAATGGAATTGGAGGTCTTCTTCAAGTTAGATTTCTTCAAATATAATTAGATTTATTCCTTCATTTGACTAGGAATATGACTAGATTAAAATCCTTCAAATATAAAAAATTTTACATGATAATGATGATGCAAACATATGATTGGTAAATTTTGCAATTTTGTAATGATTGGTAATTTTGGCATCATCAAAATTCTTTGAAAATGAAGATTCTAAATATTCTTTAAGTTATGCATTTCCAAAAAAGCAAAAAAGTTCCAAACAAGTGATAAATGAATTGCAAAAAAATTTGCGCAATAAGACTTTTATGAATTATACTAGTGGCAATCAAATTGTGCAACAATGCAACTAAGTAGCCGACCTCATGTAGTAGTGAATGTCACATCGGCAATCACGTAAGAAGAGTACATCGATGAAGTTCTAACTAGGTTGTCGAATGAGAAATAGACCCGTTGTCCTTTACGACAACATTTCCAAGAATGATTTGTCTACAACAATTGTGAGTCTCTAAATTTACAAAACCAAAAAAGCAATTGCTCTTGTAGTTGAAAAAAACTTTATTTTCTTGTAGTGAATACAATATATCCAAATACATTGGTTACAATCTTGCAAATTCAAATGATCGCTCTTCTTGAGGTTTTGAGGCTTTTCCAAGATTTTAGGAAACTTTAGGAGTTAAATATTTCAAATTTGTCATGTCTCTTCAATTATGTTGCTTCAAAGGAATGTTGTGCTCTTTCTACTAAAAAAAACCCCATATCCACTCAAAAAATAGAATATAGATATTTTTATATATTTAAAAAAATCTAAAATTCTCAAATTTTCTGGAGAAGATTATAAATATATAAGTAAATATTTGAATTTGTATTTAAATCAACATCATTACCCAAAAAAAAATTAAAATTTATGAAGTTTTTGCCATCTCATTTCATGATGAACTTTAATTTTTCCTCCTTCATAAATTTTGTTAGATTTTCATTTGTGCAAATGATTTTTTTTTTAATTTTATAAATATAGCTCACAACTTAGTTTAAAAAAATTGAAACTACAGTGTGTGCATATCATGGTTGCTGGCATGTGGGCCTAGGATCTTGAGCCCATGAGCTTAGGACCCTAAGCTCCTATGTTATTGATACCTATATTATAGGTACCTTCCATGGTTATAGGATGTTCATATTTTAGGTACCTATGTTATACGCACCTTCCATGGTTATAGGATGTTCATATTTTAGGTGTCTATATTGTAGGTACCTATGTTATATGCACCTTCCATGGTTATAGGATGTTTATATAATAAATGCCTAATTATATTATAGGTACCTATGTTACAAGCACCTTACATGGTTATAGGGTGCTCATATTGTAAGTGTGTATCTTATAAACACCTTCAATAGTTTTAGAATATCTATACTTACACTTAGGCTCAAGGCTCATAGGCTCTCATCTCTAGGCTCACATGCTAGTGTCGTTGGTGTGCATATCATACCACTTATACCACCACAAGTCTAAATTTCATTGAGACTATCTAATTTTTGAAGTAGTTATCACATTTTTTAAGTGTAGAAGATTTTAAAGATTCATCATAGTTTAGTAAGTATAATGTGGGGGTTTGAATTTTTTTCCTTTTATCTAATATTCTATAATTCATAGAGTTGATGATCAAAAGATTTCCAAAAAATGTAGTCTTGAAGAAGATGATAATTATAAATACACTATTGATTTAGAGTTATCTAACCTTTTGGTCCCTAGGAATTTTGAACAATTAAAAATAAATATATAATTATATTTGGTTTACAAAATATGTTTCATCTTTATTACAAGGTTTAATAGAAAAAAAATTCAATAATTCAAAAATAGTTATAAACATATGTAATTCAATGATTGGCAAAAAAAGTGATTAATAACATACCCAAAGTTGTATATATTTTCAGTGTTCATTTAATAGAATGTCATATTTATAATACTGTATGAATAAATACAATCATTTTTATGATTCAAATATAAATAGTTATTGCATCTTTGAAAATTTCCAAATTCACATCATTTTGGTCAATTTCTATTACATCTGATTTCAAAAAAAGATTCATGACGACAATTTTTGAAAAGGCAAATGCTTCTAATTTACAAAATTTGCATAATATATTGAAAGTTTTGAATTTTGTTGTGTAGATGCAATTTTGACCTTCAAACCTACTACTTTATTTGTGAGTTAAATAGATTAATTTCATTTGTAGTTAATAATTTATTTTGAAAATTTTAAAAAACCTCTTTCTTTTGAGTATGTAAATGGAGTAAGAATTTTTTCTTTTGATTAGTGAATTAGCTTGAGGTAAAAGTAGAATCAACTATCTATCATATGATAAAAAATACATTCTATTTGAATTTCTTCCATCATTGTAATTTTCTTTCAATATTATGTAGTGTCGATATTATAGTCACTTGGCTATTAAAGGATTAAGAGTAAGATGATAACTTCTTAGTAACTATTGGCATCAATTATCTCAATAACGACAAAATTATTGAATCAACTTTGAAACACTTGATGAAAGAAATTTACTTTGTGATGCATAAATGTTTGAGTCTTAAAACAAAATTTAAATAACCCCTACTTGCCTTGACTCATCTCATGATTTGAATTTTTATAATCCAAGATGCATTACAAACAACAATTGTAAGAAATAACTTCATGTAGTTTTGTGAACCAAATTTGTAAATATTGAACAATGAAGTACATCTATCACATTTAGATTCAGAATTTCAATCACACAATTGAACAATGAAGTAAATCTATCACATTTAGATTCACAATTTCAATCACACAATCGAAACAATGAGCAAATCTATAAATCACTTTAATGTTTTAGTGTTGCCTTGCTTCTTGAGCTCATGCCTTCTCTTACTTCTTTGTATTTGGTATAAATATAACTAATGTAGATACAAAGCCTCTTCCTATTTTATATAAAGTGAATGAAGACTACAAAAAACAAACAACAATGTTACAAATTAAAGCCCCTTTATCCAATGTTTTTTATTCATTTTTTTAGGCAATGCAAAATGCTATCTCTAATAGAGTAGTGAAGCTATTGACATTCATTGACATGTCCAAATGAAATATACAAAACATAGATGAAAGCACACATATCCATGCAAAAGTGTGTAATAGAATGAATTGCCTAAATTATGTAGCAACTAAGCGATTCCGTGTTTTAAGAATAGAAAAATCTATCATTTATAATTCCCTCAAAAAAATTGTATAACTTTTGAGTGATAATCACCCCCTCAAAAAACAAGACTTGCATTTCATGAAAAAGCCCTTCTTCACTTTCTCAAATTTCATTCTGTAGTAAATGTAGATTTTGTCAATTCAAAAAGCCTCCTTCCATTTAAAGTAGAACAACCCAATGCTAACAATCCCCCAATTTCGACATTTATTGGACCCTCCCATTTGCAACTGTCACCCACCCATTACCACAATCTTAGCAACTCTTTAACATCATGACAATGCACTTGAAGAGGGGACGTGTCATCTTGTGGTTTAGTATAAATACCCATGCTTTTCCAATTTAATCCCAACAAACTTTGAAAAATCATAAAAAATTCATTTCTTGTTAGAATATCTTCATTCTACTTGCAAATGTCTTCTCTCAAACTTTTCAATCTCTGAAAAATACATGAGGTGACAAATAGTTTCTCTAAGATACCTAAAGTTACATAGCAAAATTTGGGTGGTAATAGGCTGCTCTACCCCAGTCCAGCACCAACAATGCACCGAAAGAGTAGCATGTGTACATCAATTTTGTGCTATTAACTTATTCAGCGCGAAAAAGCGCGACACTTCGGATTCCTGTGCTGATTTGGCGCCTTCAGAACCAGTAGAAATATTGACGTGGAAAAGCTACCAACGCGTGACGGTAGGGCCCGTGTGAACGGGGTAATTCTAGAGTTTCTTCTCCAGTTCATCATTCAATGGGGGTGCCTAAAATATACCCTAAGGGATCGAGGCGGACTTTGAAGTGTGGGAGCGGGGGGAAGCCGTAGACACAACAGCAGATTGCATGCTGCGAAGCGAATCCGTGCGATTTGTGGAGGCGATGCGGCTTGTCTGGATCTCTCCCGTGCTGGACGAAAATTTCCGTGCGTAAAAACTATCTGGTATTGTGTATTTTAGGTGGCTTCTTGGCTATGGTGTGACGTTTCTTTTGTAGAATGCGAGGATGGCGTGCGCTTGGGGTTTCGATTCGACGTGTAGTTTTTTAGACGCTTGGTTTCATTAGGTGAAATAGTGATCTGGATTGAGATGGATGCACTGCTTGGTTGAGGAGAATGATTCATGTCGGAGGTGGTTTTTTCTGTTGCTGCAGCTGCGAGAGGTTTCGTTGAGGTAGAGATAGAGCGTTGTTGTGTGCATCGGGCTCGTTTTTCGGGGGTTGAGACGGATCGCTAGATATCGAGTAATGTCAATTTGGCTTTGCATTCTAGTTCGATAGCTATTTTACTTGTGGCGGTCAACTCTGTCTCCAGGGATGTAATTTTTTTTTCCTGACGCAAAGAATGAACTAGAGTGAAGTAGTAGTGAATTACTAATTTTTTTCACGTTTTCTTGAGGTGCAGTTACAAGTTTCGAGCCTGGATAATTTATGATTGGATAATCGATGAATTCGGCTTTCAGATTGTCGACTGGAAGTGCAAAGCAGAGAGGATTTGCGTAAAACCTAGAGTACCGGTAGCTGTGGTTCCCTGGCGACTGATATTTTGGCATTGTGAGGGTGGGCAAAAGAAGCATGGGATTGTCCAGTTCGGAAGGGAAATCCAGTGAAGGCATGATCTGGTGAAGGCAGGGGTCAGTTGGACTGGGAAGCGTGGTATAAGTTGCTTCTCTGTGTGGAGGTTTCATAATATTTTGAGGTTGGCCCGTAACATACAGCTTGTTGCTTGTCTGAGTAAAGCGTTGGAGCTTTGAGTCGAAGGTGGCGCATGTCCTCTTGTAGCGCGAAGAAAGATTAGTTCGCGTCTGTTGGCAGGAATGGAATCGATGGCCGATTCCCTGTCGCCGTTGCCACAGCCAGGGTCATCTGACCAGCAACAAATAGCTAGCGCTAGCATTCTTCTGCAAATTGTTATGCTAGGTTTGGCCTTCGTCTTAGGCCATGTACTGCGACGACACAAGATCTACTACATCAACGAAGCAAGTGCATCTCTCCTCTTAGGTTAGTACACAATCCTTTCACACTTTAGCAATGTAGCTTTGATCCGCGTTGCTATTGGCACGGACACCTTCTTCGAGTCTCGAAACCTTGACTTTTGGACTTCCTACTGAAATCTTTTTCTGGTGCTCAGGAAAGCATCTTATCTCATGTTAGCATGCATTCTACACATAGCTACTGAGAAATGCAATGAAGCCTCACTACTTGCTCTGCAATAATTACACCTGACCAATTTGATGACAACCTCGCTGAAAGTGACCTTTCTTATGTGGACTGAGGGTGTCCATGCTAAGTTTCTTGAAGGTTAAATGACAAAAACACTTTGGGAAGAAGAGATGTTAGTCATGTTCTAAGAAACGTGACTTGTGGCATGCCAGGTCTTTTTGTTGGTTTTGTCGCCAATGTCTCAAACACTGAGGCGCATTTCAGGTATTGTATCTGTTATCTTTCAGTGAATACTGTCTTGATTTGTCACATCTGTGTCATGGTTGACATTTCTGTACTCTGATCGTGTTCTCAATATCGCCTAACCTCCTGCCGTGCTATTTGCAGGCAATGGTTTAATTTTCACGAGGAGTTCTTTCTGTTATTTCTACTACCGCCGATCATTTTATATCCTACTCACTACTGTCTACATTCTATTTTGATTATAGATTTCCTCATGCTTCTGTTCCAAATCTTTGTCAATGCTTAGATTCCCTGCTAGTTTTTTTGGGATGTATAGATCAGCCAAAACTTTCTTTTGTCCCATGTTCAAGGATGTCGAAATCTCAGTTTTGTGTGAGCGTTGATTTGTGGCACTAGTACGGTTATCATCCTTGACCTTGAAATTTTACTGAATCCGGCTTCAGCCTGCAGCCGGTATTATTCTAGTCCATTGGTTATATTTTTCTCCATCAATATGTCAGTAAATATCTTAATAGGGTAGTTATGTGAAAAAACTGTTCATTGCATAATTTGTATCAAGTTTATAAGTTTCATGATTCTAATTTACTTTATATGTCTTTCAGAAACCATTCTTTTCCAACTTTGGAGCTATTTGCATCTTTTCCATTTTGGGAACCTTCATTACATCAATTGTTACGGGAGTTTTAGTGTGAGTAATTACTTTATGCTGTATTATTTTTTGTTTTGTCTTTGGATGACAACTATTTGGATGTGTGGAGGTTGAGCTACATTCTGAGTCTTTGGATTCAAATGGCTTCAATTCCTTGTTTTTCACTGCGCGCTTACCGTTCTGAAAGTCCACCTCTACTGACTTCAAGTAATTTCTGCAGGTACTTGGGTGGTCTATTTTTTTTGATGTACAGGTTGCCATTTCATGAAAGCATCATGTATGGTGCTCTAATTTCAGCAACCGATCCTGTCTCAGTGTTGGCCATTTTTCAGGTACTAATATATTTCCCATATTAGTTTTGCATTGCGAGAGGGTCATGGTGCGCTGTCCCAGTTATGATCGTATTACAGTAGTAGTGCACGGTAGACGCAATCAGATTGCATCCTTTTGTTATTGAATGCTTAGTTATGAAGGAACCGTAGCTTGCATGCAGATGCCTGTAGAGAAGCTGATTCCTTGGTGCTTTTTCGACATCATATGTGAGATGCTATGTACATATTGTTTTATGTCTTCGTGAATATATGTCTCTTTTTTGAACTGCTATTTGAAGTAATGTTAGACTCTAATCTCATTTTATGGATATCAGTATATCCAATCCGTTCTATTGACAATATATTTCTAGTTAGTCTATCCACTTCACATATTGAACAAACTCTAAAGAGTTATAGAAACATCAATACTTCGGTGCAGAATGATCCGCCTGCTACTGATCAAAGTCGGTTATGGTCTTTATTGTATATGAAAGTGGCCTTGCTTGTTTTTATCCAGGAGCTTGGGACAGATGTAAACCTGTATGCCCTGGTGTTCGGCGAGTCTGTTCTAAATGATGCGGTAAATTTCAATACCTTTTGAAGTGGGCACTTGTATACGGGTGTTTGCGAATGGATTATTCTTGATTATATTGTAGCTGGACATATAGCTGGACATATTCTTGATTATATGCCTTATTTTTGGAGTTAGGTTTCCTGCTTTTCCTCTATAACTTGCTTCTAGGACTTGGACCGGGTTTACTTAGGGATCGGAAATTCCAGTTTTCATTTAAGTGGTGGAGATTTAATTTCCATCATCTTTGAGCTGATAGCTATGAAGACAAGATAATTCTTGGATGCTTTGAAATAATGGATATGTTTGGATTCGTGAAATGCGTAGAATGATATAGTTGTCATAGATCTGACGTTTGGGTAATGCATGTGGCGGATGGTGGCAGGTCGCTATCTCTTTGTACAGGTGAGTTTGTCTCAAAGTTCATCCGGAAATCTTCTACATTTCAGATTATTCTTTATTGCATTCCTACGCATGCTTTGAAATTTTCACAGTGAGAACCTGTGTCTTCGGAAGAATAGCTGCTGTATTAGTTCCTGGAATGGACAAATGTGTGCATGACACTTTCGTTTGCTGCCACAAATGTGCAGGACTTTATTGAATGTCAAAACTCATCCTTTGGAAACACATGGATTCATGTCTGCGATTTGGAGTTTTTTGGAGATATTTGTGGGTTCACTTTCATCAGGTTCATTCATTTCCCTTACATGCAAGTTTCATTTAACCTTCCTTTGATCTAAATATAACCTCTGTTGCTGACCGTGTCAATGTTTTGCATTGGTGCAGGAGTTGCTGTGGCATTAATATGTGCATTGATATCCTCTTTTTACACCGCAGAGAATTTCTCAATTATTAATTTCTTACACTGTTTGGAGTCCATGTTTTTTCCCTTTCGGCGATATTGTTAGGTGATATTTTAATTGGAATGCGCTTGCCATGCGATTGTAGAATGCATAATCACTTACTCATTCTACCTGGCTCGTTATTCTCCTGGCACAAAATAGGGATATGAATGGGGTTAATTCTATTTGATGTGTAATGAGCATAGATTATTTCCCCTGTTTGTTGTAGTTTTTACTAACTCGTTTGTACTGAGCACTAGTGTGATGTATAACCCCTTAAGGGTACTTGCTTGAGGGATTGATGCTGAAGTGTCTACGTAATTTCATTACTCTTATTAAGAATGTAGTGCTAAGGAGTATTGATTTGTATGGGAGATCCTTGACTCGACTTACCTTTTCAAGTATTCAGGACTAGCTGTACATGGGTAAGCTTCTTATTTGGAAAGTGCTTTCCAACATGAGATGATGATATGTAGGCATGTGTATATGTAGTAATTTCAATGGCAAGTCTCACGCAGATTATTTAGGGTTGAATCCACAATACTCCTTTAGTATCTTTTTCCTAATTGTTTCTTGTTTGTGATTTTCCCTGCTTGCAGCCTGCAGAATTTGGAGTGCTGCCTTGTGGTTCTCTTTCCATATTTCTCGTGAGTACCAACTATGAGACGTAATTCTGAATTTTTTATCTATGAATCCTTGTCACGTTCTCTTTTCTGCGACGAATTTCAGTCTCAGATTTTACATGCTTGCTTAGTATAATCTACTTGAGTGTGGTGATACATGACGCATCTAATTGTAATTATGTAGGTACATGCTTGCTGAAGGCCTAGGCCTATCGGGAATTGTGGCCATTCTTTTTTGTGGAATTGTAAGTCAATTTGTACCCCTCGCGAAATTTGTTCTTTGCAGGCGTTTACCATAATGCGCTCAAGAGCCAGCTTGGAGGGCCAAGGCTATTGATGGTTTCATGGAAAATTTACTCATTGGATGTGGGTTCATTAGATTCTTTTTCTTTTTTTATGTGCAGATAATGAAACATTACACGTTTCCCAATCTGTCAGAGGGTGCCCAAGCTTTTACTGCAGGATTCTTCCAGTTGATTTCGTCATTGGCTGAAACCTTTGTGTACGCCACTCCTTTCCTGAATTCTACTGTTTAGAGTTCTAGATTTGGCAGTATCCTGGAATTTGTTGAGGAATTTAACATTTTACTTTTGAGGAACCTAGTGATTACCCATTGATGAGTGCCTGAACTAAGATGCTATTCTTTGAACACGCTGCAGGTTTATTTACATGGGAATGGATATTGCAATCAAATCGCACAGCTGGTCTCATGTTGGCTTCATTTTCTTTTCAATCGTGTTCATTGTAGTGGCAAGGTCTGAATCGATGGAGCTTCTGTGGTTTAGCATTTTAAGTATAGGGCTGGCAATCTTTTGCTGGTTTAAAGATTTTGTCTCTATCCACCTATTGAAGATTCAGGCGCTACGAAGCGATTGTTGAAGTTTTACATATTTTGTGAACAGTTTAGAGTTTGACATCTTTTTATTCTCTTTGCTGATGGTTCAGGGCTGCTAATGTGTTTCCATGCGCCCGTCTCGTGAACATGCTGCGCCCAGCATCTCGACAAATACCAATGAATCATCAGAAGGCTCTTTGGTTCAGTGGTCAGTTATTTTCGTTGTGTGTGTGGGGTGTGGGGTGGGGGGCGGCGTTGCACGTGTAAATCTTTGCATGATTTGAAACTTTGCAAGTTGTGTGGAGAATCGAGTTATTTGTAGTAGTTTGTAGTAGGAATGTAGGATCTTATTCGTATTACTTTGTTTCAAGCCAAATTTATTTGCAGTTGTGTAGAGGATGTTCAGGTCGTGGTACTGAGCTTGCTTGCAACATCACTGACTTTCTTGTTTACTTCGTTTCTGAACAGGCTTAAGAGGAGCTATGGCGTTTGCATTGGCATTGCAGTCCGTTCATGACCTCCCAAATAATCACGGTGAAATCATTTTCACTGCCACAACGGCAATTGTTGTTTTGACTGTGAGTCTCATCTCGCCAATCAATTGTCTTATTTGTATGAGGGAAGGTCCTAATGCACAAATATCAGTGATTTGACATCTAGGTTTGCGGACTTACACAGTCAACCTCACGCAGTTTCATTGGTTGACTTGGTACATAGTTGATGTTATTGACAAAGTATCTTCTTGAACGTCTTTTTGTTTTTTATTTTATTTTTTGGACAGGCACTGACTGCTTACATTGCTACGGCATCAGATGTATGTGTATAGTGAGGTCACTCATAAAGCAGACCAGTAGAATTTGACCATTGTCACTTGATTTTGAACTGCGGGGTCGCAATCAGGTTCTTGTGATTGGTGGCTCCACTTCAACTATGCTAGAGAAATTGGAAGTGGTTGGTGAGGGGGATGGGAACAACATACTACTTGATGTGAGTTTACTAGTCTTCTCGCCATGAATTTGATCTCTGCATCAAGCGGTGACTATTGAAGTTGGAGATTAATCCCGTTTCAGAAATCAGCTTAAATTGGTAATGTATGCAGTATCAATGGTTGTCTGACCTACCTTGTTTTGCTTGGATATATCGTTGCTATTAGGGTGACGAGGAAGAGATGGAAGGCCTTACTACCCACTCGGACGACGAGCGTGTGGACAGCGATTCTGTTGATCCGTTAACTTTGAAATTTCAAGAGTTGCGCAAGAGGTAACACCCTTCTTTATGTCTTGTTGTGCTCTTGACCTGTGGTTCTTGCCCAAGGACATGCAGTGGACGTTCACTTTGGTTTGATCTGCAGGTTGAAGGATCGAATTTCATTTGAAAGTGCATTCTGTTATTTGCAGTGAGTTTTTTGAAATTGTTCATTGATATCAGTAATCCGGATGTACACAGTACTGCCAATTTTTCTGCCATCGACAAGAATTTCTTAAGACCGTTCTTCACCAAGGAAGACAAGCGACGGAGTTCCGCTGATCAAGCACCTAATGGTATGTTCAGAGATGTTCACGTGTTTATGTTAGAGAAATTCGTTATTGGTTAAAGTTCTGTGTCTTCATGCAGGTGAATCTTAACTTGAAAGGTCACTGTGTTTATCACGTATTAAACGCTTTTTGTATGTACTCGAACTTCGAACCAAGGAGGATCGATTAATTAGACCTATCATCTTTCCTAACTTGTAATGTAGGATGATGTGATTTGCATGATAGATTTTACAGGACATCGTTTTTGGGCAGGAAAGGAGGCAGCAGACTTCGAGAGGGTCTCATCTCAAACCCAAGGTAACCGTGGAGGCAGCCGACACTCTTCGGGTCTTCCTGCTTCGAACGTTGACATGGAATATGGGGTGCCTGAGGTACCACTAGCCTGGAGGCAGAATTCGATTGTACAAAACAGAAATAATGCAGTAGTAGGGCCTCGAGATGATGAAACTCCTGTGCGGCATAGCTCTGTTCCGACCCATCTGCAACCCAAAGACATCCGACAACAATCCAACGCGGCAAGGAACGAGAGAAGAAACAGGCGACCGTCGTTTTGAAGGAAGTACGTTAAGAGGTACTGACTGTAGTGGATCATCCAATAGCTAGGTAGAAGTATTCTTTCTCACAATTTTGTTACTTGGAATTCAATTTCATATATATAGAATGGGAAGAGTGAGGTTGAAAGCATTTAATTATGAGAATTCCTTTCGGACCTCTTGTGTGCACGGTTGAGTCTGTAGCAGGGCGCTTTTTTGGCTTATAGTGCCAGATTGCACCAGATAAAAAATAATTTGGCTAAAAAATTGTTACAAATCGTGAGGTTTTTCGCTAAAATACTTTAAATTAAAAATCTTGGATGAAATCGACAGATTGTGGATGAAAATAGAATTAGACATGTGATATGTCAGCTAATGTGATACTTTATGTGGATGGATGTTTAAATTTGGAGCACCGTTACAACATTTTATATGGTGACTTCGGCACTTCATAAAAAATGAAGAAAAAGAAGCCCTGGTCTGCAGTGTGTTATCTTCTATAGTAGTTGTTTGGCCTATAGGAATGGAGAACACAAATCGTATGGGACATTCTTGTACCTACTTCCTTTGGCTGGACTACATGTGCTTTAGTATCTCTTTTTGTTTAACCCCTAAATGATGTGATGGTCATTTTTTGTCTGATGAATGACAAGGAATTCTCCTCTGTAGGACAGAATTGCAATTTTTCATCCTCGGAATTAGGGGTGGAAAGGGGAGATCTTCTACAATAGTTTGACTTCCAATGAGTATTTTTTATTTTTATAAAATAGATGATCTCACACGGTTCCAAAATGGTTGATTTCCATGGTCACCAGCTTGGCATTCAAGGGTTAACCCTTTAGGTTTGAGAGTTGGTTTGGTGAGACCAAGAACATAGATAAAATCTTTTATGAATAGATGTGGGATTATTGGGAGTTGTTTTGGTGAGAATGGAAATGTAGACAAAAATTTTAGCACATGTGGGATTATTGGCGACATAGCAGCTAAAGTGGAGAAAGTAACTACCAAATGGAAAATGAGTGGTAGTCAATAGGTGTGAAAAATTAGAATGATCCACCATTGGTATTGTAAGAATATAGAGTTTCTTGAATAGGGTGTACATAGTTGTTGATGACAACTAATGAAATATTTACAAACTAGCACTAGTAGATTGATAAGAAATTCACTTCAAGGACTTTTGGATTTGGTAGACATTGCTTTCATGATTCCCATGAAGCAATCAATATTGAAAAATACACCTTCAATGTGTGAAAATACATGCTTTACAAAGTACTCAACATGGGTGTGAACCAAATCTTCTACTTGAAATGGACTCATGTTCAAGAGTGTTTCTTTTATGATTGTCCATCACTTACATAGGGTTGGTTGAAGTTCAAGTTTGCAACAAGAAAATGGAAAATTTGGGGGTCTTATTTATTAAAAAATTTATTTCTTTAGGGTTCATTGTAGATATACAAATGTGGATATATGTGGACATGAATATGATTTTACAAATACAAGTATGTATATTCAAAGATATGTACATATATGGATGTGCGATTGTATATCCCATATCCTTTATTGGAGTTGGAAAAGATCAAAAGTAGTTTGGAAAAAACCAATTAGTTTAAAAAAATTGCAGTAGTTTAGAAAAAAAATCAATTCATGATGGCATTTTAGAGCATATGAATGTCTACCTATGTGTTCAAAAATACCAACCACCAAAAGCTCCTACACACTATTGTAAGTTGAGAGGAATGGTTATCACCATTTCAGGAGGAGTGAGGAGTGATTAATTATTGATCTTGATAGGTCTTAGCATGTCAAACTAGTGTAGTCCCTCTAATTTTGTGCCATTGTACTGAAGGCTAGGGACACTTACTATTCCCCTAAAAATCTATTAGTTAACATATATAACACATGTAAAAGTTGTATGATTTCAAGGCATTTCTTTTAAATGAAAAATTAGAAATTTCTTATTTCCACATGAAACATAAACAAATTCAATTACTTTTTATCTCCTACCAAGGATGAGATGATCTAAAATGGATTCTACTAAAACTACCCTTGCTCTAAAAAGCATTCTCTAACACAAGGGTACTAATTTTGAATTTTTTTTTAAAGGACTCCCTACCTCATGTCTCTCACATTATAGAGAAAGCTAAAAAATCTGATAAGAGCACCCAGACTCATGCTCCAAACAGGTGACCTCAACGACTCTCCAAGGGCCCATTTGTATGGAATTTAGAGCAAGTCACACATACATTGACGAAATCACGCATCAATGTAATTATTACCCGACCCAACTGAATTCTTGAAGGGCCATTGGTTACCAATGTTTCCTCTTTTGAAGACAAACTTTTTAACTTCTGGTCTCAACAAGAGTTGAGAGAAAGACACAGTCAAATTGATGGAAATGGAATAACTAAAGTAGAGGTAAGTTGCGACCAAATCTTCTGTCCATGTGTGGACCGAGGGCAATAAGTGGGTGACTTTTGTGAATGGGCTTCTTCCGTCAACAAGGGTCTGGTAGGATTTTTTGGTAAGTACATTATAATTGCACTTCTATGGTTGGCCTTGGCTCTTACTAGTAAATAAGGTAACATACTCAAATTCCGAACCTCTTTCTTTTCCCAAATCAATGGAATTTTATAGAATCCCAATGAATGAGAAAAAATATTGGGACCAACCATAGGTACTTGGGGGGGAGGGAGGAGTAAGGAGTAAGTGAACTCGCACATGAGAATGATCGAAAATTGTTGCTATCAAGAGTTTGTTGGCGAGGACATTGATTGGGATGCTATGTGTATGAGTTGTGTACTGGTACTTGTCCAGTATGAGATTTTGTAGCTGTACCAGCCTACATTGAATATCCTTAACTAACCATACCCACTACTTTACCCATTAGCTGTAACTTAACATATAATAGAATGTGTGATGTGCAGCAATTTCGAAAAAAATTTAAATGTTTCTGTGACTATTTTTTTGCAATGTGGTAATTGCCTCAGGATTTGAGTCACCGTGTGCAATTAAAATAAAAACAAAAAAATGCTATGTGACAGACAATTGAGGTCAAAAATGTGCTAAACCCAGCTTGATGTGCAAAGAGCCTCAACACTTCCAGCTTGCAAGGGAGGGTGACATGATGCCCAGAACATAAGGTGAACTGGCCTATTACAGGCACATGAGGGTAATTGTGAAGGGTGGTGGTAATGGGCTGGTTCACTTTTAACCCCTCAGGGCCCAAGGAGCCTGTTTTGAGCCTCTCACTTGTTCTACAAGTCAAAGTTATAACTTCATTTCCCTACATTTTAAGAAGTATATCTAAGTGAATTTCAGGTTATGATGTTCTTGTTGATCAGGGAAGTTCAAAAGTACAATTTTCATCATGTAATAAGCTTGTTGTACAATGCATACTATCAATCAAAGTTCAAACCAGTGTTTCTTTTTTGGTTTTCAGACAAATAGTTATGTGGCCTCCTTTCAAGAAGGTTCTGCATTCCCTGGCTCCTTCATTATGGGGATTTGAACTGAATGAGGCCAATTATGAGTATATAATTTTGAATATCTAATTTTTGTATGCAATATTTGTATGTATTGGCTCTGCATGATGGATAAAATGAGGTTTTGGAAACATTTTGGCAACAATATGCAGGGTGTTGATTATAGTCTGGCATTTTTTAACACATTTATCCCCTTTTTTTCTATAGGCTTGAAGCTGTCCATTTTTTTTTGAGGAAATTGGGCATTTCATTGCCTAAAAAAAACACCTTGGTTCAAACCTATGGAAAAGTACAGAAACTACTTAGGCCTTGAGGGGTTAAGGTATGTTCTCACTTATTTAGTGTTAAAGAGTATTGTTATTGAGGATCTTAGGAACAAATTCAGATCTACTTCTAGATAGCATATACGTTGCAAACATCACTCATAACACCAAGTGTGAACATACCTTTAGTTAACTAAAACTATATAGATGGGAGTAGGCAAGGTTGCCTAATAATGAATGTATGTATGTATATATGTATGTATGTATGTATATGCACTATCCAGTGGTCATGTTCCACAAGCCAATTGAATAATTAATTAAAATCAAGAAATATAATTCAGCAAATGCCTAAAAATAGAATGATTTGTTGTTTTCCATTCAAATTAAAAATAATAATACCCCAAAAAATTTGACATTGATTTTTCAATTTTTTGTTGTTGACTTTAATTATTGGATACAGTATGATTGTTCCATTCTCAAAAAATCCATAAATTGCATTGGCTTTGAAATTCTTCTTTATTGACTACAATATTCAAGAATCAAGATGCTTGAGAACATCGTGGGATGTACTGTCAAGTGTAAGACATAATTACAATCATTCATGTGTATATTTGGTTTATCTAAGCATTCAGAAAGAATAGAAGGGCTTTGGGATATTACACTCTTTTGCCTATCCAATGAGGGAGTGATAAAGTTGTATTAAATAATAGACCTAGGATTATGAAAATACTAATACATAGATGAAGATTAAAGGACCTTCGAGTTTTGCAGCACAAAGTATTTCCTTGTCCCTAAAGGATTAGGAAGTAGTCCACATTTCCAAAATGAGAAGACATGTTTATAAAAAAAGCAACCACTAGAAGGATAAATTAATAATGACTTTCTGACTCAAGTTGTAAACTATGACTCATAGATCACATCTATACAATTATTCTACCTAAGTTGCATTACACAATTAAAACTTGTCAATAAATTTTGAAACCAAAATTGAAAATTCCTTCAAAACTTAATTGAGGATTGAATGTTAGAGAGTTTTTCTACATTTTTTTTTGGGGGGGGGAGGGTTGGTTTAAATTGTTTTTTTGAAGAACCATTTCTTGGATTGAATAGTTGGTTCAACATGGAAAAATACTTGTTTTCTTTGGCATATTGAATATCTTTTGGCAAGATAAAATCTAGATAAATTGCACAAGAATTAGGGAATTGGCATAATAACTTTTAAATGTTTGAATGGATGAACAAACAAGTTTATGTAAATATGAGAGTGAACAAACATGTTTGTGTTCATGTATTAATCAAACTTGATCCTCGAGGGGTTAAGGAAGTTAAAGAAGCTTGTGGATAAAATAGGAACTAATTGTAATCCTTGGTGGAGTAATGAAGCATTGACATCTATACATTAAAACAAGATATATAGAATATGGATTAAATGCCATTCATCCCAAATTATCTTCATTCAAGAATCATCCATCCAAATACATTGATGCATTCATCAAATATGGCATCTTCACTACCAAATTCTAACAATTTTCTTTTAAAAATTTCATTAATCTCCTATAACAATGAATATTAAGAATTTCAATTATCTATCTCTTTAAGATTGGCTCCAAGCAACCAATTAACTTATAAATTGTAATCATTCTCCATTAGAGAAAATCTAGCCCCTATAGAGGGTTGTTTGACTTTCAGCCAATGTACAAATTCAAGGGGAAAAAGATTTTTTGTTTTTTGTTTTTAGGGAAAAAAATTAGTCCCTAGTTCTACATGACACATCGGGTAATTGTGTGGACCAAATTTTTCTTTATTTCTATAGCTGCACATTTTCATGCAATCAAATGGCCCTATATAGGTGGTCTAAATTTCCTCTAATGCCTTCTAGCTAGCCAAATATCTACCCTTGAACAAGAGCCTACACAATCTCCATGATCCAAAAATGGCGGGAGAGAAAAATACTGCTAAAACTCAATAAATATTAGCATATGATTAAGACTCTCACATCTTGTAATGAAATGTCTAGATTGGCATGATTAATCACTATTAATGTGCATGCCTCATTTTTTGTTTTGTTGCCCAATTACAAATGGTAATACACTATTGTAAGCCAATTTGGTCTATAATTGGGTTGCTACTTTTTTTATTGCTACGCACCTCAAGAATAACTCAATAGTACCCAAGAGCCCTTCTTTGTCTTTGTCATTGAGTTTGTTGTAGGGTTCATCATCCCTTGAGTTAGAGACAAAAGTTTCAACAAGTTTGATTAATCTTCTTTTCCACTCCAATCAAAGTTTTCCACATGTTTTGTTCCATTGAGTTGGAGGAAGAGAACTTTCCTATGTGATTCCCCTAAGGTAAAAATACCCCAAACTGTCCCTGTACCTATACTTGACAAATAGACTTCTATTGAAAGTATCCACGAAGAACATTAAATCCATGTGCACGAGAAGCATACATTTTTTGGATGTTGAGAAAATAGGATTTGTGGAATACCAAGTTCATAAAATATTATAGTTTTGAAATCTACACAGTGGATTTTCTTATAAATTGCAAATGTGTACTCATCAATAAGTTGTCTTCAAATCTCAACCGTGAAAACTTCAATAACCAAGTAGTTCTCAAAGTATTCTCCATTTTCAAGATCCAACAAGAAATAGCTCCTCATTTATGTTGTTATCTTTGTGACACTCAAGGGTTAAATCAATCCCATACATAATTGCAATTGGTTGATAGTTGTTTCCCTAGATTTTGGTTTTATGATCAAGCTATACAAAAGTTTCAATGGCCTAGCAAGTTTCCATTTTGAAAATTCATAGTAACAACACGTCAAGTTTCCATTTTCAAAAATTCTAATTTGCTTATTTGAAAATTCATGATTTTCCATTGCTAATACTACTAGAATGTTTTGTTTTTTCTTGAAAAAGGTGCCTCCAACTATGCTGATTTTCTTATTTTGACAGTTTTGGATGTTTTCATCTAAATTACAAATTGCATTGACTCAGTGAAACAGCTTCCCCCCCCAATAAATGACTAAAAAAAACTTTAAAAAATCTTTAAAAAATCTTTAAAAAGAACCTGCAGTGGTCCAGGCGTTGAGAAGTAGACATGGCCGTCCCCATCGCCATGAGGAGTTTGAGCCGTGGTGGTGGTCCAACGGTCGCCATCCCCCGCCTCTCTTGCTTGCAAGGAAGTTGGTAACTTACTACTTACCTTTCTTCCTGCTAGCCCAGCTAGCCCGTCCTTCCCTTCCTTTCCTTCCCTTCCCTTTCCTCCTTCCTTGCCATGCCAGTACACAACAATCGCACATCTCTTGCTCCCCCCCAATTTCATGGACACAATTGCAGCCCCATTCCAAGGTCAAAACCAAGCACCCAACGCATGCAATGCCGAATCAATGAAGTCATCTCCCAAGTGTGGCACTTCATCATCAATCAATCAATTCATCTCCCATTTGACTTTCATTCACAATTGCAACAATCTTGTGCGTGGTGGAGTTAGTCAGCGTTGGAGGAGTGAGTGTCTGAGTGCATGTATGTATGCGTTACAAGGTTGGGAGATCGATATATGCCCAAGTTGAATTGTGAATTGGGTCTTGCATGATGGATTTGGTAGAGTATGTGATAACTCCTGAAGACGTACTCCCTTGTCATCATGATGTGATGGTGTTGTGGTTTGTGTGGGAGAGGAGTTGACAACGATGGTGCCGTGGTGGTTCATTTATTCGGATTCATGTGGACTGATTGCTTGCATTTCGGGTGTCGATCGATTGTAGGCTGTGTGAGATCGAATTTGCAGGTGTATATATTGATTGATGATGTGTAGGTTGATAATGTCTTTATGGGTGGTTTTTTCCGGAAGGTGTTGATGATATGATGTTGTAGTCGTTGGAAGGGAGTTCTGTCTTTGGAGATGACGGCCGTTTTGAGAGAGTTGTCTGAGTTTAGTGTTTGTTGTTTTATTTTCTCAGTCTCGTTTCTGTGTAGGTGGGAACGGTTGTTGCGTGGTTAGCATTGATTTCTAGCGACGAATTGGCGTTGGTTGCGGGGAGTTAGTTGCGTTCGCCATGTTCAATTCTCGGGCGAGTCTTTACTGATCGGGCACCGGTAGGTGAGTGGTTCATGAGCGTTCTTGAACCTTCTTGAACCTTTCTTGAAGATGTGATATCTCGTTTCTTTGATTAATTTTGTCAAGTGCGGTCTGGTGATGGCGATTAGAGTACTATGTGTGCGCTGCGCAAGGATTAAGATATTTGTATTTAAAATTTCAGCTTCAAGAGGATTAGTGCTTCTGTTTGCAACCATTGAAGACATCCTGCAAGAGCCTTCCATTTCTCAAGAAAATGATATATTTTCTAATTTCATACTCTTTTGGACGGAGTAATGTCGGTTTGCCATTTTAGCAAGGTTTGCGCACTTCGTGAACTATCCACCCACTGCAAGTTTAGATAAAAGTTCTAGAGCCTCAGCTGATCAAAGTGTTAGTTTTCTTCCTCTAGTTTACTGATTAGTACGAGGCTTCGAGCGTTTCTTGAATTGGTATAAATTAATACAGAATCCAAACTAACATTTTCTTCATTTAATTTGCAATAGATCTGTAGCACTGTGCAGAGGATATCTAGTTTCGGAGGGGGAGAGTAGTAGACTCAGATCTATTTGAAGAGCCTGATATAGTGTAAGTTTTACGGTTAGGCAAAATGCGTCATAACTGTAGCACAGGGATACCGTTCTGTCACTTGCTTGTACCTTTTGCTGTTAGTACTGCTGTACACCTGAACCATTATAATAATGGGGAATCGAGTGTCCGGCACTCCCGTGGTAGGATCGGTCATAAGGGCACCCATGTGTGAGTCCACACGTGTTTGTCCTTCTGAAGGTGATGCCCTTGAACTTTTCTCTCTTATACCGGAGGACCAAGTAGTTGACATGGGTGCTTAGGTCCATTAGCTAGCTAGCTGAACTTACAAGGCAATTCATGGGGAGTTTCGATTTCAAGTTAGCAAGCTACTTACTGCGAATTAGCTGGTGTATGTTGATTACACTCTGCTAACCATTTGCACAGTCACAGTTACGTATTCAAAATTGGGGAGTTGGCCTCTGGAAGTGACCTCAAATTCATTGCAAGTTAGTTACTTGGAGATGGTGTCAGTTTGCTAATTGTCACAACTTGGGAAATGTGTGTATTTAGAAAAACTCATGCTAGTTAGATAATTGGAGCTACTTGAAAGGTGTAATAAAAGCAGAGACTATTTATGAACTGTGTGTGGACAGGAACGAGAAAGGCATAAATCTACGGTCATCATATTTCCTAATTTTCGTATGCAGTGTTTAACTAAGAAGCGGCAGATCAACTCACCCCTGTTTTTCATAAGAAAAGGTAGACCCCAACCTTCAAACTGGGATTTCTCCGCGAACTTCTGGCTTAAGACGTGTCGATATGGTGTACATATTCACACTGGGAATTCAATATGAACTGTCTGTGGATGTCTGTACATATGAAAATCCCTGAAAGCATAGTGTACACCGCATGCTAATATAGAGTTCCAAGAGAGTCTCCGAAAAGGAGAAAAACAATGGCTAAAAACTTTGTGAGCACCTCAATTTATGATTTGTTGCTGTAATATCAGAAGTCTCTCTGAGTAGTGATGAGTTTCGAAGAAAGAGTGTTGGATTATCGGTGATCGCTATCATGCAGGAAGCTGAGTGCGCAAGGGAATCATGAGCAAGCAAACAGGGCCCGGAGGTGTGCAAGAGCGTCTTCGGTCCATTGTAGGACCCAAAGGTTGGGACTATGCAGTCTTTTGGCAGCTCCATGACGAGACACGGTAAGGCTGGACTTTTAAAGGCTCTTCAATTTCTTGAGTACCGTTCTAGGAATTTCCTTCGCTTCCTTCCCCACTCATTTCTTTGAAGTTTTGGAAGGTTGCAAACAAAATATTTTAGATTGACACCTAACAAGTACAAGTAGGTGACCGTACGGAGGCTTCCAAATGGGTAGTGAGGTCTCTCAGTCTGTGAATTGCATTAAGTTTATCTTGCCTTCCATAATCAATCTCTCCAAGAGACTGCTGAAGCATTCGTAAATTTACTGAAAACCAAGTTTCGGTCACAAGAACCAAACGTGTTCATTTCAAGCTCCGTTTCACATGATTGGTTGAGGGCAAAACTGAATTTGATGGGCACAGGAGAACAGCTCTAACTTCATTTTTCTGAATGTTCTACCGGGAAGAAGTATTAAGTTGGATGTGTTATTGGTGTGTTGTAGATCGCTCGATTGGACTGGATGCTGCTGCAGCGGTGCTGGGGCTTCAGGCAACGACAACTTGGTGGCATCCACTAGCAATCGCTATCTGGAGTCAACTGGTTGCCCAGATGTGAAGGGCTATCATCCTCCCATACACATCTGCTCTTTACTTGCTAGCATGCCATCATCAGTGTCATTGGACTCAGGGTAAGCTCTCACATCCGATATCTCCGAGTTATCATCGAGCCCTCCGAATATTTAAGATTTTTATTGCACCTGCACTTTTTTTTAGAGTGAAACAAAAAAAAGAATCGCTCATTTATTTAAAAGGGCTTCCATTGGAGCTATTTAACCTTTAACTAGAGCAGCTGCCAAGTAGAAAAGAATGTGATGAGATGAATTTACTGATTGACTAATTTTATTGCTGGACATGATACATATTTATCAAAATACAGGATTCAAGGGATGGTTTTTCTCGGAGGCCAACCGAAGTGGGTACACGGGGATCCATCCATGGAGGGGCAGGTACCGTGATTTCACTCTTTCACACTTAATTCAGTCTCCTCTTCTGCAAATTTTCATAGGATGTGGTTGCATCCTCTTCTGGAAGAAATATTGCCTGGTTTAAGACCACTTAAAAAGTCATCACCAATGCATATCTTGATGCCCTCCATTTACGATTCGGATAAAGTATATAATGAAGTAACTCATTATGGTATAGTATCTATATGAAAGAAAAGTTATTCGACTGATTCAACACATCAAAGGGAACTAATGCTGTCCACGTGCGTTGTAGATCCAGAATGTGATCTCTGAATTGGGTATGCTTTTTGTAGGACATGGGTGTGCAAACTAAAGTGTGCATACCCGTTCAAAGCGGTCTTGTGGAGCTCGGTGTTGCAAACCATGTACAAATCATTCCTCTCCAGTGAAGTTTCATCTGCACGCTAATTCATTTCCACAACCCCTAAGTGATTAATTGACCGAAAGAGTCCTCTTCCATATCTATCGGAGTTGATATGAATCATTTGGAAGCTGCAGAGAAGAGTGGAAGGTGTACCTTTAGAAAGAAGAAATTATTTTCTACTATTTTAATGATAAAATGTGATTTAAAAGCGACTATGGTTGACTGTTAGCGACCAAGTGGACGAACACGGAGAGTGAACTTTAAACTTGAGGAAGAGGTCCTTCATTAGTTAGATCCACTGAAAACCAAATTGATCTTTGAATTCGTTTGTTGTTACATAATATCTGGTATATTGTTCATCTTTAGCGCATCTTTGGTTTAGCTTCTGTTGATTAACTGGAGAGTGCGTCGGCCTCTAGGTGACTGAGAACGCAGACCTGGTGCAATATGTAAGAGCTCGATGTGGAGATCCGTGGCAAACAGGCAATTCCAAGCAAACAAGGAGTGGCAACAACACCCTTGATGGGTCGGGTGGCCATGGAATGATGGATCAGCAGGCCGTCAAGATGTACTACTCACGTCACTTCCCAACCAACTTGGACAGCCCCTGGTCAAGCTCACACCCATGGGAACAAGAAGACCCCATGTTGGAATCCCAGCTCATGAGGAGTATGCTTTCTGATTTTTATTATTGCAGTCATGCGTGCTCCTTGTTAGTCTCATTCAGGAACGAAATATCCAGGGATATTCATATTGTCATATTTGTTAAAGTGGTTAGTTTCAAAGGGTCAAAGTTGTAACATCCAAGTGCTTAGAGATTTAAAAACTGGTGTTATTTGAGGTTCCAGACAAGCGAATGGTAAAGTGCAGAATTCTTATTATTTCACCATTTTAACAAATATGACGATTTATCGAAATACTCTAATGCCTACCATGTGCTTGCGTCTGCACAGATATGGACCAAGAACTTATTCAGTTACCGGGGTCAACCACACATTTTCCTCATCACGGTAAATATGTCAAACTCGGAGATAGTAGTTCATATTTATCCACTTTTGTCTCTCTCATTAATTGAATGCCACTTAGGTATTTTGTTACAAGCTCCTGAGGGTACAATTCTGAAGAAGTTATACCTCTGGTCATGTCAGTCTGCTCTGACTCCTATCATTCCATTTTATTGGTGACTTATGCAGAATCGCCTGAGCATTAGCTTTCATGTAGGATTTAACAAAGTTGTGTCAGAGATTAATCCAGTTTTGCCATACACAGGGACTCTGGCGGAGTCTCCACGAGGAAGTGGGTTGTCAAAAGACGATGGGGAAGGTGAGCATACATACCAGCCGAATAGCCAGTGAAAACTGGGTATTTTTTCTACAAAATAGGACTTTTAGGAAATATCACTGTATCATGAGGAGGCCTCTTTTATGAACAATCTGATCCTGCTGCAGAACTCTCCATGAATCTTGGCAAATATTTTCTTTATAATGCTGTCTAAAAGTTCCCGAAATAATGCAACTTTTTTAATGATGTTTACTTGTTTGCTTGCACACTGTTGATCATATAGTGAATGATCTCTTTCAGTTGTATCTTTCTTTGTGCTACTAGCAGCTCTCTGAGCTCTGCAATACATGCCGGACAATGATACTCGATTTCTAAACTCTATGACGAGAAACCATAAAAATCTCTATGTACTCTTTATTTTTAAGTTGAGGTCTAAGGGATGTATATCTGCATGTGGGGAATTCTGGATTCCACTAGTGAAGCAGGAGATGCGAGGGGAGTCATCTGATTGCAGTGATCCAATGGAAGACGACGATGAGAAGGGAGGGCCCAGATCTGCTCGCCGGCATTTGTCCAAGAACTTGGTTGCAGAGCGCAAGCGCCGGAAAAAGTTGAATGAACGCCTCTATTCTTTGCGGGCTCTTGTTCCTAAGATCACTAAGGTGAAGATCAATGGGCTCTCTGACGTTGCATATTAATGAAACGGGTTTCAAATAGAATTAGAATATTTCAGGAACTTCTACACATCATAGAGAGAATGTCCCCACAATTGATTCATCGGAAGGCCTTGGTATATTGAACACCTTAATCAGAGGAAGATTCTCTTTATGATGTCCACAACTTTATACTGAAAACACTGTTATGTCCCGAACTAAGCCTTTGTCATCTGTACCTCTTAGGAAATTGTCTTGAACTTATACGCAGATGGATCGCGCATCAATATTGGGGGATGCGATAGAGTACGTGAAGGAGCTGCAACAACAGGTGAAGGAGCTGCGAGAGGAGTTGCTGCCGGATAGCAAAGAAAATGAAATTCCTGCAGGATTGGGTTTCGACGAGGGAGGAGTGACTGCAGAGGAGACAACGCTTGGGGGTGGCGTTGACATGGGGCAATACCCTGGGAAGATCGATTCGCAGTCCATCACAATTGAGGTTATTGACAGGAAGGGTGACCAGGAGATCACACAGCCTATACAAGTAAGCTCAGGATCTTTTCACATGTGTCAAAATCTCGTCATCTGTTTTCTCTACCCTCCAAGCGAGGGGGTAATCAATGTCCCTAAGAATGAGACGTAGTAAAAACAATAGTAGCATGTTAGCGTACGCAAACTATCCACGAAATAAATTTCTTATTCGTGATAGAATTGTCCCATGTGTTTACAGCATTAATGGAATATTGAGATCGTCAAGTAGGTTATTTGAAATTTAAATTATAGCCAACACTGGTTTTAGGAGCATAATTGGCACACCTTCATTTGCTTTGAACTCAAGCAATTCAACCCATAGCACAGTGATTTGCATATCTAGCTACGTTAGTGGTGCTGGTATGCTAGATTGAGTATAGCCATTTGATTATTTAAGCAGATTAATGACTTAACTGCAAAAATTTCCATGCTGATGTCCATTGGTTCAGGTAGAGGTGAACAAGATGGATGGGCGTCTCTTCAGTCTCCGGATTTTTTGTGAAAAACGACCAGGAGTATTTGTGAAGTTGATGCAAGCCCTTGACGTCCTCGGCCTCAACGTTGTCCACGCCAACATCACCACTTTCCGTGGTCTAGTCCTCAACATTTTCAATGCCGAGGTATTCAATTTTGCAATCAGAATCAACCCCTTCAAGAGTCATTTTTGAGAGGTCCTTTGTGACTGATGACACTATTGTAACATGATTCTCTGCTACAAGCCAAGCGAGTCTTAGTTCTCTTGCAATATCTCAGAATGAATGAATTTGCTAAAATGTGGCCGCGGTGCTACTAATTAGTATACTTGAACGCCATTTCCTCGGTTAGAATTACTGTATCATCTAATAGTATGAAAATTTCCGACAACTTTGAAATCTTTCAAGCGACAAAACATGAACTATAGGACAGTCCACTCACTGCCCCTCGTGGGCTAGGGCTACGTAGTTATATTAATGAACGTGGCATGAAGGATAATTATGCTGCGTCTTTCCAAGTTAGTGCAGGTAAGAGACAAGGAGCTCGTGGGTGTGGAGCAAATGCGTGATACCTTGTTGGAGATGACCTCGGGTCACCGCTCACTCAATCTCTCTACTTCAGATGGCCCCAGTTTACAACAATCCTCCATCAGTGGAGAAAGAATTCTTGACACTGCGAATGAGGGACCACTCCCTTAGCTTGGAGATGAATTTACCGTCTCAAGGAAAAAGTTCCTGACTCTGCAACCAAAACTGATTGGGCCATCAATACTTGCAAGAGCAGTAAGGTCTTGCAGAAATCCCTCGTCACTTAACAGCAAGTCTTAACGGAGTCTAATAGAGGATTGACAATCCAAGTCTTATGAAATATTTCCCCTTCTGATTATGATGCATTGGAAGTTCAGCTCATTTAATAAGTAAATGACTTGCATGAACGCAGAGGTCATCCCCAAAGGCAGACCTGTTGCCATACATACTCATGCCGACAATTATACTTGCCACATATCAAGTGAATAGTGGCTGATTATATAACAATAAAGAATTTCAAAATTGGAAAGATTATTAGCTTGTGGAGCTCTCATGTATTCAAACTGAGCTCAAGTTTGCAAAACAAGTGTTGTCACTAAGCAGCAAAGAAACAGAAGCCTGACATCAATGCTGAGTAAATTTATTGCTCCACCACACTCACACCATCGGTAAACTCTGATGATATGCTTAACAAGGAACAACCACAGAAAGTCGAACTGCAATGCAAAGCTGCGAGAAAGAAATGTCCAGATTCATGCTAATCAAATTGGAAGGAATAGATTTCACAGTTCTATCCTGATGACGAAGTCAGCTGGCCGCGTCCTTCACCTGCAATACCTACGAGTATCACCAATTCTTTGAGTTTATGATTCAATGTGAACCCTGTCATGGTGTAGCTTGGTTACTGTACAATTCGAACGATTTATAGCTCTGTTTGGCCGTGGTCCATCCAATTTGTTTCCACAATACGCATCACTCCACCCCGTCCGATACTTCCTTTGAGCAGCTGAATCCAATCAAAAAGGCAAGATCACACCAGTGAGGTAATTAAATTAATCCACTCTGAAATTGGAGACAATGGCTTCAGGGTGAAGTGCCAAAGAAACAGCGCCATGAACCACAGCGCTCCCAGGATCAGGGGGACTGACAATGTGGGCGATTTCCTCTGCAAAGCGAGCTCGGATCCTTTGCATGAGATACGGCGAGCTTGCGAATCCGCCAACCACGAACATCACCTTGATGTCCGGCACTTGCTCCAACTGCGCAGCAATGAGCTCCAGAATCTCCTCCACCATGGGATCAAAAATCGACTGCAAGTCCTGTTTCGTCAGCTCCACCTCAGAGGAATCAAGCAGCTGGTTTCCACGTGTCTTCTCGTATGCCTCCCATTTCGGAGCCAGCTTGTAGTGCAGCGGAATACTCACGGTTTCGGTGTCCATCATCTCGTGGCCGAACGCACACTTGACCTCTTCCCAGTCCTTGAGCAGACGCGTCTTGAACGATGGGAAATCCGAAAGGAAAGCCTCCAAGCATCCGATCTTTTGGGACAAGAATCGCATGAAAGATTGGTCCACAAATGTTCCGCCACAAAACCCTCCTGAGCTTTGCGTAATCTCCTTCACCTTGTAAATCTGACTGGTCCCTACAAACTCTTGGACCACGATGTCCACCGTGCCTCCCCCAACATCCAACACCAGGAGCTTATCTGAGAGTTGGAGAGATAACCGCTTCTGCTCCTTTTGCAAAATCTGGTGGCAATGGAACGAAGCAGCCTCGGGCTCCAGCGCAATCTTCACCAATGCCACAAATGCGATTCTCAGAACTAGCTCGAGAAGCTCAAAAGGACGCTGAAATTTGCTAAATTTTTTGTAGCAGTAAAGAAAATTTGGTAGAGATCAGTACTGACCTTCACGGCGTCGACGCCCCCGGCTTCCTGCGAAACGAGCCCCGCATTCACCATGCAATTCTTCATCTTCTGCTTGGCCTTGGCATCCCAGATGGATGGCACCGTCACGCACCATTGCACTGCATCCCGATTGAAATTCACCTCCCCGTCGTGGTTCCGAATGACGGACAACGCTTGCTCGCCGATGCATTTCAAGTAGTCGGTGATAAGAGATTCGATGGTGAGCGGGGGTGGTAACACATCGCTGAGATCTCGCATCAACAGCACCTTAAAGGTCGTCAAGTACAGTCCGCGAGGATCCTGCTTCTTCTTGTTCTGATTGAAATAAGTCGTACGAGCGCTGTAACCCCACGACGCGACCTCGAGCTCGGCGTGCTCAGGGGTTTCGCGTGTGTAGAAGAGGGCGGTTAAGGTCTTGGAATACGGTCTCTCGGTTTCTAATTGCGGCCAAGCGTAATAGACATGAATTGCTGGATCGTGAGAAACGGCTCTCGCGTACGCGAATCCCGAATATGTGGTCCCGAAATCCAAACCTACAACCCAATCAATCCGGGGACGGAGTTGGGCGGGTCTGCAGCAACTAAACCACGCGCCCATTCTGAGGATTTTGAACCCCTCAGCTGAGATCCTCCAATCCCTAATCTGCAACTGGATTCCTCGTTCAGCGTCGCAAGGACCACCGCAAGGTAGATCTCGAATGGCCTCTCCTCAGCATCGAAGGAATGACCAAATTTCGAGATCTATCGCAACGATTTGTTCACGGTAATCACACAATTGAAGTTTCAGTAGCGGAATGCCTTCACTCATAGGACGTCATAGCCAGTGAACGAGCTTCACAAATGGAAAGACCTATGCGACGACATAGATTCTGCAAATGTGGCGAAGAAAGAGTTAGAAACCTGATCCTAATCTGCAACTGGATTCCTCGATCAGCGTCGGACTGACCACCGTAAGTTAGATCTCGAATGACCTCTCCTCAACATCGAAGGAATGACCAGATTTCGAAATCTACCGCAAAAAAATTCTCGTTGATCACACAATTAAAGTTTCAGCAGTGGAATGCACTCACAACACAAGGGCCACCATAGCCAGTGACCAAGCTTCACAAATGGACAGAACTACGCGACAGCATCGATTCTGCAAATGTGGCAACGAAAGAGCGGGAATCAGTGGCTCGAAACTACAATGGTTAATTGAGCTCACGGTTTCGATGGTGTGCGATAGTGCTTATTATCTAAAGCACGTATTGACAGACTCCGTCATATTTTTCTTCAAACTCCGTAATCCGGGATCCATCGACGATCATTTCTGAAGTGAAGGAGAGAGGATTGGGTTAATTCGGCACTTTGCGTCACATATTGACGCGTACAACGTGGACTTTTGGAGCCCAAAATGTTTCTTTAAGATTTATAGACAGAGTGGTAATAAGCATCGAAGCAGCACTTTGAGCATCTCGCACGTAATGAAGCTCTGTTAGTATTATCACAAGAAGTCAATCAGTCTACAGTACTCTCGTCCACGGGCAATTACCAAAGCTTTGCCGACGATATATCGATCAGTTTGGATTCGTAGTTTCGAAGTTGTGTAAGAGCATTGATCTAGTGACTAGCGTCGCAAGGAACGTCGGTAGACTGTCATTCTACCGTCTTGCCCAAAATCTCGTCCACAAGGATCGAGTGTGTGTAGGTCCTTTACAGCTTGTGCACCTCTGACTGCTTCACCGACAATCGGGACTACACTCTTTCGTGTAGTCCACACTAAATAGATATCATCATTCCAGTATTTGAGATAATTTCGCTTTAGTGTTGCTCTGATGATTTTAGGAATCCACACAACACAATTCAGTGATCAAGATTTTTATTTTTTATTTTGAATAGTTTTACAATTTCCTATACATATTGGGTTGGGGTGCACAATAACTTCAATTGCATACAAATTGGCAAGCCATCAATCAAAGTGACAACCTTCAAAGTACAATACTATTTTAGGACAACGAAATTGGAGTATATCATTAGAGTATTTCAGATAATTTTGATTAGTGTTACTATACAAATAACTGAATCCAATGGATGCCCTAAGACCTACCCATGCTTGTCATTGTACCCATCATTTGAAAAGTGTCTTTGAGTTGCCATGTCAACTCTCACATCCACTTCAACTAGCTCTTACAACATTTCTCTTTGCTCTTTGGCGCTTTTTCTTTGAAGTCACTCATCCTCTTTCTTTCCGACATTGTTCTTTTTTCTATTTCTTGTAAAGATTGTATGAGCCTTATGTTGCATTGAGAAGACTAGTGTCGTATTCAAAGATTGGGGTTGTCTCATTAGTGAGTCAACAATGTTCTGATAGACATGAGTAAGAAGAGGACTTGTTGAAGCATTGGTGTTTTGTTTATTTTTTGGATACAAGAGTTGTGGTACAAGAGTGACTTAGTTGCCACAACAAAATTGTGTACATTTGTCATCTAGAATTTTATCTTCTTCTCAATAATGAAGTCATGTGCATTCATAGGATATGACAGTGGCATTTTCTCAATGTGAAAGTGATGGCTTTAGAATAACTCACTAGCTATAGTAGAATCATGTACTTTTGAATCCAAACTTTGCCTTCTTCACAATGATGAAGTCATATGCATTCATGAGATATGATAATGGCTTTTTTGTATACAAATTATGGCTTAAGAGTGACATATTGGCTATGATAGAATCATGTATATCTTGAATTAAAAAACACCACTTGCATGCCTCTAATTTGTGACCATTCCAGAAAAATATTGTGTCCATTTAATTTTATGTTGGTAATATAACCACTTTATAAGTACCATTGCTAGTATTTTGGGGTGAACTAATTATTAAAGTTATAGTAAAAGTTTAACATAGCTTTCTAGCACCTTCGGCAACTTCTTGCTTAATAATCAATTTAAATTGGACAATTTCAAAATATATCTAAAATAATTTAGGTGTTCATTGAAGTTTTTCTTACAATTTTTAGATGGTTATTGCTACTTTCCTCTAAAGCAGATGCATTTATCTAAACCCAAGTTGTCTTGACCTCCAAACCTTAAAGTCTCTATCTTGTGTGTCAAGGTTTTGTTGAATGATAGGGTTTGTTGCATGTGAAAGATATATTTTGTTTGTGATTGTGAGAGACTCTACTGTAGACTAGTTAAAATGGTGACCCCAAAAAATTGCAATGTATGTTTACACAATTTATTATAGAAGAGGGGCAAACTCCATTAGTAATTTTCCAAAAATTTAGGTACACTTTTAATTATTTCATTTTTTGACCAAGTTGCTAGGAAGCTACAATAATATAAAATTCATGAGAATAAATTTTTTTATTGTTTCATAGGCATATGCATCTCCATTAGGACAGATTCGGGGGTAAGAGATGCCCGTTTTAGGGCTATTCCCCTACTTGTTCCCTGTGTTGTCTGGGAACGTTTCGCTTCTGTCAATAAAATAAATATCAAAAATAATAAAATAAAATTTATTAATTCTGAAATGCAGAAAGAAGTTTTTAAAAAATTGAATTTTTTTCAATGTGGCATAGTCTTAGCCAAGTTAGACTACAACAATGGTGCAATTCCTACATTCCTCGCAACCTAAAAACTTGCAAGCTTGTAGAGCCTTCAAAACTCCCCTAATGTAATAAGCAAATGCTAGATAGGATTCTTCTTGGTAATGAAGTCTAAATTTCATAGTACTTTGTAGATACTAGAAGATTATTTTTATTGTTGATGAATACAAGGATCCAAGATTGGACATAAATTGCAATAAATGACTAACTAGCTATATGCAAAAATTTGTTCTTGTACTTGTAGCTATGTACATAAGACTACCATATTAGCTACTTGTAAATAAGGATCATATGTCCTTTCTGCTTTTTGAGAAGGTATTTATAACATCATAGATTGTAACTCCAACTTCTAATGGGATTAAGATTAGTGATTAGTCACTTATATGAAATTTTGTAATATTTTAGTAATATAATGTGATTGTGATAAAGAAAGAGACGTAGCCGAAAGACTTTTTTGAAAGAAAAAAAATTCAAAAGCAATTTCATATCTTTGTTATTTGTCACTGAAAATGCCCATGATAAAAAGTACTTGGCAGCCAATAAGAAAGATAGGTCATTAGCAATAATTATGAGAATGTCAACGGAAAAGGTAATAATGACAAAGGCTTGCTTTTGATTTTTCATGTAGACAATAGTGTCAACTTTAGAATGAATGTAACTAGTGACAAGCAATTGGTGGATGAATTTTTCATATCCACTTCTAGCAAATTGTATAAGGCCATGTAAAGATTTTAAAACTACAAATCTTATCTTTGTCCACTTCTTTGATAAAAACTAGCGGTTGTTCAAAATAAATTTTTCTTTGAATTAGTTGTGTAAAGACATAGTAAATAATATTTACATGATGAATAATTAATAGATTATACAAGGCAACAAAAGCAATGAGAATTCTTAGAGTCTATTTGAGTAATATTTCAGGCTCCCAATCAAGGTTTATAGCAAATAATCTTTTGAATAGTCAAACTTACTTTTGAGAAGCCATTTATATCCAAACTATTGGTTTACTAGAGGGGTTGGTCAATGACATAATAACTTTTAATAATATGTAAGGCTTCATTTTCCATGTTTTTTTTATAATATGTGTTTTAATTATTATTTAAAGTTTCTTCTATACTTAACCTCTAAAGGACCAAACGGCGTTTTTTGGCAACATAGCAATTTGGGGCAGCTCACTACAAATGGAATTTTTCTTTTTTTTCTTTGAAATTTTCACACAACATGTGCTCAAGGAGTAGCTTTAAATCCCAACAATTTTCATAACTTTTGAATACATAGCTAAAAAGTTATGGTATGATATGTAGTTATCATTGCTTAGCAGGCAGCTCAAGCAACTCAAGTAGCAAAAAAAACTTCTTTAAAAATTTAAAAAAAATTCAATAAAAATTTGAATTTTTTTTTAATAACTATATATACATGGAAAGCTTTGAATAATTCCATTTTGATTTATGAGATGAAAGTTATGAAGAGTTTTAGTTGTGTGTAGTTTGTGTGTAGTTATATAATCTCTACTCTGAAATAAACTTTGAAGACCTTTATTGAACTCAATTTTCAATAGTTTTAGAAAAATAAATAAAAACAGTAGGGGTAGATTATTTACTACAACATTACGACCATTGGGATTGACATTTTTCAATTCCGTAAATAAACTGTTAACAATTTAGTATTTTGAATCATTCTCTACTTCTTTCTATTTACTAATTTTTTCCTATGTGTTGTACAATTCCAAATGATCTAAAATTTTTCAAGCATTTAGACAACTTGCTTTAAAGAACTAATCCATAGAGTTACAACCATTTTGAACATTTTTTCATGATGATCTGACCTTGTGAAGTGCAGCTGCCCGAATTTTTGAAGGGCAAAAAAAGGGATTTTTGTCACTTTAAACGCTATTATCTTGCAATCTACAAGGTGGAAATTTCTGATATTTTCACATATTTTCAAACTAGTGTACTACAAGATCCTAAGGTTACATGTATACAAAAATATATTTTTTCTAAAATTTGGTACTTGTACTAGAAATGGGAATTTTGGAGCATTTTTGGTGAAAACATAGTCAAATACATTTAGGGTTTAAGGGATCAAGGGACTTACTTTGTGCTTTACAAGTTGGGTAAGTTTCATTCCTAAATCATTAAGAATCCCATCATGCTTTAGTATGTTTGTTGTAAGGGTGGTCATAGTTGAAGAGTAATATATTTCTTTTGGGAACATTTATCAATGATGTTTTCCAAAGATGTATCCTTCACACAAATTAAAGGAAAATTAGGACTTACCTTGTGTGAAGGTAAATTTTCCACACTTTGGTTTATTTGCATTTTCATATCAAACCAAAAAATATATGTGCTAATCCCAATAGTGCACTCCTTCTTTATCATGATTATTGGAATTGTAATAACCTATTGATCATTTTAATTGGAATTATAACCAATTATCTAGTGCCACTTACAAGTTTTAAAGAACATTACTTCAATACATTGGTACTTTTATATATTGTTTCTCCACTTTTTAAATGAAAATAGATACTTCTAAAATCCTCCAAAGAATCCTATATTAGAAAGTCTCCGTCTAAGCCGACTTATTCCCTAACTATGTCCAAGGCCATTTACAAGCTTCTTGAAATTTGCTCAAAATTGAACAAAAAGTCAACATTTTGATAAGTTTTATCAATTTTTTTGAATTGTAACTATAATAATTCAAACTCAACATGTAAACTTAGATTTCATGTGAGAAAAGAAAACACAACAATGTCATTTATGAATTGAAAGATTATAATGTTTAATCACGAAGGTGTTAAAATTGTGAAAGTGATTTGCAGTCTTTCAATCCTCTTTTCACATATCAAGTCTGGCCACCCAAAATATATGAGGTTAAAGGGTATAAAACGAATAACTCCAATCAATTTCTCGCTTCTCAAAATCTACTCTATAAAATTTTTAAATGAATTTCTCATGTGATTTTTCTCCAAGATCTTGTGTATTTGAGGCTCATTTTCAAGAGCCTTCAACACTAGAAAAACCAGTGGCCACCCTTGCACAAAATCTTGAATAGAAAAATCATAATCATTCATTTTCAAAATCAGATTTTTGATGCTGAAACATGACTTCAAAATTATTTTTTCCAAAACACTAAATACTAAAAATAGTAAATTGATAAGATTTTATTTAACTTCAAAATATTGTTGACACTTGACACCAGATTTTGGTGCCTTGGCATTTAGGGGTTAACTCAAGGTTAACTTAAGTTCAGTTCTACCATCAATGGTGTGCACTATCATTCTGCCCCAGTCAGAAAGCTCAGAATGCTCCTCACTAATAATTGCAGCTCTCAAATTCAAACATCCCGCCCTTGTCAGGTTATAATAAGTTAGCACTTAGCAGAGGTGCAGATATTAACTTATCTCAGCTTAAACTTCAGACAGCTTCAATGATGTCAAGGTAGAAGCACCTAAATGCGACACTTGTTTTGGATTTCTTGATATGGAGGGTGCGTACAGGAAAAAATTATGTGCGTGTGTTAAGGTGGGAGCACCCAAAAGGTGGAGGCATCTTTTCTTTAAAATTATATTTTTTGTATTATTAGCAAATATAAATCATGAATATTAAAAAAAAATTGATTTTTCGGATGCCGTATGTAATTTTTATGATTTTTTAAAGTGTTGGCTCCGTAGCCCACTGAATGTGTCATGTAGGTGGACCCAAATTTGAACTCTACAAAAATCAATTGTTAGCAAATCACAGTTAAGTATGTGTCCTTCATATGTGTTAGCCAATTAGAATTAACCCCTAAAGGTATTTGACTAGGTTTTCACCAAAAACGTTCCAAAACTGCCATCTCTAGTACAAGTATCAAATTTTAGAAAAAATACATTTTTGGACAAATGTAATCGTAGGATCTTGTATTAAGTTGTTTTAGAAAGATGTGGAAAAAATTTCAGAAATTTCCACCGTTTGGATTGCAAGATATTAGCATTTGAAGTGACAAAAAGCCATTTTTTGGCCCTGCAAAAATCTGGGCAGATGCACTTCACAAGGTCAGATCATTACGAAAAAATGTCCAAAATGGTTGTAACTCTTTGTATTCATTCATCAAGTCATGCTGGGTACATGCTTGAAAAATTTTAGATCATTTGGAATTGTACAACATATAGAAAAAAAATAGTAAGTTGAAAGAAGTAGAGAATGATTCAAAATACTAAATTGTTAATAATTTATTTATGGAATTGAAAAATGCCAATCCCAATGGTTAAATTGTTGTAATAAACAATCTATACCTCACCTTTTTTTCCAAAGATATTAAAAATTGAGTTTAGTAAAGGTCTTCAAAGTTTATTTTAGAGTAGAGATTCCATTACTACCCACAAACTACCCACAACTAAAACTCTTCATAACTTTCATCTCATAAATCAAAATGGAATAATTCAAAGCTTTCCATGTATATATAAATCAAGAAAATAAATTAAAAAATATTATTTAAAAAAAAAGTGATTTTTAAAGAAGTTTTTTTTGCTACCCAGGCTGCCCGCCAAGCACTGAAAACTACATATCATACAATAACTTTTTAACCATGTATTTAAAAGTTATGAAAATTGTTCAGTCTTAAAGCTACTCCTTGGGCACATTTTGTGTGAAAATTTTCAAGGAAAAAAAATATAAATTCCATTTGTAGTGAGCTACCCAAAATCACTATGTTGCCAAAAAACATTGTTTGGTCCTTTAGGGGTTAAACATATGGAAGACACTTTAACTAAAGTCTAGGGACACATTTAGTAATATCTAGGATACAAGGATGGGACCAAGGACGCTCATTGGTGTTTCTACCTAAGGAAATAGTTTAGGAAACCATCAGAATTGGTTTCATATTTTTTCAAGCTAGTATGAATATTATACAAAATTTTGAAAAGTACTTCACAGATGCACCTACTTTGGACAATAGACTAACACCAAAGTGGGCAAGGAAATACCCAAAATCAACACTCTCTAAACTTGGATCAAGTATAGGTGATTGGTTGCTTATTGGAAGAGTGACAACTTCTTGGAACCCCACCTATCTACTTTGGAACCCTACTTGTCTACTTTGGGTCCACAAGTGTTTGGATTTAGGTTGTATTTTAGGTGTCTGTGAACAACTCCTATTACATTTGGTTTCTTCTACCTTAACAAGGATGAAAACTCACGAAGTAAAGACTATATATTGGGGTTGTTAAGGTAAAACAACCCATTGTGGTCAAAGTTAGGAGTTTGCTCTCATGCCATTGCTAGAGGGTTTTTTTTTTAATCTTTTTTCCCACATAAAGATAAGTGTTAGAAACAGCAAGAACAATTGAAATTATATTTTTTTGACAAATTATAAATTTGCTATAAATTTTTGAAGTGTTCAATCCATTGTGGCCTAAAAGAGTTTGTAGACTACCCCATGATAATTCTCATCTTACTCACATAAGGCAATCACAATATTTTCTAATGTATAAGGCCTAAAAAGTCACTGACTATGATGAATTTACACTGAATAGCTAAAAGTCTTCAAGAGGTCACTAATCATTCCATTATTGTCAAATAAGACATTGATTGTGGCCCAAATTTCATTTATTGAAAAACACATTTTCTGGAACATTCCCTAGGTGTCCACTACAAGATCTTTGACCACAATAGGTTGTTCTACCTTACAAGGTAGGAGGTCTCTAAAGTGCCATTTACAAAGTGGGAAAAATTATTTGAGGAGGTTAGATTTCTTAAAATATTTCTCAGTAAAATTTCGTTGAAAGACAAATGGTATTGGCAATCATCTAACACAAGTTGTTTTGTATTTTTTTTTGAAGATTTAAAGAATTAATTATGAATTTTAAAAATTGAAATGTGATGGTCATTGAAAGCATTCACTACCTATAATGTACACTATTTGTACATTTTTGAAGCAACATAAAATCAAAATGTACAAAATAGTATACATTTTAGGAGCTTTTAGAGCCCAAGCACTTCATGACCCTCCTACCTTAGATCTAGTGAGTTTGGTAGAGAGAAAAATAACTTCTCAAGGTTGGGGCATGTACATTATTGTTTCTTTTCAACTTAGGTCCCATGACCAAAAAACAAAGATCATGAATGTGTTACACCAAGACTAAATACCTCTATTAGAAGGAAGACTCCAAGAATATATATTTTTAGAACTATAGTAGCCATAGAGTGTGTTTAAATGTTGTTATATTGGGCTTTTATCATACAAAATTTGATGAGAAATATGAGTGTTGATATATGTTTATCATGATAAATCAATGTTATTTGATAATCTTTTCTTTCTTTCTAATTTAGGTTTGTGTAATAATATGTAGGAGGATTATTTGGTGACTATATTATTAATGGTATTAAGAGAGCAATTGACAATAGATTTTGGTTGTGACATGGTCTTATATAGGTCAATTTTTGATTGTATGCTTAGTCTGTGTGTGGTTCCTCTAGCATTGACTGTAACTACTATAAGAGGTTTATCATGGTAGAGTTTGGCATTGCAATAGCAAATTATATATCAGGTTGGGAAGAATATGATAGTAGCCATAATGGTACAATTTGTTTAGGTAGTTTTTCTTCGAATATGCCTACATTCATCAATGTGAAGCATTTTGTGGTTGTATGTGACATTAGCAATTTGGATATTCCTTATACTAGTTTGTTGTGCCTTGGTATATACAATGCCTTCATACATGGTTCTACACCACAAGAGTACTTGTATCCAAGTATTTGTTTGATTTAAGATACATAGTGGGCATTTTCTAGATGGATATTCTATTGGCTAGAAGAGATGTTTGTAGGCTTGACCTATATATTGTCCATATTGGAATTTTAGTAATTGTATAATTTGTGCATCTATAACAGTGGAATTGATCTAAAATTTATTTGACATGTAGTATTGCATGGTTTTATTTTTTGTCCATTTGGTGAAGGATAAGAATTTGTAAGTTGTATTGATGTTTTCATCAATTGTTTTTTGGTCTATATAAGATTTTAGGAAGCAAATTTGTCCTTTGTATGGCATGCATTGAGGGGAGAACCAATGATCTTTGTGGAAGAAGCACAATGCATTGACTATGTCATTTCCTATAATGCTAGTTTGTGCTTTAATTTTTTGTATTGTGAGTGGGGAAGTACAACTTTAGAGCATGTGGACAATAGAGATGTGCATTGTTCTATTTGGATGGTTATGTTGTAATGTTGGGCATTTGATGTAGTTGAGAATTAGATAAATGGATTTTAAGCAATTAGTGTAAATGTGTTCTAGTTTATTGGGTTTCTCATTTGTTAATATTTATAATAATTTGTATATGACTATTAAATTTGCTCAAAGCATATTTTGGAGATTTGGTAATTTTCTTGAGATTTCTATTTTCCATCAAGATTGTATATTTTGTATATTGTAGTTTCTCCTAACTAGATTTCCAATTTGGTTGGTTGTTCTTATGCCTAAATGAAGTATGAAATTCTACTTTGAATACAATTCTTGCTTTTAACTATGAGTGGTTGCTTTCCTACTAATCCTAATTTTACATATTCCACATGAATTGATTTACCTCCTACCACCCAACTTGTATAAAGAGTTTGTCTTCTATTTTTTCTCATCAAGTAAGTGGCATTCAAAGCTATGAGATATAGGTTCCGAATCTTTGATTTTACTATGAAAGTAATGTTGAATTTTTTGAAATTAAATTTCAAAGTGCTGAATCTACTTTTTGAGCTTTAATTAATTATTCAACATCAATATATTGACCCTGCCCTATAGCTATGGTAGTAGGTCATGAGAATATTTTGGCCAATGAGTTTTCACTACTACATGAATTTGATCTTGGGTTCACATAAAACAACTCCATTGCATTTTGCTCAAGCCAAAGACAACAATGCTAGTGTGCCAATCAACACATAAATGTGAGCCTACAATCTTTGAACATTGTTGTAGGTATATACCTACAACAACCATTTGAAAGTGTTTATAACAAATGTACCTATAAGATAAATACACTATGACATTGAAAGTGTCTGTAATATAGGTATAACATAGACACATGTAGCCATAGAAAGTATTTGTAATATAAACTCCTAGGCTCATGGGCTCATAGATTCTATGTGAGCACACTAGTATTCCCCAACAAATCAACATGTTTATGGACAAAGCATTTCTCGAATTTTTTTGTGATCTTTGAATCTAACTAGGGACTTCAAATTAGTGGAGCAAAAGGTAAACTGACCGAATGTTGAAGAGATGAGGTTCTAAATTGGTTTAGTACAATCATTTGAATTACAGGGAAATAACTGATTTGCTATTTTTGTACAAGAAATCAACAACAACAAAATGACAAGAGCATTGGATTGAGCATTAATTCAAACTTTTCTGATAGAAAGTGCGGTTTATAAATCTCCATAACATTCAGTGGCATGCATTGTCATTGCCTTGAGTCTACACTATTTGAAATAGATAGTGTCGAATATTCCACATCCAACAATACTCACATCATAGCTAAGTGGACAAGTGGAGGCTCAATGTGATGGATAGATGGATAGGGTGCACAAAAGAAAGGCAGTGGGCATGAAGAAGGCTACTGAATGTTATGTCCCTGTAACTGATTGAAACCTTCACGCACACCGACTGGCGTTTCTACGGAATGCAAACCCTAGCAACAGATTGCATTGTCCTGATAAGCCGAGCTCGCGGCTATGACGGACTTCGCCGTGGAAAACGACCACGAGAGCACGATCATGAAATTCCTTCACCGGTAGCCATTCTCGATCATGGTCGAATTTTCCGTAGCAGATGCCATTGCCATATGCTCAGTAGAACATGCAATTGCCCGCTCTCACGCATTCTCGCTTCGGCATATGGTGTGGCCTGCTCAAACACAATCGCCGTTCCTAATCGAAGCTGTTCGGTGGAATTGTGACAAAGTCGGAGGTCTTAGGGTTTGCAATTGCATTCTCGTGAATTGTGGGTTAGAAGTTGAGCTTGCGGCTATGGCAAAATTCGTTGAGGAAGAAAGTACCCACAAAAACATGATCACGAAATCCATGTGTTTTAAAAATGACAAGAATAACACCACCACGGGATTTCCACCGTACATCAGAACCCTTGCTACAGCCCGAATATTCCTTAGAATATGCTTTAGCCAGGAGAACTGACGGCCGAACAAACACTTGTCTTATCTCGTGAATTTGCAAAGGCATACCGACTCCTTCCTTCGTAATGCACAATCGCCGTTCCGATACAGATCTTTTTGCATAAAAGTCGGAGCTCTTAGGGTTCGTTCACGGAGGGTCCCATTGTTCTTCTTGGCACCAGAGGAAACTGCAGTAGTAAGTAAGCTCGGCCGGAATCCTGCGACGGACGTCGGCCGTAGCTAACTAGCGGCGCCGCGCGGCGTTGACTGTGCTCTGACCGTCGGAGCTATTCCGAGCGCGCTCGTCGTCTGGTCACTCTGGTGTCGTTGTGAAGGTTTATGTTGGTGGGTTTTTTTTGTCGTTGCGGTGTTTTGCTTTTAGGTTATGCTCGTAACAGGTTTAGGTTACTTTTCTCGGGCGTGGAGTCTTGGAAAAGAAGGTTGAGGAGGTTTTGCTTTCTTTGTGTGGTGCTGTTAATCGATTTCTGGGAGAAGCCGGAGGCGATTTAGGGGGCTGGTTATTTTGAGCTGGCTGGGTTGTATTTAGAAGGAGCGAACAGTGTTCTTCGTTCAAGGGTCGAAGCGAGTGTCTCGCTGGACTTGCGAGCTGCACCTGAGAAGTGTTGAGTGGGAATGAAAAATTTTCGGGTGTTGTTTGGTGATTCTCTAGCGGCGGCTGGGTTTTTTTGAGCAAGGGACAATGTGTTGTTTTTCTGTTTGCTAGGTTGTGACGAAAGACTGGACCTGCGTTAAGACTCTTGTCGACCTTAGTTCTGAGTGAGATAAGTGGAAAATTTTTGTGGAAGTTCGTTGCGTAGCGCTAGTTCGGAGGACTTTTTTTTTGTGACTTTTGTGGACCTTAGTTCTGTGTGAGATAGACAGGTATATATTTCGTTGTTGCATAGCGCCACTTTAGAGATATTTATGGCTCTTGCCGACCTGAGTTCTGAGTGAGATAAGACAAAAAATAAATTCTTGCAAGTTTGTTGCAAAGCGCCTATCGCGATGACGCCCTCCGCGAACGGGCAGAAGCACGATGAGCGGCCGAGAGTGTACGTCGTGGAGCGTCGCGCAGATTTTCGGCGTTTGAACGCGCAAATCGGAACTAACGCCGAGGAGCAATTTTACGAGCCGGAAATTTCGTACCTGGAGGACGCTTATATCGACGAGAAGCAAGCGTATGGCGTGGCTATTCTGCAGCAGATAGCCGAGCTGGACGAGCAGGTGCCCGAGAATGTGACGCACAACGGCCGCAAGGTGGCTTCGCAGTCGAGCATGTCGTTGAAGGATCGACTGAAAAGGATTCACAAGGAGGTCGACGTCGCGGCGGAAACGCACGAGGATCCTGACGCCTCTGAAAATACGCCTGTGGTGAAATACGAAGTCCTGGAGTTTCCTTTGGCCGAGCGCGTGCCGTTTCAGGAGAGCGAGTTTCAGAAGGAGCTCGACAATCCGTCCGGGTCGGACGAGGAGGAAGAGGAAGAGGGCGACGAGGACGACGGTGATGAGGAAGAAGGGGAGGAGGAAGTTGATGAAGGCGAAGAGGGTGTGGAAGAAGGAGAAGAGGAGGACGAAGAGGAAGAAGAGCCATCAGCAGGTCCTGACCATATCATTGAGCTTGACGATGACGACGACGATGAAGGCGAGGAAGTTGACGACGACGACGAAGACGACGACGACGAAGACGAAGATGGGGCGCCGCATACCAAGAAACAAAGGACGTAGTGCGTCTTCTCTCGTTTCCATACGACTCACTCTTGCGCGGAGGAACTGTCATCTCTCCGCAGCCGTATAGATGCTCATTGTCTGAAGAATCAGGAGCCCCAGTCCCTGAGACAGCTGCAGTGGCTAGGTGTAAAGTAGAGACGGACGATGGCTGTGCTGGCTGTCTATGGGGCTGCACACTGTGTGACTATGTCCATGTTTAGGCGTAGGTGTTTATTTATGGTGCTTTGAAACTTGAAACATGATGATTGCTCGTTTGCACAGAAGAAAGGTGATTTCAGGGTGGTGTGACATTTGTTCTTGTTGAACGGAAGCAGGCCATGAGGACCATAGTTACACTTGTAACTTGGGACGATGTCCGTGCTGAGGCGTAGTTGTTTATTTATTGTTCTTGACACTTAAAACATGTTATTTTCTTGTTTGGAAAAAAAATGATTTCAGGAATTTGTGTTTGTGTTGAACTGAAGTAGGACATGAGAACCATGGTGCGGGTGGACTATAGTAAAGTTGTACCACCTCTTGTGCTGGTACCTAATATTGAAGATGGGCTTTTTTTCTTTTCACAGAGAAGCGGGTCTGATAACTTTGTTTCCCTTTACGGTTGTCAAATTTGCTTTTTCACTGTGTCCTTGTATCCTTGATTCGTCTTGAACATCAGCAGATCGTATCTCTGAGTTGCTCGACGCTCTTACGTTTGTCACACACAACAGGGGCTGGCCAAATTTCCTGATACCTGCCCTAGGATATGCAGGTTTGTCATGACGTAATTCTTGTTACTACAGTACTACCGTTAGTTCAGTAAGCTGAGCTCCCTTGTGAGGTTTGAAATGTGATTTGAAATTGCATTCTTTTGGAGTCCTGCACTTAACTTACACCCTTGTTGTGTACCACTCCGAATACACTGCCACAGGAATGAATGGGCTTCACACATTCTAGCAACTTGAAATGTGGAACTTGTGCAAGGGAATGTGTACAAATGTCAGATTTGGAGGATATACAGGAAAAGTGCAATTACAGGCTCATTTGGCTGTTGGGGTACAGTTTTGTCCTTGCCACATCTGTCACAAAGATCACAAAAGGATTGAATTCCCTTTGGAGCATACTGTTGTTTCGTGTCTTTACTTTTGGAGGAAGGTAAGGTAGTCTGCTCTTAAAGCGACCTTTCAAGATCTGATTGCATTTGGGGGGAAGCGAAACTCCTTGAAACAATTTTCAGAAAATTCTAGTAAGAAGAAAAGTGGAATTGGCATGTAACCCAAGTCATTTCATATTTTTTGGACCTCTGTGGAATTAGTTACGAATTTTTGAAGTTGAAACGCAAGGGTCACTAACAATTTCCCCCTCTTGAAATGCATTGTACACTATTGGTACATTGAAAGAAAACAAAATGTACTATTATGTTAGAGGTTGCTTTTAGAATAGGGGCACTTTTAAAGTACCCTACCTTACATAATTTACAAGTTGGACTGTCGATAGGTATTTACCCTTTACCCCGAAGTCCTTTCCTTGGATGATGTTTTGTATATTTAAAGCCCTCTTTACACTTAGATCTAGAAGTTTTGGAAAAAATGTCTTAAGGTCTATGGCTTTGTTGAAAAACTCACCTTTGGAGGTAGTGTAAAGTGGGAGGGAGTTACAAAGTGTATTATATATGGTTCAATTGAACTAGCACAATGCTATTTTGTGCAATTTTATTGTCACCGAGGATTTAAGTGTTGTCAACATCATTTTCTTCCATAGACTCAAAATTCTAAATGTAATGTAATGCTCCAATATCTTGTAGGACATTTGAGGTACAAATTTTAAGAATCTATACTTCTTTTTGAGAATGTGCATAGGAAATTAATTTTAGATTCTTGCCTAAAATGTATGGTCTCCATATATGAGAGCTTCAGGTCAATTGTAGATCAACTTCTTTTTAGCACTTAAAAAATTTTATAGTGTATTCATATAGATTTTTAAAAAAGCATTTTAAGAGAATCTAAAATCCCCTTTTAGCTACTATCAAAACCCAACAAAAGCTTTTACAATTCATAATAGGAACCATGCTCAAATCCTTAGTTGGATACATTTTGGTGTTGTTATCTTACAATAAGTTGTTTGTGAGTGAGTTTCTTGACTTGTGTAGATGGGCCTTGAATTTCTAATAATCATTAGTCTTCTTCTAAAAGAAAACAACCTTGAAAGGATATTTTTATTAGAATGTTGATTTGGTGCAAGACAATAATATGGTCTTGCTCCCTTGATAGTCATTTTAAGATAGCATTCTAAAAAAATCAAGGTTTTGTAGAAACTTGCCCTCATAAATTGTTACATTTTTTATTGTGATTTGCCAATATTTTTTTGTAAATAGGCTAATTGTGCTCAAAAACTCTTGTAATGAAATTAGCCATCCTACTTATATATAAATAAATGCACTTCTAATAATTTGGCTAAAATTCTTGTAGAAAAATCCCTTTGTTCAGGGACTCACGCCTATTCAAAGGTAATATGTGATTCAATGCACTTCTACATGAAAATGGGCTATATGCATAATGGATTCTAAGGTGGAATCTCCATGTATGCAAGTTCTCCATTGTCATAGATTGACTAAAATATCCTTGAAGTTGAATAAAGGTATGTTTGCACTTGGTGTTAGGGGTGATGTTTGCAATGTAAATCTAGTCTAGAAGTAAGTCTAAATTCATCCCTAAGATCCTCAATAACAACACTCTTTAACACCGAGTGTGAACATACCTTAAATGTAATTCATGATTACATATACCTCATTTTAATGATTATGACAACATTGACCTTGTAAGAATGGTCTGGTCTTTGCAGAAATCATCCTTTCTAATACAATGTGAATCATCTACTTCAAGAAAACCAAAAGTACTCGTTTGAGGTCAAACTACTGTACAAGGCCCTCCCGGTTTTACAAGAAATTCCAAGGATGAACAATAGCACTTCTGTCTCCCATGAAAGTATTCTCTGTCATCCATCGGACACCTAGTGTCCGCGGCAGCGTTACAGGGTTAAGCAACTGAAGTGTCAAAGTCTGCCCACGACTTACGCTTAGTTCACCCTCTAGCAAAATTGTAGAAATCCATAACTTAATCATATGGTATCCAAATCAGCTGGAAGCCACAAGAATAGGTTCCCAATTTTTTGGACATGGGGGACAATTGTGGTTTTCAGTACCCCCCATAAATTGTCCTACTCAAGCTCTACATCTTCACTTACAAAACCCAACCAACCTAAGAGGAGGATGGTGAGTTGAAATTTGATGGTGAAATGTAACTACACCTAAATGCTACATGTTGGGTAACGTGTCGGATCTTTCTACACAATGATTTGCAGGCATTAGGAACTACTTATTAAATGTGTGCTGTACCTCAAATCCTTGAACTTAAAAATTAGAAAAGCAGTTTCTAAACACTTATCGAGACAGCAGTTTCAGAAGTTCAACATAAACCAACCACTTCGATCACTTTGGCTAAGCTTTGGATGATTTCTGCATTTAGCAACTTCATTTAATTTTCACTGCATTTGGAAATGTTCCATAATCTCATGAGAATTTTGCCAGCATCGTAATCATCTGAATCACTACTGCTAGACTCTGAAGCACTTGCTGTATCCTTGCTCACCACGTACCTCACGACCTGCAACAAGTCCAATACAAGATTATTGAATATATGTAGATGTCTCAAATGAGGTAATGCAAATGCAATGATTCCAAACCTTTGATGTAGACAAAAACTCAAAGCACGATACTTCAGGCAAGAATTTGGCCTCTGCGTTCTTGTCAAGACATGTAAGCCACTAATGTGTTAACTGATTTACGGATTGAAAGAAGTATTTCAGGCTCTGAAAATCATTATTTCCACTATATTTCCAATAAATATTCTCAGACATTGCTAATGAAGGTATGCCGCACCTGCTTGACTGACATTGGCCGAGGTGAATGAGATTCTAAGATCATCTTCCTTGCAACACATTTTCCCTTTACAGGTTTCCAGGGGGGGTCAACCAACCATATAACGTTTTTGCAAACTGGACAGTAGGCTCTATTAGACATGAACAATTGTGACGAACGACCTGCAAACAGTGCATCGCTCACTTCATGAGTAATAATATTGCATCTACTACGTGAGCTTGCCACACCCAAAAAGCGAGCCACCATTGAAAGCTACAGAAAATCTCATTTGAAATCTGTAGGCAAACTCATGATGAAAAATGTTACACAGTATAAAAATCTTAAATAGAAGATGATTGGAGAGGATAATTGTGAGGTCTTAGAAATAATGCGTATCAGGATTACTACTACATCAGCTCTACTTTCCTCTACTATACCTTTTTGGGCAAGATTAAACGCTTTGCGCCAGGCTCCACCTGCGTTCTCTGCTGGCTTTTGTAAGGACTGTTCGTTGTTCTTATCTTGATCAGGTTTACGAACATCGTCACGTATTCCAGCCACATTCATCAGACTTAGACAGCGGTTTGAGGTACCGAAGAGAGATAAGAACTGAGTACGCCATAATGTATCATCAGTCGCTGCAATGTTCCACGCCCTGCAATAGAAAACATCATCCGTAAGCTCCTCTATTTAAAAGGATCTCAGTAACCCGTGAGGACAATCCTGTCCACGGCCCTCAACCGAAACAAAATCGTTAGCATTTTATATCCCCTAGACAGATTGCTGTGAATGGTGTAAAACATACTGTTAGAAAATACCTGCTAACCGCAGAAGCTATGGCCAGCGAGCGAGCATCCAAGTACTCAAAAACATGTAGCAGTGTGTCACCTGACAGCTGTAAATGTTCTGCCGCAACATTTTAAAAACATCGTATCAGTGACAGGAAGTAAGCACAAATTCACTGTTCAAATTCAGCTACAAAGGAGATTGTTTCCTTAATCACGCTAGAAAGAGCCTCAAGAACCATAAGGAAAAAGTGAGATAACTATCCTAGTTCCAAGAGTCAAGACTTCGCCTTCTTATGTAACACGATAAGACTAACCCAGTTATATCACTAGTTCTTTAAGACCTCATAACATAATAGACTAATCAAGATGAATATAACCAACAAATCTGCAAGACCTGGTGGCGGGTGCAGACAAATGTACCAGGCAGAGCTTCCGGGTTTCTATATTGCCGGTGCCATGCTATTATTGCAATCTTGTATTCATGAGCTGCTGCAGCACGCCGCTGCTTCGGAAAAATATCCTCCACTGTGTGAAGCAACAATCTTGCAGCTCCAAGCTGTTGACTATTCTCCAATCTGCCACCACCACCACAACAGTTAGTGACAAACAGCCCATTCTGAGTATCCATTACCTTCTCCAGATCTCTCGACTTAATTGTTCCAACTCTAGAAACATTTTTTTTCTGGAACATCAGTTATGCACCACTCAAATTGCTGAAAACTCTGGAGAGAAGGTGCATACCCAGGCAATGTTCGAAACGCATGGACGACATCTTCGTAAAGCAGTGCCTGAAACGGTTTCGGTGCACCCACATATACAGCTTTCAGAATACCTTGTAACTCCTTACATGCTTCTACGTAGTCATTTCTGCACAGCATTGTATCCATTCATGGGTCAGATTGTCACGTACACAGCTTCAATAGCATAATCACAGGGCAGGTTCATCCCCTGAAAAAGTAATAAATATTTCAAATTCAAAATCAAGGGTCATCAACTGCATATTAAAAATAAAAAAGAATTCATCCTTCGTTTTCGCCTTCCAAACATCATCATAGACCTTTATCTCATTTTCTACTTTTGAAATTATTTCAGACCGAACGTGATATATAGCATTCACTCGTACTAGTACATTTCGAAATGCAACTAAGCTAATCGCAAGTCGAATTCCAACGCGTGACACTAAACCCTAAAATGCCAACCACAACAGGGAGAATACTAATTTACACACCCGTAACAACACGAACGGCGATCAAATGTATGAAACCAAACATTCACATCAAACGCATACGAGAGCATGCACCCTAAATCAAGTGGAGGACCATCCCGAATCAATCAAATTAGAGATGTCAAATAGAAATGCGCGCGTTGGAACGAAAGATTGACTCTTAAAGCGATCTTGCCAAATTAAGGTCATCTCGCAACTTGAAAAAAGTTTCGACGGATAACCCGACCGGAAAATTCAAAAAAGAATCCCCCCAAGAGCCCCGAACCGTACAACAATTGGCGCAAATTCACCGAGCCCTCAAGAGCAGTTTCACAAAATTGGTACCTGCGAGAGATGGCGTCATGCAGCTGCAAAGATTGATAGCGGCGCTGCATACCTTGTTCGACGGAGCTTTCACCCTTCTTCGAATGATGGTTGCACTGCAATTCTATTGTGCAGCATCCACGGTCCGCCACAGCTAAGATATCTCCTAGCTTTGAAGCAATTGTTGAGTTGTTGGTATTGCAACTTCGCAAGCCCTTCAGCGCGGGACCAGGAGAACACGTGGCCGCCACGTTGGCGTTCCCGCGTTTCTTTCCTTCTTGATCTATTCGATTAAGAAGTCGCATTTTATTAACACTAACTTATTGCTTGGCCATACCATGCTAAGTCTCGTAGTGTGAAAATGGAGGCGGGTGGATGCATGGTCAAGTGGCTCAAAGTGGCAAATGGTCTTGTCCATGGAAGTCCTACTTTGAACTTAAGGTAAAAACACTCACAAGCATCTATGTTTTCATTCATGTATAGTAGAGTTTTCATGAAATGTCTATGGGCTTTCATTAAAATGTCCCTCTATAGTGTCTCTTTACTTACTGCTTGATTAGTTGATTGTTGATTTCATTAAGTTTTGATTTCAAGTCCACCTATGTGATAATTTAAGTAGTTTAGGGAGTTGCCACTTTGAAAATTTACAGAAAATACATGCCACATGCAAAAATTCTAATTCATGATTTTCAATTGCTATTATTGCAAAAAGTTTTTTTTAGTGAAAGATGCCTCCAACTACACTAAATTGCTCATATTGATGTTTTTGGATGCTTCCATTGTAACCCTTAAATGATGCGGAGGACATTTATTGTTTGATGGATGACAAAGAATATTTCTATATAGGATAGAAGTACAATTGTTCATCCTTGGAATTTTGTACAAAAATGAGAGTTCTTATACAACAATCTGACCTCCAATGAATACTTCTTATTTATTTTTAAAGTGGATGATGTCATACAATAGCAAAAGGGATGATTTCCACAGGCCTGAGCTAAGAGTTTAAGGGTTAATATTGAAAATAGTGGCCAACTTGGACATACTAAACTATAGACTATTCTAGAATTAAAATAAATAACTTCAAAACAAGAAGATTTGTACAAGAGTCTTCAAAAATAATGTTGCTTTAATAATAAGAATAAGAAGAATTTAAAAAAAATTGAGTCTTAGAAGGAATATTGAAAATTAGACCTCTTTTGGATGAGGAGTAAAGTCATTTTATCATTTGATAAAGACATTTTACATATTTAATAAACATTTCTATATATTCCATTCACTCATGTATGCAATGCTTAGTCCATTTCTTAAGTTTGAAATTGAAATGATTCATTAGAAAGTCCTTTTGAAATTTGCATACAATGAAATCGTTACTTTGACTAAACTTTTAAAAGTTTTGCAACAAAAACTATAAATGATATTGAAGCAAAATGATTATACATTATTTATTAGATTTATACAAGTTAAGAATACAAAATCAAGTCTTATCATCCCCCAAAATATTTGGACTATTTTCTACAAATGTTTAAAGATTTTTCACTTTGACTTTGTTTTTGAGCCACTCAACTATTAATCCAAGCATCAAACAAACACTTGTAAATGTGTGCTTGAATCTCTTAAACCTAAGTGTCGCATTGACAAAAATTCTTAGAGGTTTGAAAGAATTACAAGTGATGTATGTGAGTGCTAATCAATCAAGTAAATTGGTGAAGAGACTTCAAAGTTTACCCTAGAACTACAAAGGCACCAAAATTGGAGCTCATAGTCTATACAATACAATTTTGGGTATACAATCGGGAGAGTTGAATTGATTATTACCATACATAATTAAATAAATAAATATCAAAGATCTAAAGTATAGTTGCTTCGACAATCTCTCTCCCAACATATATACTTCATGTACTAGCTCTAGTGTTATTGGTATCAGTGGTCATAAGATATATATTAGGTGATAATATGGAGTTTATACTATTATGACCTCAATAGTCTTGTGATAGTAGAAAAGCGTTTGAAGTTGTTGGGTAGGTGACAAGAATAGTGGACTATAGCCCTATTCACACTATTTTTATTTTGCAATTTGTCACATGTGCTAGCTCACTATAAGAACCCCGTGTTTTAGGTGATAGATTTTAGGCCACATTCAATGAAACAACCTAAGTTCTTACATCAACAATATTATCTAATGTAACATCTTGATGATGGGGGTGCTATTATATGAGCCTAGGTATAATTTTTTTATTAGAATTGCTTTGATCCATGGCAATGATGCTAGCATGTGAGCATGGAAATGAGAGCATGTGAGCCTTGACCATATGTATAAGTAGCTATCCAACAACCATTGAAGGTGCTTATAACATAAACACCTATGATATAGGTTTATCAAATCACACTCAAAGGTACTAAAAAAAAGATTAGACATAATAAAATCTACAATCTAACTTCTTTTTAGCTATTGTTTTTTGAAGCTAAACTATTAATTTTAGGTATTTTAGTCCTTTTTTACTAGTACTTGAAGGCATGTTATGACTAATATTTTTTTATTCATCAAAAAATCAAAAACCCTTTACTAAAGTTCTAATTGAAGTTCAAATGTTAGCATGTCAATTTTTTCAATGGTAGAAAAGGGGTATAATTTCTAATAAGTAATAATATGATTGAATCCCAAAAAATCATGTGTACATATACTCATATGATAGAATAGAAAAAGAATCTTTTACTACAATTTGGATACTTTTCTATTTTCTATAATATTCAGAAGTAAAAACATATGAATATCTTTTTCAATATAAAAAATAATCCAAATGATGGTTGTGCTAGAACAAAAAATATATATATTATTCACATCAAGGTCTCTATATAATCTATTTTTGGAAATAAATGTTTAAATATTTTTTTAGAATTAATCAAGAATTTGTCAAAAATTAATTATTTTATTAAAAAATTACACTATTTTGTGTCCAAGATTTCATCACTAAAAAACCTTCTTAATAGTTGTATGCTTGAGAAGTATAAAAATTTGGATAAAATTATTCTTTTAAAGTGCTATGTTATAATATAGAGACTAAATTTAGCCTTGCATCTGTTGATTTAAGTCCTTCCGAGGATTTTATCTACAAAAAAATTTCTCCAACTTCTCAAAGGGATGCATTGCAATACTATTCATCCACCAATTTATTAAAAAAATGACAACATCAAAGGAATTTAGAGCTTTAAAAGTTTAGAAAAGTACTCTAGACCTAATCCTAGCAAAATAATGGTACTGGTATCTTTGAGTGTGGTTTGACCCAAGCAATATGTATAACATAGATATCCTATAATCATGGAGGGGTTCTATAAGCATGTATTTGTGATCCTAGGCTCATATTATAGCACCCCTCAATCTATAGTAATTGTATATTTGAATACTTTCTTATGTCATTCATGAGTAAATTCTTTTTGTAGAATATGTATGATCAATCTTGTGATTCTAATATCTTTGATTTAGAATTTTGTTATTAAATTGGACACCGCAAGTTAGTTTTTTTTTTTTCCAAATTACTATTTCTTCATATTATATAAATGTATATAGGCAATGAAATAGACTAAATGGAGAGAGAATTCCAACCTCTTTTTCAAGCTAGGATGATTTAAATGCCTCTCTTTATCTTGGGTTCCATGTCAAAGTGTGAATCAAAGTCCAAAGAACTTTATGAATGTATAAACACTTGTTAAGGTAGGATGATATAAATTGATTGTGATTCAATCTTGTCAAAATCTAGAAGATTATGTCATTGTAGAATGTCAATCTAAGATTGGACAAAATTTGTTATTTTTAGTTGATTGCAAACTATGGTATAATTTTATATCCAGAAAAAAAGTTCAAATAATACACAAAATTGTGAATTTTTGGACAATTTGTATAAAAACTTGTAGTCCAATTCAAAAATTTGGAGATATTATAGTAAGTTGACCTCTTCTATCGAAATTTAGCTTAGCTCAAAACTTGATATTGAAAAAAATACAAAAAATTATGCTTTCAAAGGTTTATTCATTGTAAAGTATAATTTTGTAATTATCTCTTGTTATCATAGCCATTTAAAAAATGTTTATAGAATCATTTTATGTTTTATCACCATTTTAAAAATCAATAACTCATATATGTCATGTACTTCTTTGTATTTTTTTACATTGGATGGTTATGTTACAAAATAAATCATAAAAGGTATAGAATATTCAATACTTCGGAATTAGTTTGAAAGCATTAGAAAAAAGTGTCACTGTATACTTTGAGATGTACTTCAATAGAAAATTACTTTTTGAATGCAAAAAAACAAAGTCATTTTGATTTCAAGATTCCCACACTCAGGCTCATTTTTTGAAAATTTTTACTATATTTTTTATCCCTCTAGTCTGCATTTGTCCTATGAGACACTTTAACAACAAGATATCTTGAACAATTCTTGAATGCTATGCCAATTCTATAATAAAAAATGCAATCAATGGAAGGAATTGGATACAAGGTTGGCTCAACAACAACCCACCATTATGCCTTTATGCCCCTTTTCATATTTGTTGAAAATGTTCATCTCTTTGCAAGTCACATTATAATTTACTTTGAGAACCACATCACCTAGAAGGTGCAAACATGTCTTCTTCTTGCAATTTCCTCCCCCTTTTTTGAAAAAATCTAGAGCCATTGATCTTAGTTACTCCCCCCCTCTCCAATGCCATTGATGCCCAATTAAAAAGTAAACAATCATTGTAGATTGTCCTTGTGAAAGATGGTCTTAAGCATTGGTGCTCTGGGATATGGATTATGATACAAAATGTATTTTCTCAACTAATGGCAAAATGACACGCATATGCCCCCAATTTTTTAATATAATTGTTTTTACAAAATCTAATAATTTGTCACTATGTACCTAGAAGATGCAATTTGTGCATCTTTTGGGTATTAAGATTAATAGATGAACATCGACACAATTGGTTCAAATTTAGCAACAAGTATAATTTACTACTATGTACCTTAAGCTTTTACCCAATGGTTAGATGGCCATCGAAAAATCCTATAAAGAGATCCTAACAATTCTGAAATTTTATTTTTTCAAAAATAAAAATTGATTGTATGAATTTTTATTTTTTATTTTTTTTCCAAGCATCTCCCAAATCTCATTTCCCAACTTTGATTAATTATTCGACAAGGAGTGCTAACCGTGACCACCAGGTCTGGTACATTCGAAATTTATAAAGAAAAAAGCACTCCCATGAATACGTCGAAAAGTAAGGGAACGCTTGGAACACGGGAACGCCAACGTGGCGTCCACGTGTTCTCTTGCTCCCGCGTCGGGGGCCAGCTTCCTTCTTCCGAAACCCACAAAGCTTCCGAGCTTGAAGATGGCTAAGGCGGATGGTCAATGCTGCAGAATATAAGCTTAATTGCAGTGCACCTATCATCCGAAGCAGTGATAGAGCTCCATCGGACAAGGCATGCAGAGTCGCTATCAATCGCTGCAGTTGTTTACGCCATCTCTCGCAGGTATATCGTTCCACCCAATTTTTAATGGAATTCCGTTGAGCGGTTGTTGACTTTGCACCAATTGTTGTAACGTTTCGGTGTGCTTGGGACGCTTGTTTGGTTGCGCTGTTTGGTTGTTGGATTCTCATTCCAAAGTTCTTTCGATTTGGGAGATGACCTTAATTTGGCAAAATCGCTTCAAGAGTCAAGATGTGTAATCTGTCGGTCCAATGCATTGACATGTCTAATTCCGTTTTTAATTCCGTCGATGATATTTATATCACAGAGAGGGTTTACCTAAATTGACACCACAATATGAAACTTTGGTCGGCGTTGGCGGTGTCGTTGCCTCCAAAACTAGCCGTTTGTAGGCAGGGAGGGATCCATGTTTTTGTAGCGGTCTAGACATCATTCAGCTGAATGTGGAATAGGATTCTTCAGACCGTGGATTTTTAGGACTTCCAATTCTGTTGTCACTCAAGAGATCCGTGGATCCTAAAAATCAGCTTGTCAGCCTTCATAATAAACAACTACCTTGCGCGTGACTAAACTCTTGAACTAGATTATCAGCACCCTAAAACACCATGGGAAGTGCGGGTGAACTACTCATCCGTTCGCAGAATCTGCACTGCCAGGTAAGCCCTTGCAAGGGAGTAGGAGAATGTTAGAGCATATGTCCTCACATATGATCCTTTCTCTGCAGCATAGTCCAATTTTGAAGTTCTTTGTATATGCTGAGAATTGTGGGTGTTGTGGGTGCTCTCCCTGCTTGGAGATTTTCTCGACTAGGGTTTAGCAATTCGGAAGGAAGCCCGGATAGAGTTGGAAGGTGGCTGAAAAACTCAAGAAGAGCGATTCTTGTAAGATACTTTGTGTTTTGGTTGAATTCAAGGTGGCATTGGCTGTTGATCCTATGGATCTGCCTTAAGGAGCTTTTCTGTCTGAAGTTAGGGTTTATCAATTTGTAGCTGGAAACAGATACAATTGAAAGGTAGCTCAAGAACTCTCAGGGATTGATTTATGTGTGATAGATGGAGGTCAGAGTGAAGTGAGGGAACAGAACTTGTTGCATGCCATATTTCGGGTGTTGTTCATGTCAAGCTTTTGAGGGTGTTTTAGTCTCTGTAGTTAGGGTTTGGCAATTTGGTGGGTAGAGCAGACGCATTTGCAAGGGGAGCAGCCACTTTGAAGATGTTGATCACACACGAGGCTTTGCGTCTAGGTTGAAGTCAAGTTTTGGAAGCTGCAGATATTCGAGTTGCTCATGTGGAGGCGTTGTGATTTAGGTTTCTTGTTCGTCATGAGTTTCAATCTTCAATATAATTATTTATCTGTACAAGTTCGTTCAAGTGTTAGGCCGTACTTTGCAAAACCCAATAAAAAATCTATGTCTCTCCCTTGCAACACAATCGTTGACGGCAACCCGAAGCCCCTAGTTTGATTGATTCGGGATGGTCCTTCGCTTCATTCAGGCCGCATGTTCCCGTAAGTGTTTGATGTGAATGTTTGGTTTCATACATTTGATCGCCGTTGGTGTTGTTACGGGTGTTTAATTTAGTACTGTCCCTGTTGTGTTTGGCATTTTAGGGTTTGGTGTCACGCATTGGAATTCGACATGCGATTACCTTAGTTGCAGTTCAAAATGTAGTAGTACGAGTGAATTCTGTACATCACGTTCGGTCAAAAATAATTCCAAAAGTTGTATCCTTATGGTCCTTGAGTCTCTTTCTCGCATGATTAACGAAACAATCTCCTTTGCTGATGAATTTGAATAGTGAATTTATGCTTACTTCCGGTCACTAAGACGTCTCGTGAATGCTACGACAAGTTAGTGTGTTGAATATAATGTTTTTAAAATGTTGCGGCGGAATATTTACAGCTGTGAGGGAACACTCTGCTGCGTGTTTTTGAGTACTTGGATTCTCACTCGCTGCCATAGCTTCTGCGATCTGCAGGTATTTTTTTTAACAGCTTGTTTTACACCATTTATAGTAATCTGTCTAGGGGATATTAAATTCTAACGATTTTGTTTCAGTTGAGGGCCGTGAACAGGATTGTCCTTACGGGTTGCTGAGATCCTTTTAAATGGAGGAGCTTACGGATGATGTTTTCTATCGCAGGGCGTGGAACGGTGCAGCAACTGATGATACATTATGGTGTACTCAGTTCTTATCTCTCTTTGATACCTCAACCGCTGTCTAAGTCTGATGAATGTGGCTGGAATACGTGACGGTGTTCGTAAACCTGATCAAGATAAGAACCAACGGACAGTCCTTACAGAAGCCAGCAGAGAACGCAGGTGGAGTCTGGCGCAAAGCGTTTAATCTTGCCCAAAATGGTATGGTAGAGGAAAGTAGAGCTGATGTAATAGTAATCTTGATATGCATCAGTACTAAGATCTCGCAAAGTTTATTTGTATAACCCAAAGGTCAATGAGATCAATCCCTGGGAATCCTTTTCGATAGAGTTTTGAGTAGATCTTAGTTTGTGGTTAGGGTTTTCTTAGACCTTAATTTGTGATTGCGTGGATAGCTTAGCAACCAGTCTGGAGTTATCAAAAATCCAACTTGCTCATTTCAGTAGGTTTGTGATTTATGACGGTCGTAAAAGAGCTACTGAAACCGGGATCATGGTCTTCATCTACTGGTCTTCTAAGTCTAGTGGTTGCAAACCCTAAAATATGGATTTGCTCATTGGGTTCCTCAATTGTACAAACAAGCCCTTGAAATCTAACGATGTGCACCTTCTCTTGCTTTTGTCTTCATAGGTTTCTAGGCAATTCACACGAATTGAGATACAATACATGGATTTGTATTTTCATTGACCGATAAGCAAGACCATTTCCTTGTGACCTAAATCGTCATTAGATCGTACATGTAAAGCTCCCTGCATATCGGTGTGGTGGCAGAAATTCATGATACGATTGTATGATTAAATATCAGAGTGCAGGGTTTTGGGGACACAAGATTAGGGTTTTGGAAAAGTCATGGAGGGATTGTCTCTTGGGGTCCTTTCAGATGAAAGACCAATACCACTGACGAGGGAAAGGCAAGGCAAGCTTAACTCCCATTTGGTGCTCGTCTTGGCTTAAGGTAAAGATCCAATTCGCATCACTTCAACAATTATGTAGGAGTGTGCGGGCATTGAGAGATCTGTATTGAGCTTACTGGTGAGATCACTTTGGGTTCAAGACCAAACTTTCTTTAGATCAAATTTTTTTATATATGTATGAATTTCTTATGTAATCATTCAAATTGGGTGGTTGTAGATCACTATCAGTAATTTAGAAACAGGTTACAGACAAAACCATAGACATTTGGCCAATTTATACTTATATTCAACTTGGTAACTAAATGCCTACCATGTGTATGAATAGTTGAGTTGCTGTTGGTAACAGGGGCCGGTTTAGGTGACGGGATCAGGTTTCTAATAGTTTGTTTCCTACCTTTGCAGAGCAATTGGAATTAAGATTCTTCCGCAAATAGAGATGGACAGACTTTTACCGGTGAAAGCCAGGGCTGGATCTTACAAATGGCCAGAGAATGTGAAATACTCGCTCCTTGCCCTGGCCAAAGGGCCTGGAGCAAGCCAGGTGCAAAGCGGGGAAGGGCTCTATGATTGTATACTTGACATGCAACGTGAGAGTGGATTTGCAGAAAAAAAACATCAGCACATGGCACGAGACACCGCGGACGGGATCTCTCTCTTCTTTGATGACCTTCTGTCTCGAGCTGACGCTCGCAATTTCTTCCATCAAGTGTTGCCTGGGATAGCGAAGCTCGCGCTCTCATTGCCCCTTTTGCTGGAGAATCAGTCTCAGGATCTGGCAAAACTCTTTGCGTTTTATGGTGGAAAGTCCATCCACACAGAACATGAAGGTATGACCTTGTAAAACACAAGCGATGCCTTTTACTTGTTTACTTCAATGTTTGCTTTGAAGATTTTACAACCAAACTGGCCATCCATTCCAATCTGACAGCACTTGGTGTACCATGAACTGACGTTTACAAACTGAGTTCCTTTTCTGTTGAAGAGGTTATGTTTAGGCAATCAACCAATATGTAACCTTGCTCATAGTTTCTTCTCCCTTTCAGTTTGCAAAAATCTGCTTTTTTACCTCTTCACTGTCGGCTTCTCTGGCTCACCTGCCTGTATGGCCCTGGCAGGAACCGAGTTGCGGCCTGATATGGGATTGAAGCTGCTGGGCAAGCAGCAGCAAGGAATTGTAGTTCTGAGTCAGCGTCTAGTGGCCTCGCTGCTGGCTTGCTCCTTCTTGTGCCTTTATCCTTCGGCTGAACGAAGGCGGGAGAATCTGCCCTATATGAATTTGGATCGACTGTTTGCAGGGATTTATGAGCGAGGCGAGAGTATTGAGCATAAGCTGCTTTGTCTTCTTCATTATTTCGAGCGTGTTTGTCAGGATATGCCAGATGGTGTTGTTTCGTTCCAGCGGAAGGCCATTGCTGTGCAGAATTTGAGAGACAGTAATGCTCTTTGGAGCGAGAGTGGTGTTGCGCTATGCCCCCTCACGGTTGTAGCTGATGGCAACATTGAAGATCTTGGTCAAGACTGCTTGCAAGTGGACTTTGCCAATAAAATGCTTGGTGGTGGCGCTCTTGGCGATGGCTGCGTTCAGGTTTGCTCTCTCTCTCTCTATGTCATGGTTTCTAGTGCTTGGTTCAAACGGCTATCTTTTGATTTTTTACCTTGCATTGAGCTCATTACAGTCTTTAGAGGCACCCAGGGATCTGAATTTAACATTTTCATGCTATCAGATGTTTTATACAAAGTTAGCGTGTGGGCTTGCTTTATGGCCGTTAGTAACATGATAGTAACGAGAATCGGAGTAACGATATGAACTACTGTACACTAAGTAGCCCCAAAGTTGTGCCCAAGTTTAACTGTCTATAAGGTTTACTTCTGGAGACTAATAATGCTTACGATAACTTGGAAAACATATTGCTATCTTTCGAATATGTAGGGTATGATTTTTCTTTCTATTAATTCATTTTTAAAAATCTTCCTTTAGAGCTCCTTGAATAATTTCTGTCGACTCCTTGAATAACATATGGAAGCGGACTCTTTTAGCGACGTGAGCATTGATGAGTTAATAAATTCGAATTTCAGAAAAGCCTGCCAATCTTGCGCCGTTCATGTCAGAATGTAATGCTGATGCTGATTTGGATGTAGGTTTACGAGTGCTTAAGAATGTTGTAGAGTGAACTTGCTCTCCATGTATATGAATCTAATACTTTTGAAATTGTTTTTGTGTGCAGGAGGAGATCCGGTTCATGATCAATCCCGAACTTGCTGCAGGAATGGTGTTCTTTCCAGCAATGGCTGCAAATGAATCGATAGAAATAGTAGGTGCAGAGAGGTACAGCTGTTATACAGGCTATGCTTCGACTTTTCGCTTTACTGGTGACTTCATTGATTCTAGGCCTAGAGATGCTTGGGGACGGAGGCAGACCCACATTATTGCAATTGATGCTCTCTCTCAACCAGGTGATGACCAGTTTCGTCTCACTTACATCCTGCGGGAGTTGAACAAGGCATATTGTGGATTCCTGGATACTGGAAGCAGCATTAGGCGAAACGCTGAATCTTTGGCGCCTCGCACGAATTTAAAGGATAGTGTGATGAAAGAGAATAATGATTCACAGACGGGTGACTGCTCTACGGAGTTAGGATCATCTCAAATAGTTGATACTGGTGATGAATGTAATGAGATGATACTTGATGAACCCCCTACTACAAGTGCAAATGTTCAAGGAAAACATGGTGCTGAAATAGTCAAAGGTGGTCTGGGCATTGCGACTGGAAATTGGGGCTGTGGCGTCTTTGGGGGCAACCTGCCACTCAAATCCATGTTGCAATGGTTGGCAGCCTCACAAGCAGGGTGTCCGTTCGTACTTTATTTCTCCTTTCAGAACCCTGACGCTCTACGTTTACAGGTACTTGTATTTTCACTTGGAGCAAATTGCTTGAAAATTTTATGATATTTAGTTCTTCTACCTAGTAGTCTAAGGAATTACTTAGGCTAACGTTCAATTGGAAGCTAAACAGTCAATTGTAGTAGCATCAAATTCATATTTGTATTGTTCAAAATATAGGAGATCATTTGTATTTTGTAGTCATACATTTCATTACCTTCCTCAAAGCTTTCTAAACGATTAATGAAGTGGAAGCACCGAATTTTGGCCGTAGGGGGCACTTAGGGAAGGACATGTTCAAATGTATTTTTCTGGTAACTATTTACTTGACTTGGGGGTTTCACGATTTCAATTGTTTGGTTCATTAGATGATGCATTAGTTACCAGGAACACTGTCTCGTGCCAGAGGAGCTGACTATGCCATAATTGTGAGAGTAGCTACTCCGTAACCCACATGATTTGGTTTATTTCAGGGTTCCCTATTGCTTGTATTCCCTGATTCCTGCAATAGAGGTTAGTTTGTACTCCTAACTCTTGCAGAACCCAATTTGTGCAATCGATGTTAATTGGGTCCTTCGGAGTTGCAGGAAGTGGCGGATTGGATATTGCAAGAACGATGGCTGGTTGGGGAGCTCTGGAGTTTGGTCTCTGAGTATGCACTGAACAAACACTTCCACGTGAATCTCTTTGACTGGATACTTCCTCTACCAGGAACTGACCTCGACATTCAGCAACCCTCGCAGCTCAGTAGACGCCATTTACCAACAGTGGCTCCTTACTTCAATGGCGCGCCTGCAAGTACGAAATAGTGTCCGAAATAGAAATTGATTAAGCAAACGGTATGTACAATAGAATTATTTGTTCAACGACTTATGCTCTTAATGTACTAGAGCTTGGTGAAACTAACTCCTTTGTAGTCCAACAGCTACAACAATTCAAGTACCCAAGTTGATCTATTTCTTCCTTTGCCTATATTATACTCGAGGAATAGATTCCCATCTTAACTCGCACATGAAAGAGTCGGCGAAGCACTGATTTTATTCTCTCAGCCATTAGTGGAAGGGTGTAATCCTTTCCATTAGCTGTGTCATATGATCTTGTCTCTAGAATTATACAAATTTCCTCCCTTGAGTAGTTGCTAAGCTGGTAGCCATTGTAAGTTTGTAACCAACATAATATGACCACTGATAGCATATATATTTTTTATAGTGACCATTGTTTAAATCTCGATCTTTAAGTTCCCAGGCAATGTCTCAGGCATTCGATTTCCTCCAACTGCTTTTCCAAGGAACATCTGAGATTTCATACAATCTCCCCATTGTCAATCTTCAGAGAATGAGGACATGGCACTCTCTTCTTGAATTGCGGGGGACCATTCTTTGAAGATTAAGAGTGTTTTTTTTCTTCTCCTCTAGAGGTGAAGAATGGGTGTGAAAAAGAGGAGCCAATAGGAGTCCTTCTCCATGAAAAAGGTGTAACATCCCTTTTGTGTCATGTGGAAAACAAGGATCTGAAAACATAGAGTGAGATTTACTTGTGATTCAAGATGTGGTAATAAAGTAGCATACATTTACACAATCAACCAATCAAGATGTTGTCTCCATAATAGGGGCTTCTTGTTCTATAATTCAAAGACTTTAACCCTTAAAGGACAAATTTGTGACTGCAGAAATAATCCCTTTTTGAACCATGTGGCATCATCTACTTTATAAACATTAAAAAAATATTCATTGGAGGTCAAACTACTATGCAAGATCTCTCCTTTTTGCACAAAACTTCAAAGATGAACAATTGCACTTCTATCCTACATAGGAAGATTCTTTGTCATCTATTGGACAAAAAGTCCTCAACATCATTTATGAGTTAACAAGGGACCCGGCGATTGAATGTTTGATGTCACCAACACTTCCGGAAACTTGGAAATTATTTGTGTTTTCAAATAGTAATATTCTACAACATGTTTTTCAAACTACCCATTGTAGATGCTAATGGAACAATTCGGTTTGGTTTGACTCCAAGTGGAAATACTTGGTTGGAGGTCATCGTTGGTTATGTTCGTGTTGCAAGTGCAAATGAAATGAGTGGGACAAGCAGACACCAAAGAGGTAAAAAGCTGTTCTGCAAACTAGGGTAACTTACAAGCAACTATGAATAGGGTTACCAATGTTGATTTCTTATTTAAGGTAACTACTAGTTGCATCCAAGTAAGCAATGGAGTACTGTTCCTATTATGAAATTGCCTAATTTATTGTTGGATCTTGGTGGAAGTCAAAGGAGTATTTTATATTCTCTTCTTGTACATTTTTAGACTCCATGTCAATGTTCGGGTAAAACTAGAAGCTTGTTCAAAGTCAACCAGTGGAATTGGGAAAAAAACACGGTTGCAATTTGCAAACATCAACTAAAAAAATGATGAAAAAACCTATAAAATTTATATTTTGAGGAAAAATAGAGAAAATAACCAAACCCCATACTTGAAAAACTGGTTCAATTGGGGAATTGAAGGAAATTTGCCAATAAAACTCAAAAAAATTCCCAAACCCTCTTCCATGTGAATAAACAAAGAATCTACAAAGTGCTGAAAATTGATGTAGCCCAAAATGAGTTTAGACTCTCATGATTAGAGGCAGTACATTTAAGCAAGAATATGCAGGGAGTGGCTTTACAAAAGGGTCATGATGAGGTGCAAATACCTTATACATAACCTCTCGACTTCACCTCAATTTGAAACTGCCACTTCACGAAACACCAAGAGCTACTAACAAGTTTGGAATACAATACTAGTTTTTGTTTATTAAAAACAAACAAAGAAACGAGAACTATTCCTTAACAAAATAAGTCTATGCCGTCCACTTCCTGTAAGTCTTCAAGCCTCTGAGCTAGACAACCCCTCAATTACTCGTGATTTTGACCAACGAAAAGCACTAGTGCAATGATCTCCTTGTGACATTATTGAAAACCAACCAACCATGCACTTCTAGAACAAGAAAAACCTCAACATATAAATGTAAAATAATTTCAATTTCCAGAGGCCTTTTTTGAGCTTCTTGGGATTTGATTTAAATTGAATAAAAAGCCAACATTTTGATAAGTTTTATCATTTGTTTTATGAATTGTAACTGTATAAATTAAAACTAGACATGTTAGTGATCACATGGGAAAAGAAAACACAACAATATCACTTATGAATTGAAAGATTATAATGTTTGATTGTGAGGGTGTTAAAAGTGCAAAATTGACTTGAAGTCTTTTGATCCTCTTTTCACATGTAAAACCTAAAAAGTTGGTCCCTAAAAAATATGAGCTTAAAGGGCATAACATATATAACCCCAATCAATTTATGGCTTCTGAATGTCTACAATACAAGTTTTTAAAATGAATTTTTAATGTAACTTTTTCTCTAAGATCTAGTGTATTTGAGACTCATTTCCAAGAGCCTTCTACACTATACAAAGTCAAGATTGCAATGGACACCCTTGCACAAAATCTTGAATAGAAAAATCACAATCAAACATTTTCAAAATCAGATTTTTGACGCTAAAACTAGACTTCAAAAAGAAAATTTTCAAAGATATAAACTACTAAAAATAGTAATTGAATTAGGTTTTATTTAACTTCAAAGTTTTTTGACACTGAAATTTGGTGCCGTGGGTGTTTAGGAGTTAACCCTCGAATGTTGGACTAGTCACCATGAATTATTTGCTTACAGGAATCCAAGAACACTTATTGGAGGTCAAACTTCTATGTAAGACCTCTTTTCACAAAAAATTCTAAGAGAGAACATTTGCACTTGTGTCTTACACACATAGAATGATTCTTTGCCATCCATTGAATACTTTATAGGTTGCCACATTGTTACAAGGTTAAGATATCATCCAAATTGCTCCCTCTATTTTTGAATAATACTAGTATTTCCTTTGTAAGACACAAAGGACACATTGGTATTATTTAAAAATAGAGGGAGTATGACTTTGATTTCTAAATTTATCAAGTGTATGCAATCATCTCATAGTTTATAAGTAGATGAGTATATCTCTAGTTTCAAAAACATGTAGACATCACATAATACAAAAGTAAGGTGAACTAGCCCATTATCACCACCCTAGGGGACACATGGGACTTTAGGGGTTAAAATTAAATCAAAGTAGTGTTTGGGGGAAAATTGTTCCCAATATTTGAAGTTCTCACTTGTCACTCAAGTACAAACAATTCTTTGAAATTTTATAGCGTATCCATACAAAGTCCAAATAATGCATGCTCAAGTGTGTTGGAATCCTCCATCACTCGCAAATAAAACCCAATAAAAATAATTTATTACATGATGGTGTCAATTAAGGGTGCACTTACCTTAGTTGTGGCAATAACACAAAGCATTCTAGTCAAAGTCAGACAATCCACTCAACCACCAATTACTGAAAAAGGTCGTTGCATAGACGCATTAAAACGTGAAAGAATGAATGTGTAAGCTTAATGATACAAGTGTTCTGGCTGGTGCCTCAATTCCTCAAAGGCTGTCAAAGTCTAATCTCCGAGTTTCTCAAAAACTGAAGTGTAGTTCCCTCATCAACTATTTTCTCTTGTCTCTTCCGAGGGAGAGACTACATATCTTCAAAAATTAGTCTTTTAGCTCAATACAAGCACTTGTGAGCAATATATACCAAATCATCCAACGCAGTAATAAACAATAGAGTTACTCATCTGAGGATTCTGCTAATCCAAGGATGCATCTAAAGCTTGCTTTAGCTCCTCAACCAACTGGGATCTTTTGCTTGCATCGACCTGCACAGACGAAGTATCACAAGTTTAGTTTAAGTTTCAACATTATCTGAAACATCAAATCCACTAATTTTACACTCAAAGATACAAACATGCACTTCAAATCCACTAATTTCGCACATGAAGATATAAACATCAAGCAATTCAAATCCACTCATTTTGCTCTTGAAGATGTAAGTATGGACTTCAAATCCATTCGTTTTGCACTTGAAGATGTAAGCATGCACTTCAAATCGACTCATTTGCACTTGACGATTTGAACATGCACTACTACACTAACGATATGCAACAAATCCGGGGGCTATCCATTTGGTTAGATTTTCAAGTTCTTACAAAGACAACTCAACCAACAAAGGAAGCTGGACTACAGTTGAAAAGCTCACCGAGCGAAGTAATGCATTCAAACCCTGAGGGAGGGCTTTCAGAGCTTCAGCAGACGATCCCAAATTCACCATCTCCTTCACCAAGTGCTTTGACTGAAGCTCGTTCAAGTGCTCTTCCAGGCCTGTTGGGTGGCTGCTCCAAGCCAAAAATCGTGTGTCGTCTGCCCAATCCTGAGTTCCACTTGTTGATGCTGTTGAGAAAACGTCCTTGATCAATGCTAAAGCTGCAGAATGGCTGAAGTCCTCACCCGCGGCCACTTGAATCTGCTGGATGAGGCTTTCCTCTGCAAGCCTCCTCTTCAACCGATTGAAGAAGAAATTTCGAGATTCGCCCCAATCCACCACCTACATACATTGCAGTTTTCGTCAACCAAAAAATAAATTCAAGTTTCAGCAAAACAAACAAAACAGAGAACAAAAAATTAAGCGAAGGCCACTTCCATTTCTTCACAACTTTTCTGAAGGCACCACGAAATCGTTTCTCCTATCTGACTAAGGTATGCGCACCTATAATCGTCACTAATTACCACTGAACATAGTTCCTATTATTATGCACTGAAGGAGGATTCCAGCGCACTTTTGTACCTAATACAGTGACCATCGAGTAAGTTATGAATAAGTAATGTCTCTACGTGTACCAAAAAAAAAGTAGACTCTGATAGACAAATGTTTTGATTGTGTACATCTTGTGTCATCAATATCTAGGTACATATGACACTTGGTCCAAAAAGTGTAGGTGTCGCATTTGGGTGTACATACCTTACCAAAAAGAGTTCTACTGAAAGAGAATTCTCCCAGGGGAGGTGATATCACAGATAAGGACTCCACAAGAGTTCAGAAAGTTCTTATGTTTTGAGAAAGTTTTAGAGATTCTTTTTGCTTCTAATTTTACTGTAAAGACTGCATTGATAGATCAGCGCTGCACCTTCTTGATGTCTAGATTTTAGTGTTTCTTTTTGGTCCAAATGCAGGTGTCGCGATTTGGACAGTGTTGATTGGTTATGGGTGTACATACCTTACCACAGAAGATTTCCACTGAAAGAGATTTCTCCCAGGGGAGGTGCTGTCACAATCAAAGGTTCTAGAAGAGTCTAGAATGTTCTAGAATGTTATGAGAATAGTTTAGAGTTTCTTTTCACTTCGAACTCTCCTGCAAAGGCTGCAGCACTAGATCAGAACTCGATCAGCAACGCACCTTCTTGATGACCCCCTTGGCAGCCATCCGGTTGGGCGTGTCGTGCAGCTCCATGAACTTGATAGCGATTTGCTTGTACACAGGCGTCAGAGTTTTCTCCCGGTCTTTGATTTCTTGCTGGACTCTATACAACGCAGCAACCGGTGCTTCCTTCAGCTCCACCAACTGTTGTCTCAAAGCCACAAGCTCCGGGTCGATACGGTGCATGCACTCCAAGAGTTCCCTCGTTCGGAACTTGATCTCCACCATCCCTTCGGGCTCCAACACTCCTCCCCTGGCAGTACCCTCAGCATACATCTCCACCTGTAGCCAATTCCGTTAATTCCAGCGCCAAAAACAATGACTTAAATGTACATAAAGGACGAAAATCTAGGACAGGTATGTGTTTATGTTTCAGAACATGCTTTCTGAAAGGTGCCAAAGTATTGGAATACCGCCGATTGAACGAAATGGACGTTACCTTCTCCGAGTTGATTTTACTGTCCACCACTACCCAAGCCCCACCACGAAGCTCCCCCGTTTTCGGAATGAACACAAACACGGGTTGCTGGTACACTCGCAAGTGCTCCACAATCATGGAACCCGCTTGCAATATTCCTTCAAAGAGATCACGCTGCCCACCAGAAAATCCCCTCCAATTCGCAAGAATGAAGAGTGGTAGCCCTTCCTTGTTGAAATCTATTAACGCTTGAGCTGTTTTCTGAGCTGAGTCCGGGAACCACACCTGGCCAGCTTGGGGTACAACCCGCTCATGCGAATCCAGTTGACCAGGATCTGCAGGAATCATTTGTGTCACAGTCTGAGTTTCCACAGCCACAACTCCTACTGGAATGCCACCCAACCTCGCACGTCCAGTTACGACAGTCTGCGCCCACCCTTCTAGTGTCTCAGTAAAGCTTCCGTTGTCGAAAATACCGCCCAACCACTTCCCATTGCTCTGAACTCCCCGAATGGCAGCACGAGGGTCACATGAAGTTTCAGGGCAATACTCCACTCGTCGTTCAGGAGGATCGATTGGGGAAATACAAGGCAAGGGACCTCCTACATGAGAAGGCACATAACTCAACCACTTCAAAATACTGGTAACACCTTCTAGATCATCAGCTACAGTGAGATGGACAACGCCATTCACAGCCATCACTTTGGGACCTCCCAACTGCATGTGGGAGCTGTAAACCTCACGACCAAGCAGCTTGTTCAGCGCTGAGAATCCTGTCAAGATGATGGGCTGGTCCAAGCGTTGGATACACCGCATGCCAAGGCGGGCAAGGTAAGCACCAATTCCAACAGTTCGACCTGAAACGTACGTCAATGTGAACGTCTCACGATAAGCACGTGAAAAAGCACCAGCAATGGCACCACTTCCTGAGAGATTCTCCACACCAAGGCCATCTTCTTTCCCAATCACATCCTCAATAATCCATCTAACCTCGCCAGTGTCAAGCTTGAGCTCATGTGCAATTACAGAAGAGGACAGGCGGTGGTAATCCTTGGGTTGCAAGTACAGGTACTTGAAGCCACGTTCAGGAGAGGAGTCTTCCGACCAGCCAATGTTGAAACAGGAACGGACTTCCTCAGCAACTCCGATGCGAGCTCCGGAGTTGGCTGCGAGGTAGATCAAGGGCAACTTTTCACGACAAGCTAAGTCGGTCATGGACTTGAAGAAGACGTCTTCCTTGGGACCAAAGGAGCCTGCGCTGAAGGTAACGTCGTTGGAGACTATTAAGACTTTGCGTCCGTCGGGAAACTCTGGGGTGCGCATGTGAAGCAACCAGCCAACCATGCCGATGTTGTTGCTGGAAACGGGACGGTCGGATTCCACCAGAGCTGTATCCCAGCTGCCGTTTGTATCTGCAAGCACAAGCTCAGTGGCTTTGAAGATTGGAGAGGATCCTTGAGGGTTTGAGGTTTGTGGAGATGCATCTGCCCAGCATTGGCGAAGCACCGTCTCGAATACCTGTAGAGAAAAGTAAGCACAAACTTTGTAAGCTCCAGTTACATAATATTCTAGAGTAATATACACAGTTTTTCATTCGTAGGACAATTGGAATCCGGAGCATTAATAAAAGTGAAGAACTAGCTGGATTTTGAAGTGGATTCTTCAATTTCAGTCACTGTTAGATAAGTCCACTTGCGAACATGCCAACTACAACTGGATGAAAAAGATATAAATAATTCTAATGTGAGCGATGCATGCCTTTGCAAAAATGACACGAGCTCAAGACAGAGACAAAAAGAAGCTGGACTCTTTTTCTCTTGGCTCATTGTTCATTGTGTTTCGAAAACTCCTCAAGAACTGTTACGTGGTTTGATACCTATTTACACATTTCTGATCAGACACGGAATATGGTTATTTTGCAACCCCAAGAGTAAGGTAGTTGACGTACCAAGGGGAAGTCATAGCAGTAAGTGGTGTTTTGACGCCTGGCTACAAGCCGTTTCTGATCAATGGCATCCAAGGATTTGTACTGCTTCGAGAGCGGCACTCCATGCAACGGCCCATGCACAGAAGCGAAAGGCGAGCAGTATACCACCTTACCTGTACCCTTGTCTTGAGCTTCTCTGTACACCTGCATGTGGCAGAATTGTCCCAATGTTCAGAAAGCTCTGAAACTGAGATTAACCAAATGCTAAATGACGTAAGATGGGTTCCCCATTGCCATGGGTAGGACTACAATAGGCCTGACGTTGAGCACACGTAAATCACAAGTGCATATACAACATCTAATGACTATGACAATGCTTAGCAGCTGAAGAGTCGAAGCATATGCACGATTTTACTTATCATATGAAAAAAACTCCCAAATTCATAACTTATTCAATAGTATCCAAACGACACATTTATTATTTCATTCAAATCCTCTTGAAAATGAGTACAAGATCAAAAATAAATAAAACCTAGAGACTCTAATACTAGAAGACACACTCAGTTCCCTAACTTAACTAAAAAAAAGACGACAAGTAAAGATCACGAACCTGGACAGTGCAAGTATGGCCAGTTGGGTTCGAAACAACCACACGCCATGCCCCATTGGCTGCCTGAAGCTCTTTCAGACGAACACGAAGCTCCCAACCAGCGATGGCCAGGCGGTGCATGCGTGCCCCTAGTTTCGAGTATACTTCATGTGCCAAGCCTTCCAGCACATTCACCACTTTCTCAACTTCATTCGTAGTACTGGTATTCTCTTTCCTGGAAGGCATCCCAACTATCCAAATTAGAAAGATTTTTCTCCAGCTTAGTTGGAACACTTTCAAAATCATAACCCTCTCCTATCCCTTTCATCACCACAGGCACATGGCTGTTGGAAAATAAGGTCATAAACCCCATACTCCCCTGCCTCTGGCTCAAGAGTCATAAATCTCCAAGAAATCCCAATCCTAATTTAGTCTAGACGAGAGGGTTATGACTAATATGCATCTCGGGCCTCCTAGTCCTTCATTGGTTAACCAGTACATAACATTCTTTACGAACATAACTGGGTCTACTTGGAAATTCGATGCGTATGGGGAATCAAATGCGAGAAGTCCACAGTTTAAAGCTATCTTCTAAGATCCCTTCTAGATTCCTTCCCTTTTAAAGCATCCAGCAATGTAAAGTTGTAAATCTAGGCCAATGAATTTTCCAATTCATATTTCAATCCTGGCAAGGGACATTTCAATCCTGGTAAGAAAAATGTTATAAATAACTGATGATATTTCAAAACACAAACAGCCCTTCAGTGTTACTACCTTAAAGCCTGAGTCAAGTCCGAAAGCTCCTGCGCCCTGAGGACGCAGAGATACATATGGATATGATCAGCTTTTCCGTTGACGTCATGAACAGCCAACTCCAGCTCATCCAAGGCTCCCTGAAGAGACTGCTTGATGCTATCCTTCACCAGATTGATGTCCCGTGAATCCAACTGCACTCCATTCTCATCACTCGGCTTGGGTTGCCGAATTAGAGCCCTCAAAAACATCCTCCGAGTTCGGTACTTTCCATCTGTGGCATTGTACATATACCACTGCCTGTTGCGAGACGGTGCGTACTGCATGCCTGTGAAGCCCTTCAACTTGACCTGCAAGAAACCATTATGAAAATTAGGCTACAATATTTGATTTCACAACTCTCTCCTGTTGCTTTGATCATCACACTGTGACTGGAAAATAGAATCACAAACCTCTGCTTTCCTGAGAAGATTAGAGAGCTGTAGATCTTCAATATCTGACAAACGTGATTTAGTCTGAAAGGGAGGGTTATGTCTGATATCTTTCTTGGTTCGGTTATTAGACATAACCTTGTCTTTCAGACATATATTCAATTTGGGATTCATCTACGCATACCGCTGCACTCCTTCAACGTACATATAAGGTGCCAAAGACGCCATCCAAATACTTATGAGTTGAAAAATTGAAGGAGGGTGAGAGAGGGTGAGAGAGGGTTATGTCCAATAACCATCTCGGTCTGGTGACCTAGAACATATGGTTTGTGCTTCGATTTAAGCATATGGGTTGAACTCTTTTACTTTGGATGCCAATGACGTCCTTTCAATAGCAAGGACAAGTTAAGGAATTGAAGGAGGGGTGAGAGGATTACAAGCTCAAGAAGATTAGACAGAGGCGGTTCAACATGCCGCAAGAGAGGCTCCTCCGAAAAGTAATGGAGTTCGTGAGACCATTGGAAGCAATGCCGTGTCGGTGCACGACCTTCATCACGTTGTATGATGCAGCTCACTACTCCCACACCTGAGAATTGGAGCATAGCGCCCAAACTCTCACCCCTCAAAGCCTTTGCCAGCTTCTCTACTCTTTCATTGATTTGATCCTCGTCCCCACTGCATAGACCGACACGAGATCAGAAACCAATTGGTGCTCAAAATGTTACAAGATGATTTTTAGATACCATCATAATCACGGTGATTGGTCATGGAGGAGGCAAAATAAGCATGATGCAATTCAGGTCTCCCTAGAATCACTTGTGTACCTACTTGGAGATCGCATCATAACCATCATAAAAAAACCTCTCTCCACTAATTATCAGTGGTTTCAGTGCTACTTCAATTAGTTAAAAGATCAATACTGAAACAACACACTTTAGCGTCAATTTTAATGCTTTTGTGCATTTTCAAATTCTAATCATTAAACACATCAAAAAGGCACGAAAAAACCCATTAATGTGATGTTGTGTTGCTTCACTGTTGTTTCAATTAGTTGAAGGGTTAATTGTTAATGCCAAAACAGTCCATTAGCAATGACGAGGGACTTTTGTGATGACCACCTCTATCAACAGGACAACGTACCTGTCTTGGAATGCACTCATGGGGTTGTTGATGCCCACTACCGCCACATGCAGCACGTTGCCAAACCCAGTGGGCGCCCCAACAAAGGAATGGTTCCGGCGGGGGCTTCCAACCATACTGTGGTGATAGGATGCTGCAGAGGCTTTCGAAGTCGGTGTGAGTACGCTTTCTGCTTCCTTGAGGGCAGCTCCAACTGCATTGGAGAGCACCTGGAGAGATGTGAGAATCACCATTGCTCCCCACCTCTTGACTCCTTGGCTATCCTCATTCAACACCTTGGCATTGCTCAGCATCTCGGCCGTCGGTGGAGGAAACTCCTCCCAAAACTGCCAGGTGGCAATTAAGCCAGAGCGGTGCCACTGCATTCTCACGGAGCCCTTCACCAGGTATGGCTGTACATGGTCCAACCAAAGTAGAATTAGAACATGGATGGAGACATGGATATCTTGCTTGTCGCTGCTCCATTTCATCAGTAAGTATTAGTGTGGGTGCAACTAAAATAGTCACTCCCTCCGTCCCGAAATAATAGTTTGATTTCAATGAAGTGCGCGAGATTACAAAGGGCTGCATATGGAAAAAGATCAACTGGAGCGTGCGGGACAACTGCCCACTCGTGATGCAAACATTGTTCAATCTGCTCGTGAGGCTATGGAAGGCTACGTACTACACATCATACAAATATTTCGGGACAAAAACCACGCGATCGGACACTTATTTTGGGACGGAGGGCGTACTACATTTGTAGCAAACTAAAGGCTACTTGGGCTTGACTCAAATAATCTGCAGTCCTACAACGACTTTTTAAATCTTTGGACCTACAAAATACGTACTGCAGCACTACATCCACTCACTGCCCAGAATAGTACTACATAGAAAATAGTTGATGAACACCATATGTCTTACGTAGAAAACATGATTGAGAAGTCTTTAATCATGAGAAGCTTAATGCCAATCCGGTTATGTACGGTAGAATATCTAAAGTGGTCCTTAGTAGGGGGTCTCAGTAAGGGACACTTTCGATAAGAGCCTTAATTTTCCACTGTATTTAGGACACATTTAAGATAAAAAAGGGTCCAACCACCTGTAACCTTATTATCTCAAATACTTTTAGCATGCCACCAATAGGCGCTATGTAAGCACCTCCTCTTCATGTTAACACTTGAATTGGACTAGTGTAAAGTCCAAGTCCAATGTAGGAAAAAAAACACTCTTGCACCAATTAAGGTGCAGAATTCCTTGTTATCGCAAGCTTCTTTTCTGGACCTTAGAAATCTATAGATTGTGAAGGTGTCAACAAGGGGAGACCTTTTTTATTAAAAAAAAAGTGGTTTTTACCTGGTAGAGCCTGCGAATGTAACTCTCAATGACACGGCGCTGCAAAGTGTGGTCACTGTGATCAAACAAGGTCACCAGAGCATCCTCCACAGGCAAAGGTGCGTCCACCAGTGCTTCAATCCGCTCCTCAATGGCACTGCGGCGTCTTCCATGGTGGTGACCTTCCCCTCCGTCCTCTATAAACATCTCCAACTCAGATAAGTTCCGGGCTATGTTGGACCGCAGCTCACTCAGCTTGGTCTGATCCAGCAGTTGACTCGCCCGCAAGGCCAGCTGCACAACATCCGTCATTGCAACAACATGAGAACTGACAATTTGAAGAACTGGGAATAAAGTTCAGCGTAAATAGATCAGATCTAGACTTCTTCAGTTTTCCAGCCTTGTTTGGCAGCTACATATAAGGTATGAGCCTAGAATCGTCACTAATTACAACTGAGCATAGTTACGTAATTATTATTATTGGACCTTATTGGCAACTGAAAGAGGATTCAACACACTTTAGCGGACACCGTACGAATAATTTATGAATTTTCAAAGTACAGTCTCTAGGTGAACCCAAAGACACTAGGCCCTTCATAGACTCATGTTTTGATTGTGTCCATAATCAATATCTATTTTTTTGTGACTCTTCTTGGTCCAAATGTAGTTGCCGCATTTGGGGCAGTGTTGATTATGGATGTGAATATCTTATACAAAGTAGAACGGAAATAAAAGGGACTGGGTATACCTCAGAGTAATTGCTGTGGTTAAGATCTGCAAAGCGGACAAGCTGCTCACGGTAGGCAGCAGGATTAGGATACACTAAAGCTCCCATCAGTCTCAAGATGAGCTGGTTTTTCCTCTTGACGCCCTGAAATCAATCACAAGTTAAAAAGGATCATGTTGCGGTAGTTCAAAATATAATTTACCCTATCACAGGAATCAAAACGCAAACTGCATATGTAGCTCTGGTTTGAGTTTGTCTCTTACCTGGTGGGACAGCACAATATCAACCACCTTGGACAGGTCTTTCTTATGTTGCTGCCGCATCCCTTCAATGACATCAGCCTGCAATCACCATATGATTTCATACCACTTAATAGAGCCTCATAGACGGAGGAATCAAATACACGATGGGTGATCAATTTTCAGCTCAGTAATGCTTTACAAATTCTTAGAACTGTTCCTCGCACTATGAAATTCATACTTCCACGACATGGCTTCATGATTTACAAATCGTCAGAAATATGCCACTTGGGGTAGGAAAGTCCAGATGTTGGTGTTATCAATTTATTGGCTCTGGATGAAAGGGGAGGAGGCCTTGCATTGACAACAGCGACATTACAACTAGTTAGAGCTCATGTAGCATAGCTGCTTTAAAGTAATTACACGTTCTAAATAGTTTGTGAGCATCATACCTGCGCATTTTCGTTGAAAAGCTCTTCCACAAGAAGGTAACCGTTAAAAAGAGTTTGCACAATATTACACGCATGCCCTTCTCTTCCACCCTCGTAAGACCTGGCTAGATGTAAGAGAGGCTCCACAAGGCGTTCTAGAGCCACTCGGTCGTTCTCAGAAGATTGTGCCGAAAAAGTCTGCAAACATAGATCTAAGGTAAGAACCACAAAGCACCTTGTCACAATTAAAATTACAAAATATAAAACTTAAATAAGCTAATAAAGCAAGCGGCATGAAAGCACACCTCGAATAATTCAGTAAGTGCCTTGGCTGGGAAGTCTGGCCCCTCTCCATTCTGCTGGAAACGGGTCTCGTATTCACGAAATTCAGCATCGAGCTGCTCACACAATTCAACAATGTCAGTTATAGTCATTCATATAGTATGTTTCTAAAAATGCACTTGCAACGTTGGCTATTAACCCCTTGAGGACCAAAGGATTCATAGATTAGAAATGACCAACTTGACTGATTATACTGTAAAAATTATGATTCTACCGAAGTCTAATTTTATATCACCATAACCAGTGAAGAACATTGCATATATGTGTTGGTTAATAATTAAATAAAATTGAACAAAAAATAGTCCCCATTCGGCATGCTCAAATTTGCTACAAAAGTATGAGTACCAATTCGGCTTTCTCGGTCCTCCAGGGGTTACATATCCTACCTGCGATTTTAACCCCTTTGGGAGTCGAGTGGCAAGAACAGCCATGCATTCCTGCCATTGTAGCAAGGGCAGCTGTGGGTCATCCAAACAGCTGAGCAAGGTCTTCACCACCTGCAAGACAGCAACTCAACCTTTTTCAGCAATTGTTTTGAGCCTGGTATTTGTAGTCATCCGTGTATTAGAGGCATAAAAGCTCATGAAATTGAACTGAGCATGGAAAATTCCAAAATTCACCAAAAAATCCAATCCACATGCAAGTAAATACCTCATCAAGGTCATGATCGTAACCAGAAAGGATGTTCCTTGCAGCATTCAGGCTGTCGGCGCAGCGTTGATGAACTTTAGCAGCAACAGCTGTGGGGAGTCCCAAGGGTGGAAAGCTGCCCTCGAAGGGCAAAGCCTTCCTCACCGCTGAGGGGTCGTCAAGGTCCAGTGAGGCAATCAGATCGCCACCCTGTAGTAAAACAAATAAAAAAATCACACCACAGATATTAAACGTATTAAAATTATCTTTAAAATCAACGTCGTTTCAGATTCGTGTTTGAGACAGAAAAAAAGTCTTGCCAGCACCTATTCACAGTTTTATTCAATAGAGATCCACCTTTACTTTTTCACAGAGACAAGTTCATCACCCCCACTTAAATGAGATTTAAGGAAACTGTATCATTTTGCGAAGCAATAAGGTAGAGGCTCCAGTAACCATACATACATCATAGTCTCCATTGACCATACATGTGAGCTTTGATTTATCCTAAGTGGGAAAATACTTAATTTACTGACATCTGTTTTTTGCAATTGATATTTAGCTTAACACAAAACAAATGTGCAAAATTTAAGATGGCGGAAGTTTCTAGATTGTTGCAGAAAAGGTTTAAAGTTCACCTGTATGGTGAATGGAACCTGTCTCTTAGTCTATGGTGAATGGAGACTTTACATTACAATATTTTGCTTGGCATCTGAAAAAACAGAGAATACCGGATAAGGAACATACCAGCATAGCCGAGCCCTCAGATAATCTGAATTTAATAGTTCCAGGCGCCGGGCTCAACAAGGGCATGCACATCTTCATGACCTCCACCTCTGCATATGGAGCATAAGCGTCTACATGGCTGCCATCTGGTACTAAAAACCGCATTAACTTGCAGGGCGTTTCGGCAATTAATCGCGACGGGTCATATTCATTCTGCAAATTAAGCCTTCCATTCAATTAGTAAGTTAAAACTAAAACAAACCTAATAGCTTTAAAACTGCAACATTCGCAAACCTTGCAGATGGTTTGCATTACAGACCTGCAAAAGACATGTACGCCCATCAATAAGTAAGCGAGTGCCGGCTGTCTCTTCTTCTGCGTATACCACGTGGCTGTTCCCATCGAGCTACACAACCAAACATTCGAAAAGGATCAGACTTTATATGTCGGAAACAGTATAAAATTCTCATTAGCACACACGTACGATTAGTACACCAGTACTAATTATAAAACAAATTCGTTAAAAGGGGTCATTTGCATTATTTTCTGCCTTAATATTCCATTCTCCCTATACAGTAGACCAAAACAACCTTCAATATCACATCCATTACGCTTCTAAGTTGGTATATTGGAATAGACAGCGATCCACCTCCTTTTCCTATATCCTTAATGATCATTTTTGTGCAGAAACTACTTCACAAGAATTTAGACTTGATTTTCTAGAGACGCATGCACTTGTAATTGATAATTGTAGTCTATACTCAAATAGGAACAGCATGACAACCTGGCTCAAAATACTACCAAAACTAAATAGGGAACTAGCAGATCGACAGATTTGAAGTTATCACCTGAACAAGAAGACCTCCATCACGAAGAGTGTGAGCTTCAGCATGTACTTCAGATTTGTTCAAGCGCAGCAAGTAGCTACCTGGACCTCCTTTAGTCAACTCCATCTGCGAAAATACTGTCCCAAATCAGCACTAAACCAAATCGAAAGTTCCCTTTAAAATAGGCATGCACTGAACAGGACACTCTACATCATTCCATAAAGGACTTCACAAGCTACACTGATTCGTCTTATTAGTGAGTGGGGAAAATTAGCGTCACCTAGCAAATTAGTGTCCCTACAAAAATTTATTTTTGTGGAAATTGTTACAAGACGGTATTCTTTCAAATTGCACTAATTCAAAATAGTGTTCTTTTGGTAACTTAGTGTCGCAAACAATATTCGAACAAATCAGTGTACTTAAGGGGAAAAAGCAAGTTACATTGTACTTGATCCCGTCGATGTTGAGAGAGATTTGAAGATTAACAAGCGAGATATTCTGCAACACAAATCAAAATCATTAAAAAGAAATCAAACAAAAAAGCTTTTTTAATAAATAAATGCATCATGTCTTAAGAGCGCAATTTGGGTGTTGATGTACGTACCTTGGGTGGAATTTGGCCCTTTTCCAAATAGCCAATGTATTCTGTTACACGAGCTGCAACTAGCCTGCTTGCTTTCTGGTAAGAACCACCCTCAACATCCCTTGCTCAGACTGAGTTCGCTAGGAAATTGAAAACAGTCAATTTGCAGCTCCCAAGTACCATTTGTTAACCAGTTTCAAACGCCCAGTTCACAAATCATTATTATTCAAGGTGCCACATAGGATTCAATAACACTCTCAGCCATTGGCAATATGCCACATTGCACGTACAATATAGGCATTTCAGTTTGAATTAATTTTGTACAAAACTAACTGTAACTTAGGGTACTCATATATTCTATGCAATTTATAAGTCAAAGATCTAGACAAGAAAAGAGAAAACAACTCACATATAGAGCACCACCCACAACAGAAATCTCCCAAGGAGGTCGTTCAGATCGCACTCGCATAGCAATGCGGGCATCCAACCACCCCGTGTGGATCTTATTGTCTCTGTACTCAGGTGCCTGCACAAAATAGAAGGCAAGGTCGTGTTATCAAAATTAATACTAAACTCAATTTTGTTGTGTGCTCCACATTTTGTAAATGCCCGTGCCATGCACAGAGTTGTCTTGACTTTGAATACCAGAAATTGAATCAAAACATTGAATGCCAGCACTTACATGCAGGATATCAACAGTGTAGTCAACGTTGGTGCGAATTTCTCCTCGAATGTGAAGCTCCTTGAGCCCCAGCACCATGTTGGCAATGGCCATTGCCCGAGTATCTCCAAAAGCAAAAACGTGGCCTGCATCCCAGCAGCTACTTTTAATTTGGGTGGAATGTGGCCCCAAATTCTCAGGGTGTTACCACCCTACAGCAGAGGCAGACAGCACTATTTCCGCCAGGTCCAATCCACATGGCATGGATACTAAATAAAAGTCCATCGATTTCCCCATGTCATGAACTTCCAAGAAATATTGTCTGGACGGACAATTATTCTTCAATGCCATCCCTTCTTTCATAGGATTCCAGAAATATGTTCAAATGAAGAAAGTGATTCCTCAATCTTTCTTGCCGTTCGTCTCTATGGAAGCAACTTGCTCTAATAGACCAATGACATGCCTCCACTCCATTGCCTTTCCTCTAATCTGGTAAGCCTCTAGGACGAACAATCTGATACTGGGGTACATTGGGTTCCATAGACTTACCAAATTGGGAATCGGAAAATTCATGTATGCCACCTCCAGACTAGCAAACCACAGACCACAGCAACCGTGAATCACCTCCAATTATTTTCACTCTAATGCTCTATATTTTAAAATCAGCAGGCCTTTGGAACAAGTCCGAATGACCAAAGAGCCCATCTCTAGTCAAACCTCTCAAGAAACTCTCAAAAGGTCGTATACTTAATGCAATCTCATGAGCGCATAAACTTAACCTGATCATCCATGCTCAAAGGTGAAAAAACGTTGACATAAATGTTTTAATATACAGCAGGTTCTAAGAACAGAACTAATAGGCTATAGCAGAAATATCTTGAACACAAAGAAAAGCATGCAGTGGGTTGGCATTATGCAGGCTACAGAAAGGTGTCACTTGTTACCTTGACTGAAAAGTAAGCCCAAACATTCGGTTTACTCCTAAAGCTGAGCTCCTGCAAAAACGTTAGAACACCAGTCAATTTTCAACATTCAAACAAGTTTGGTATAGATATTGTACTCCCTCGCAAGCCACTACCCATTATATTGTTTAATCCCTACGCGCCCAAATGACCAAAAAGTGTCTGCTGCCATATCTATAGGGATTGAATAAACCATTCAAGACGAATCAAGAAAGGTAAAAAAAAGTACCAATAGAAAGATGAAAAACGAGGTCCTACATTTGTTTTTAACAGAAATATGTTTGGGAAGTAACTACTATAGACTATTCGCTTCCAAAGTGAACTGTTTATTTTAGCACTTATAGAAATCTTCAAACCAATAGTGTGAACTCCCAGGTGGAAGAATGATATAGTTACCAACAAAAGAGGTCGACAAGATACCTGAACTTGGCCACTAGTAGGCTTGAATCCATCGTCAGGGTCTTCACTTGTAACCCGCACTGCTACAACATGGCCCTTGGGTTTCTTGGACTCAAATTTGGACAAGTCAAACTGAACAGCTTCTTTAGCCACCCTCCTCCAAGAATCGTGACTTCCACCTCCTTGTCCGAAGAGGCGTCGAATTTCTGCAGACCAAGGTCACCAGTCTAACTAGATTTAATCATATTTGATCATGCCTTGATCAGAACTCATTTAACTATACCTTGAAAACCACCAATGAGACCTACTTTGCTTCAACGATGCAATTCAAGAGATGAAAATTCCTGAATTAGTTGCACAATTCACACTCTGAAATCTGAAATTTGGATGTAAGCATGACTTGGCTAAACGTCGATGGTCACTGATCTTTGAATGGAAATGGGGCTGTTTACTATCCCTGAAATAGTGATCAACAACCTTCCACTTTGAAGTTGAATATGAAATTCACACGCAATGATAAAAATTTGATTGAAAGTGTTTGTCTCTTGTACCCAAAGTGATCTCTCCAGACCTCTACAATCACAGTCCTACGGGTTGATTAAAATGTTTAAAGCAGGAAGCAAATGGTATTCTCTACCTTAGAGCTGTCATAGCGGTAAAGAGGAGAAGGACGTACCAGGCATGCGCCAAAGAGGAATGCCCATGGCAACACCGAGTTGAGCTGCTGGTAAATTAAATTCAGCAATCCACTCTGTGACAGGGTGCTCTACCTGCACAACCCGGGAAGCTCTACAGCATGAGGGTCTGGGTATGTACGAATAGCAATGCAAGTGCTGCTACGTAATGAAGTTGACGCCCTCTTCTGAACCCCAAAATGAATTACCTGGAGACGAGGGTTAAGCTCCAGGAAGTAAAATTCTCCGGTATCCATACTGTACAAATACTCAACAGTTGCAGCTCCAATGTAATTGACACATTGAGCAAGTCGACAGGCGCCTAGCTCTAGGCGCCTCACTGTTTCTGGAGGAGCAATCGTGATAGGCCCTTCCTCAATAATCTGGGGCAAAATACATTACACCTCGAGGATCGGTCAAAAGAAACCAACCGTGGATAATTAAATTACAGTGGAATGACTTAATTCCAACACTCTTAGCGAAGCACCAATTGAAATAGGTAAGCATAAGACCGAAGGGATAAAACACTACACTGATTAGTATCTCTCGTCATGGTTAAGTGGTGAGTTACGTTCTCAATATAATTCATTTGTCAAAATACACTTGAGACTACAAGATCGCAACGGAAGCATTGACTGATGCAAAAAAAAGTTGCATGAAAACTACCTTTTGGTGCCGTCTTTGCACACTACAATCTCGACTGTGCAGAGCTACTACATTTCCATATTTGTCACAGAGCAGCTGAACCTCAAGATGTCGACTCTGTTAATCCAGCATGAAAAGACCGAAGTCAGGTTCTGGACACTTCAAACCTCAGCCAAAGCACACACGAAAAATGAAGGAAGTCAGTCCATATGAGTCTTTTCATCCAATGTCTTTCTTCTAGCTACCAAAAGCAGATGTAACTTGCTTAGTAGGTAACGCAGGCTTTCGGTGGGCAGAAAAAAAAAATTGCATCACGATTCATGAGTGACAAGAACCACCAACCTGCGTCGCCACTTTCATAATGAAGATTGGTGAACCTGGAACTTCACCCTGCACTTGCTTAAACAAGGTCTTCACTTCTTCATCGTTGTGCACCTTCCGAATCCCTTTCCCTCCACCTCCCCAAGAGGCCTTGATCATAGCTGGGTAACCAATGGACTGGCACGAGGCCACCGCTTCCTCCGTCGTGAAAACGCACGCCTTCTTGTATACATCGTCCGGAATGATGCCTTGGCAAACCTCAAAGGGCACAGACACCTGTATTGACAACGCGTGGTGTCTGAATACTCACTGATAAGTGGATGCAACAACACTATCCCAAGCAATTGTTGACAACGTATGTTGTCTGAATACTCACAGAAAGGGATGCAAAAACCGCATTTCAAGCAATTGTTGACAATGTATATCGTCTCAATACTCACTGAAGTGAATGCAACAATGCTATTCCAAGCAATTACTGAGAATGCATGTTGTCTGAATAAGCACTGCAAACTGAATGTAAAACTATTCCAAGCATTTCTTATTTTCTTAAAACAGACCAAAAAAAGCTTACATGAGAGCCACTCCATGCGAGAGTGGGCACACCCGCTGCCTGCGCAATAAGCGAGGATCCGATTTTATCACCAAGAGCGCTCATGGGCGCTGCTGGAGGCCCCAGAAAGAGAATTCCACGTGCTAGCAATGAATCTGGAAGCTCGGGATTCTCAGATGCGTGACCCCATCCCGGCCACACAGCTTGCACTCCCGTTCTCTCTGCAATCTGCAGAAGAAAAGGTCACACGTTCGCAATCTAGTCAATTACTGTTGATACCAGAGTTATACTTGAATTCAACACTAAATCAGGTTCGTGATTGAACCGCTAGGAAAAGTTTTGCCACGGTTTTCTCCATTTGGATTCACCCTACATTCTCACTGGAACAAGGTTAGCACCTGACTTCAAATGAGGGGCTGCACGCAAGTTTGCAATCTTCCATTGAGATCACAAGCTTTGCTAAGAAATATGAAACACTGCCAAGGGCCACACTTTAACCGCACGAGCTTGCAATCTAATCACATGTTGCAAACTTGTTTACAATCCACAAACCACACAAGCTTGCGATCCAGTCAATTATGTAGACATTGCAAGCATGAAACTGACCACCCAAAGTTCACTAAGAAATATGCAACTTTGCCCAAGGGTCATACATTAACCTCAAGAGTTTGCAATCTAGTCACATGTAGCAAAGTTGTGTGCAACCCACAAACCACACAATCCACACAAGCTTGCAATCCAGTCAATTACTACAGACATTGATCAGCTGCACAGAATTTGGTTAAGAATGAGAATGATGGCCCAAGGACTTCACACAAACCGCAAACAAGTTTGCAATCTAGTTAGCCCCCCTGCCAAGCGAAGAGGGGCTTCAAACTCTATGCAAAAAGCCGTGCAAAAACATGTGATCTGTGGAATGGAAGGTCGCAAACCTCGACGATGAGCTGCACGTTAGCGTAGTTGTTGTTGTTGGTCCCCCCCGGAACTTCCACGAACTGATCCGCCATGCGGATGTGCTCGGCATTGATGCGCATGTCCTCGGGCGTCGCCATAGCCACCAGCAACACGGCCCGCTCCACGCCGAAGCTCTCGTACGCCCACGAGCGCACGCTGCGCATGAACTTCACAGCCGCCATGCCATTGTTCGCGATCAAAATGCTGCGGATCGGGTCCGTCCCGCCCATCGCGTGACAGTACTCTTCTACTGGAGTCGACGCCATCGCCGCCTTCGCCTCCATCTCGTAAGACCCAAACCTACTCTCAAGCCGTAATGCCTTCTATTGCAATTGTATGGCAACTTTCAAGCACCCCCACTCAAGCATCTAGCATCCACCAGAACCTCACAATTGCAATACACAGGAAATGCACCCAATCCTAAAGAGATTAGGGTGCAGCCAATTCATAGGAAGCTCACGAACCAATCCACGAAACCTAAACCACACACACACGTATCCACAAATTCGCAATCTCTCTCTCTCACTCACTCACTCACTCTCTCTCTCTCTCTGAAAAAATTTCATAAAAAACAAGAAATGCATCCCCTGTCTCCAGTCATCCTGTGTCTCTTCCTAAGTTATGATAATGCTCGCTGGTGATCAATCGAGCTCCCAACATTAAATCCACCCACAGTGTTAATGCGAAAATTGACGACACTGCGTGGTGGTTGGTGGGTACGTGAGTGACAGAGAATTGTAATAAATGCTGCCTATCTCTCCAGCTCTCCTTGGGCTCTGTAATAACAAAACCTTCGGTCTGTCTGTGTGTGATCTGGAGCTTGGGACGTTGCTGCAAGACGCAGCAGTGATTGGCTAGTCAAACGAAAAATCATAACTTGAGCTTCGAAACGGGAGAAACAGTCCACCGCGACGACTTCGGCTGCCTCTTCAACTCTGGTGGAGCTCGGGGTTTGGTCAAACGCACGAGTCTGGATGGATTAAAATATTCTTATTCTCCGCGTCAGATGGAACTACAGGAACAGGAACTCCAATCGCAGCCCTTGGCAATACCGACAATGCCTTGCAACGTGCATGGATGGATCTAACCCGGGAATGCGCCTCGAACTTCGTAACTGTGGATGAGAGAATCTGCGATTACGGGAATAATGACACCATGCTTGTTGCTTGCAATCCTTGCATGCTCGTCATCGTCTCCGTCGATTTGAGAATGTGCGATCACAGGAAACAAGAAACCATGCTTGTTGCTCGCTTGCTCTTCGTCGCCGCCGTCAGTGTTTGGTGATTTTTGGTGATTGTTGTTGTTGTTGTTTTCGCAGCACTGATTGTGTGATTGTGGATTTGTGAGATGACAGTTGTTTTGATGGATCTGTGAATGGCAAGGGTTCATATGCGGCATTTGTGGGGTTGATGGATCTGTGAGAGGGTTTAACTTAACCCTTGAGCGCCCAAAGCGTGTTTACCGAAATCCACACTTTTCTGACTTCATTCTAATCAAATTGTCACCCAAAACTAGATCCACAAAAATTGACCCTATAGATCAGTAGTGGAGTCATGCCTAGAGCTGTGGGGGAAAAGACAAATGATTTCACTGTAACTTTGAAAAGATTATAATAGTCAAACATGGCTACCTTTCATTTGGGGGAGGCTAGATTTGAGGCACTAGGGCGCTTAGGGGTTAAAGCCGCACCGTGTGTGCATTTGAGGAATAGCACGGGATGGTGGTGAGAAATGTGTGAGGGTTGGTTGGCAGGGAAGTTGAATTCATGCCATGCAGCCAGATCAGATTGATGTATTCTATTTAGTGAAGGTGCAAAATTAGTGTTGTTGAGACTGAACTTTGATGAATTTTTGTCCAAATGAATAAGAGTTTTTCAGAGGTAGTGTTGGTTTTGTCAAGTTTCATGATGCTTTCTCTTCTTTGTGAAGGAGGGAGAAAGTACAATTTAGGAATATCTTTGCCTTTATAAATTAAAAACAATCAAAAAAGTGCAAGGCCAATGTCAAAAATAGTTTGGGGGAACTTAGAAACTAGTCTCTCTAATTTTTCATGAGCTTCACCCAAAAAATTTGTTGGCCAACAATTTTGATTCTTCCCTTGCAACTACTCTTCACTTTCAAGTAGAATTCCAAATTTTTTTGTATGTGTTTTATGCAAGGTTTGGTCAATTCTCAGTGCATGGAAGTTTGTCCTAAAGTAGAAACACCTAAAATTATTACATTTGTCCCTATTGGGCACAGGGTCCAAAGTATGATTATTTTTGTAAGAATGTTGGCGTCCTCAAGAGAAAAATTCAATCTCTGTTGTTTCATAACTTTCTCAAATCAACGCAATGTTCTATGAACTTTCAAAGTTGAAAGCATAAACACTAGTAGAAAACATTGTTTTCTTCAACAAAATGCAAGTGACGCGTTTTTCTGTTTTTTGGCAAAAAACTGAAAAACACATCGCTTGCATTTTGTTGAAGGAAACAATGTTTTCTACTAGTGAAAGTACCTACTCATGGCATTAGACTCCCCTTAATCCTTAAAGGTTTGAAGTATGGTGTTTTTTTATGTATTTGACATATAAAGTAGTTACAAAAGTTTGTCTTTATATTAAGTAGGATCCAATGACACATGACACTTCCAATTTAAACCATTATTGTGCCTTCTACATGTTTGAGAAGTTGCAAAATGAACTCATATAATTCTAAAAGTACAATGTCATATTTGAACATGATAATTGTGGCCCAACTCTCAACAAGCCAATAGAAATTTCGTAACGGAATAATATGCAAAATTTGCCATAACAAGGGACATTTGCCGGCGGAATGTCAAACCAAATATTGCACGATTTGCCACACCAATACCCATCGAACCAACAAGTGTCGTTAATTATGATCGTCGATATCAAGAAGGAAAGTTGATGGTCAATCAAATCCAATGTCAATGGAATAATATGAGGAGAATGGAAGATGTAAGGAAACTTGGCAATCAAGAAAGGGAGAAAAATCCTCCTAGAAACAACTATTATGGGTCCTATGTATATAGTAACTATAGGAAGGAAAGATATCCTTACAGAAGAGAGTATGGAGGAAATAGAAATTTGTCTAGTAACGGAAGAAGAAATGAGCATATTGGACTGTACAGCCAATATGAGGATAGAAATAGACCCAGATATAACTAGAGATTCATGGAAGCACCAAAAATTGACTATCCTATTACGAGTCAACAAAATGGTAACTCCAACAAATGCTACTATTGCCATAAAAGTGGTCATGTCAAAAGAGAGTGTTTCTTATGGAAATGACACCAAGAAGAGGTTAGGGGGACATAGGGATGAAGGAAACCAATTGTGTCTACTAATATGGTAGCCCCAAATGTCTATATAATGACAAGGACCCAAAAACAACAAAGAGAAGAAGAAGATTCTACTAGTGATGGTAGTAATGATAATGATAGTACAAGAGCAGTTGAGGAGGAACAACCTAGGATGGTGAAGCTTGAAGAGCTCCAAAAAGAGGCATCCAAGGAATGGAAGGAAGAAAGAAGAATACACCAACAAGTGACCAACGATATTTGACAACTTCAACAAGAGTTTAATGAAATGCCACAGCCAGAGGAACAAGAAACCATGCCTTGGAAGAAACTAAAAAGTTAAAAACAACAAGGGAAAATGATACCTACAAGGTTAAAGAAATAGTAGGGAAAAGATTGAACCAAGCAATAAAGAAAAAAAATGAAATTCCCAAGATGAGAAAACCAAAATAAATAAAGACTGTACAAGAAGTGTTAAAACAAACGAAGGACAATATTACAATTGCACAACTCTTGGAGTTGACCCCATATTGTAAACAACAAGTGATTTAAGCTTTTCTATCAAGCAGCTTAATACCAGACAAACCAATAGAAGTATGTCACATGCAAGCTCAAGACTTTGATATAGAGATGCCGGTAATCACAACCCATATTAAACACTATACAATACACAATGTGTTACTAAATGGAGGCTCAAGAGTAAATATTATCATTGATGAGCTTTGTTGGAAATTGGGATACCGTAAGATTGAACCTACACCATTTACCATTGAGATGGCAGATCAATGGAAAGTTATGCCCTTGGGAATTATATGAAATCTCCAAATTGAAGTCGGAGGTTTTCAATATGACATCATTGCTATCATCATGAAAATGGAATCCAAGTCTATGAGTTATACAATGTTACTTTGAAGACCATGGCTCAAGCATGCGAAGACGAAACAAGATTGGGCAAAAGATACCATTAATACCTTGATGTATAAAAAAAATAAAAAGGAGGTTAGTACGAGGAAAATACCATGTCCTCCACCATCAGAAAGACCAGTCCAGTTAGAATGTTATGACTAGACATGAGGATTGACAGATGAAGAACATATTGTATACCAAGTTGTACCTTCTCTACGACCTATTTGGAACTTAGAACTCAAAGGACTCAAAGAGATGTTTAACTATGATTGCCATACAACTAAATTAGAATTATTGTTGAAAGAAGGTATCACAATTCCAAAGAGGGAAAGGAAAAAGGAACAAGAACCACTTGGGAAAAAAATCAAGGAACCAAATAAATACCCAACATATTTTTATAGTTGGAAGGAAGGTATGTTAGGAATAGATGAAACTCTAGCATTAGAAGCAGTAAAAGGTAAAGATATTACTAGCTAGACCATCCAAGATAAGGATCAAGTTCAAGAGGTGAATTTGGGAACAACAAAGAACCTCCACAATGTTCAGATTTGCAAGAATCTTGAAACAGAATTCAAGATGGAACTTATACAACTTCTACAAGAATTCAAGGATGTTTTCGCATGGAGTTATGAGGATTTGAAGGGGATACCGGCCCATATTTGCGAACATCATGTAGAACTAATACCAAATGCATACCCAGTGAGGTAAGCAATGTATCGTATGAATCCCAAATATGTAGCTAAAGTCAAAGAAGAAATTGACAAGTTACTCAAGGTGGGGGTTTATATTCCTAGTGAAGGAAACAAAATGGCTCTTGCCCATTGTAATATTACCTAAAAAACCCAGAAAACTACGAGCATGTGTAGACTATCGAAAGTTAAATGGGGTAACTAAAATGGACCCATTCCCTCTACCATTCACCAATCAAGTGTTAGAAGTGGTTGTAGGCCATGAGATCTATTCCACTCTAGATGGATTTAGTGGATACAACCAAATATTAATGGCTTCATATGACCAACTCAAAACTTGCTTCATTATTGAATGGGGACCTTTTGCATATAGGGTAATGCCTTTTGGATTGAAGTGTGCTCTAGCTACCTTCTAGAGAGCAACCATGCAAGCGTTTGAGGAGTTTTTGAATGATTTCATGCAAGTATTCTAGGATGACTTTATAGTATATGGTAGTAAGTCCTTGCACATTGAACATCTCCAGAAATGTTTACAAAGATGTTGTAAGGTGGGACTCAGCTTCAATCCAGAAAAATGTACATTTGTCATAAGCTCAAGCACGCTACTAGGCCATGTGATTTGCAAAGAAGGTATACTTGTGGATCCTGCAAAAAATTAAAGCCATTCAAACGCTACCCCCTCCTACAAATTTGAAAGAAATGAGGTAGTTTATGGGATCTACTAGCTATCACCAATGCTTTGTAAGAGATTTTGCCAAAATTATCCAGCCTTTGGCAAACCTCACTAAATCAATGGTCAAGTATAGTTGGATGACAAGTGTCAAAAGGTGTTTGACCTCATCAAAAGTAAACTCACAACTACCCCGATTTTAATCACCTTAGATTGGAACAAGGAATTCCATGTGCATTGTGATGCATCCAACAAAGCCATTGGTAGTGTTTTAGCCTACAATATTAATGGAAAAATAGACTCACCCATTTACTATCCAAGTCGATTGTTGAACCATGTGGAGAAAAACTATACTACACTAGAACGAGAGGCACTTGCTATGATTTATTCCTTACACAAGTTCTGCCACTATTTTCTAGCAAATCACTTTGTATTCAATGTGGACCATGAGGCCTTGTTATACTTGGTCAATCGGCTAGTAGTATCTAGAAGGGTAGCAAGATGGATGCTTCTATTACAAGAATATGATTTTGAAATAGTACACAAACCAGATAGGCAACATGTCATAGTTGACCATCTTTCTAGAATTAACAATGGTAAGGCTGCAAACGGAATACTAGAGTTATTACCAGATGCCAACTTATTCATGGTGCAAGTAGCACCTCAACTAGAGGCAATTCCTCCATTTCAAGATTGGAGGAGACCAATAATTAATTATCTACAAACTGGAGGAAGACTAAGGAACATACCTCTCAAAAGTCAAGAGAAATTCCATGGGTGTTAGTGCAATTAATGCAACAAGCAATGCCAAGAGAGACAATAGACTAGGTTCAAACTTTCAAATTTCAATTACATTATGAGTTGCAAAGAATAAGGATTGAACTACAAGGTCCCAAGCCTATTGTCATTAATACCAGGTTAGGAATCCACATAAGTCTCATCTTGTCAAATACCGGTACATTAACACCAACTCAAAAGTTCCAAATTCATATAACTCATAAATTGGGAAAAAGACAATTATTCTCTCCACTTTCTCAAGGAACTATACAAGGCATAAAAAAGGCAAAAATCACTTAAACTTCAACTCCACAACCTAAACTCCAAGAAGTAACAATTGATTCTATAGAAGTTGAAGACCTATCTACAACACGAAATCTTGATTTAGAGACATCAGATGATGGATTTAAAAGTAGGAACAATGAGACATATAGTCTAACATATGACCAAATACTACAAAAAGACACAAGTAAAACTCAAGCCATACCAAAAGAAAGAAGAAAACATGATTTACCTTCCACAAGAGATCCAGTTGTTGCAGAGGGGCACCACTCTAAGCAAAACAACAACAAGTATGAGGAGGTAGCTAGAAACCTAGACTCCAAGGTTTTCAACAACAGACACAAATTGTTGACTTGATTCTCAACTCCATCACGGCAAAGACAAACCACAAGAAACAACGGCTTCACAAGAAAAAACTCTCCACTCAGAAAATCAACATTCAAAACAATCACATCATGATGAAGAAACATAAGAAACTACCAAAGAAGACATTACAAGACCATGGAAACCCCACAATTGAGGACTACAATAGTACCAAAGGAGAAGGAGTAGTAGCTGCAAGCAAACACTACGGTACAAAGGGAGACAAAGAAAATGACATTGAAGGCTCCAAGTCTGACCACAAATAGATATGAGAGAAAAACAAAGACCTTAAGGACAACTGCACACTTGTACAAGCAAGTAAGCAAAGCCTAAATTCTCAACCTATTTTTGAGGAGAGACTAGTAAACACAAGGTGCACAAACCACAATACATCTCCAACTTCACTTTTGCACATAGGAAAAATTGCAGTGCCTATCTACGGCACAAATGAGACACAAGAAAAGATAAGGTCTCCAAACTCTAATATTCAAGATGGAAGGATGAGAACGGATCCAAGAGATTATCTAGCAAAGGGGATCCATAAGACAACAAAAAAAATACAAATACTTGACCATCCAATGGAGCAAGGGATAGAAGTTATCGAAGAAAAAGGGGTTCAAAAATTTCAAATGCATAAAGAGACCAAAACTAGACAAGATTGGAAATTACGTAAAGAAAATGAACAAATAAGACTTGAAGTAAACAAATTGAAGGTGGCTCTTTGCACCAAAGAAGCCTCACATGAGGTAACACAAATTACTATGCAACAGTTACGAAATACTAACCAAGAAAAAGGAGCAATACTCCTAAATAAAAACTTAAATGTGCCCAAATTTATGGACAAGGTGTCATCGCACCCAAAGCAAGAACCAAGACGATCCCATGACGATTGAGGATATAAGGTTTTTAGAGAAATACTCCATAGTATTCAAAGTTTTGCATTTCCACTGGTTTCTTTAAGACAACATTATGAGATCACTAGTAAGTTATTTTTGGGAATGGATGGGCTATTTCATCTCTCATTCAACCCCTAAATGCCCAAGGCTTGTTTGGAGCTTCTTGAAATTTGTTCTAAATTGAACAAAAAGTCAACATTTTCATAAGTTATACCAATTTCTTTTGAATTGTAACCATACAAATTCAAACTAGACATGTTAGAGATCACATAGGAAAAGAAAACATAACAATATATATCACTTACGGATTGAAAGATTATAATGTTTGATCATGAGGGTGTTAAAAGTATGAAAAATTTTCAATTCTCTCTTTGCATGTCAACTCTAAAAATTTGGTCACTAAAAAAATATGAGGTTAGAGGGCTTAGCATGTACAACCCCAATCAATTTACAGTTCTTCAAAATCTATTCTACGATTTTTTTAAATGAATTTCTAATGTGATTTTTCCTCCAAGATCTAGTGTATTTGAGGCTCATTTCCAAGAGCCCTCGACACTACGGGAGGTCAAGATTGCAATGGGCATCCTTGCACAAAATCTTGAATAGAAAAATCATAATCCTTCATTTCTAAGATCAGCTTTTTGATCCTAAAACTAGACTTCAAAAAGAGTTCTCTAAAAATATAAACTACTAATGATAGCAATTTGGTTGGGTTCTACTTAACTTCAAAGTTTTCAAAACACCAAAATTTGGTGCCTTGGGCATTTAGGGTTCAAGACTCATTTATGAACAAGAATTTAAGGCCATTTGGCTAGGGGCAAGCACGGAGATAAATGAATTCATTATATTTATGTGGCCCGTGGGTGACCTTTATATTGAAAAAGGTGTAGTTGAGGCTTACACAACATCTTTGGTATGTTACATCATCCAATATATTGTTTGCTTTTACCACATGATTATGAATCATCATCAAACATTTTTTGGTAATGACTTACTCACCAAACCATTAAGGCCTCAAGGAAAAAATAATGTTCCAAATCTACAAATAATAGCCAATTTCTATCCAAAAACCATTCTATATTTCAAAAAGGAGGTAGGGAGCTGCAAGAATTTGACAAGGGCTTTTATAATAAAGTCAAAGATGGATGGCTAGGATTACTATCCAAATGATATGCCAATTTTCCAATGACACTGTAGAATGAGGAATTTTTGTGGGATTTTCCATTTTTTATTGCTATTAGCAATTTTGAAGCACCAATGTTAGTAGTTTAGCCTATTGGTTGCATTACAATGTGCTTAAAGGATGTTATGGGTTATGAAATCAGAAATTAGGGATGTTTTGGAGTGACCGGTTACCAGGTTGGAATGTCATGTGAAGGTGATCTCATGAGTTGGATTGGTGGTAGTTGGTGAAGATTCAGAAGGGTGTCTAAGTTGGTATTTAGTTTCCTCCATTTGAAATTTTCTAGACCCACTATTGAGAGTGTGAGTGTGAGTCCAACCCAATTGGCTGTTGTTGTTGATATTTGTGGTTGTCGTTGTAGTTGTGGATTTAGTGTGAGTGCACTGTGAATTGGGGATAGTCCTGTGTGTGATGTGGAGAATTGAGCGGATAGTAAACTATGAGTTTCGGGAATTCCTAATGGGATTGTGCATTAAGCATATTGTAATATATTGCGGAGTATAATGAAATGAATGTTTATCTAATTGGATTTGTATGTGTTGAATCAATTGTTGTGTGTTGAATGCCTATTTGTTGTTGAGTGAATTTGAATGTATGAATGTATAAGTCAATTTGGAAGATATTTGAGTGATGTATATGAGTGTTGTTGTGATGTTTGTATTCCAAGTTTGGGAATGTGAGTAGAATAATTGATTTGAATCTTGAGTGGAATCCTACTTGTACAACCTGGCTAGGATTAAAATCCACTAGCTATTGAACCCTACTGAAATTTCTCCTTGGAATGAACTTATTCTTCTAATAGAATAATTTCCAAATAGGTCATTATTACTCTTCTGCAAACACCTAAGAAAAATTGATTTCGTAGAAGCATTGGAATATATGCATCATAATACAAAAGTAACAAAACGCCAAGTGGTTATACACAACAAATTTGATTTCACAAGTACATATCCAAACCTCGACATACCACATCATGATCCTCGGAGTTTAAAATTTTTCATATAAATCATGCAGACATGATTTTTTTCTACCAAGGCGGGTAATATTGACCTCATTTTCATATAAGATTTTTTTTAAATTACTAAATAGGCTTACATTAACCTTTCCAAAATAATTTTTGACCATCTCAAAATAGAAAAATAAATATTTTAAAGTCTAGATTAGACAATAATATAGTATAGACATATATTTAATATCCGTAAGAAATTATTGTAAAAGAATTATTAATTTATAAAAAGAGCCAATTTCTATGATAAACTGTATTTTTTATCACTCTTAATAAATTAATAAAGGCCGTTTACCTATGGGTATTTTCACAAAACTATACAACAATGCGAAGATTATACTAGAGGAAAAAAGAATCAACAAGTATAAGGAGGAAAAAAAGATTTCAAAAGCATGTTATTAATTTCACAGAAGACCCAATTTATATAGGCATGGAGGAAGGAATGGAATTAGAACATTAGTATTGGATAGAAGTTACTAGGATAATTTTAGGATAGAATTAGGCATGACTAAGGTAGTTAGGATAGTTAGGAAAATTCAAATAGGAATTTGCTTAGACCTATGACCATGGAGAAATGGTTAGGGTAATTAAAGTAGTTCTCCTATCACTGGGGAAAACTATAAAAGGGGAGGAATCCCTATGGTAAGATATTATCATAAAGACAATAAAAGTCAAAGACTACTCTACAAGACAAAAGAAATATATGAACATCAAGCTACCAACAATCAAAGCATTTAAGAAATATATGAACATCAAGCTACTAACGATCAAAGCATTTAAGAGTAGTTAGAGTAAAATTCCATATAAGGATAGTTTTGTATAATAAAAATCAAGGGGAACATAGGCTTTCATTGGAAAGTAAGTTTCCATATAAGCATACGTAACTGTTGCTATGTAGAGAAAGGTAAGGCCATCCTCTTTTCTTGCTTTGAGTTGTAACAAGGTCATTATTGTAGATAATAACTCGATACTTGGATATGTATCCATGTGTGTTGTAGATCATTATTCTAAAATCACGATCTCTCTTTAGCTCATAGTGGACGGGCTAGGGCTAATAACCTCACATGAATTATTACAATCGCTTTGAAACAAGCTTTATTCATTATAGGTAATTATTGACTAGGGCACTAGCTTTAGAGGTGATGAGTTTTGGGCCTTTTAGAACTTGTTGGATTGCATGCCATGAGCAAATTCATTTACAATGGTACACAAATTTGAATGATGCTTTGAGATAGCTTGCTTTTATGGTGAAGGATGAAAAAGTGTGGGCTAAGCGTAAAGGCCAACCTATTGAGCAAGACACTTTTTCAAAAAATATTATGGTTTCTATGAAGGAAGAGTGTATATTGTACAGTCATTATCTTGTTTTACATCAACAATGTTTAGCTTGGGGAGTATATAGTACATTGTAGTTAACTTTTGTAGTCTCAATTTCGTCCTTTTCTCACAAAACCAAGGAAAACAATAATATAGGGGGTTTTACAGGGAAAAGTTTACATAGTCTATCATTTATGTGACAAGTGTCACTTTTCAAATTGAATTATACTTTATAATCAAATATACATATTTTTGGACTTTTTAGAATATGAAGACTCTTATTCCTAAGTTTGTAAAATTGGTTGTCAATCCATTACTTATGCATGAGATACAATGTATGAGTCCCAGTCCTACCTAGGATTCTATAAGGAGGGAAAATAGTCTGGGCAATAAGTTAGGTTGGACAAATCGTCTTATGTACTAAATGCTCTAAGACTCAATCAATTCCAAGATAATACTTTAGAGATAATAGACATACTTCATTCATTATTCCTTTTTATGTGAATAGGTCAAATAGTTTGGTAAGTACTCACTACAAGCAAATCTAATGCAAAATGCCTAAGTCTATCAATTCTAGGACAAATAATCTCAATTGATGCAAAGTATGGTGAATTTAGGCTTTATACCCAAATTTTTGTCTCTTCTTTAGCTTTTTTTCAATGCTTTCAGGGCAATTAATTAGTCTAGGAAAACTGTCCAAACCAACATTGGTTAATTCCTAAATTTCACATACAAAACATTGAAACAAATCACAAATTATCCAAATATATAAACTCCAAGACCAAACACCTAAAATTCATAAAGATCAACCAAAGGACCTAAGATTATGTAAACTCAGCCTTATAACCATTCAAAATTACACTTAAAACCATGCTAAGACAAGGCCTAAATCCATGGAAACCAATGCTCAAAATCATAGTAAAAGTAATACCCAAAACTAGACAAATCAGCTCTTATAAATAAGCATAGGAGTTAGAATCGTAGTTTAGATCCTAGGATTGCGCAATTTGACTCTTTAATCATGCATCACCCCCTATGACCGTGGGATCAAATCTCTAATCACAACCCACAACTCACAAGAGTCGTAGCGTCATTCCAATTCCCGATTTCGATTCTAATTATAGAAATTTGAGCAATTCATCCCAATTTGTTGATTCAATCAATCAATCAATTAGATCTTTGCAACACTCCCCAACCTCACCAATTCAATCAATCTCTGAAATTTTGATGCTTCAAATGAAGAAACTCTGCAAATTGCAACGACCTACAACAATTCAATTCTGATTTGGAATTCACAATTTCCCAAATTTGATCATGAATGAGCGATTGGTCAATCAATTAGACACAACAAATAGTACAGTTTGTACACAACAATTGAAAGAAACTAGAATTTGAGGCGGTTGCTACACATGTTGAGATTGCCAAATTCAAAGATCTGCCAATCCTACACTTAGGCACCCTAAGCGATCAATGAACCCGAACCTAGAATTGTGTAAGTCTTTCAAATTTGTTTTTGATTTGCGATTGTAAGAGTGCTTTAAGGGTGAAAAATCCTTGATGCCACAACATCCTGACGTTGGATCACCACCAAGCTCCGATTCTTGTTCATAATGCTAGCAATTTTTTCGGCTACTCCTCCAATCATGCTCAAATTCCACCAAATTGCTTATCCAATCCACCAAGCTGCAATTGAAAGACCATTTTGATTTTCAAAATTGCAATCCTTTGTTGTATCTACAACCACAATCTAATCTCTTCATTCTCTAGCCACAAGAATTTAACTTTCCAAACTTCCGTGTTCTAGTTTATTGTTCATTTAATAGTACTAGGATTCGATTTACAAAGTGACAATTGAAATTCATAGACCCCCATAAAAATTCAAATTACAAATCTTCTCACTCAATTTATAGACAATTGTCATATACTATGTCTCAAATGGACCAAACAAGGCCATATAATTTTCTTCATAAAATACTCAAATTTATAAACAAATATAATATATATTAAAATTTTAAAAGAAAACTTACAATCAATTGTTCGTCCAAAAAAACTACAACTAAAAAACATCAAATGAAAATCCACAATTTATAATGAGGGTGGCCGCTCACACTTCATTTGAAAAGGTGTGTCCAATATCACACCCCATTCATCTAAGCTGTGAAGGTTGAATCTATGGTGTAGACAATATAGTCTAATTAGCAAGTAATTTATAGTTAAGGTGAATTAACTTACGCAATTTGGAATAAAAAGCCAATTCTAACATTGGCAGAACAAATTGCAAAATCAAGTAGTCTGCGAATAAACTGAGTGAATTATCATTATCAGATTTGGTCAAGTCGACACATTAACTATGGGTTTGGAATCTATTTGACTGATTTATAGTACTGATGGTAGTTTTAGTGTTAAATTGATAAGCAAGTAGCCAGTATTGAAAGACAAATTGATCATAGCCATAAGTCATAGAGTGCACGGTCATAGGTGCTAGGACTAATAGTCATATGGTTAAGGATCTAGGGTCTTGACGAATTGATTCAAGTAAAGTTTGGGTAAAGCTAAAGACAAATCAATTGGAAAAGCTAAAGCTATGGGGCTGACGTGAAGAATAAATCGACTAAACGAGGAATGAAACTCTAAACTTTTCATGCTCTGCATACTAAGCAAATGGATAGAAAAGATGGATTTGATATTTGCATATTAAATTAGCAATTAGGCTAATAATATAGTACGGATTAGAAGAGGAAAAATAAAGAGGAATTAAAGTAATAAATAATTTCCCTAAAAGTTTATTGTATTTCAAATATATACCTTGGTGCATTTGATTACGTTGATAGTGCATGCATTGTCAAGACAAATTGATCAAACTTAAGGAATTGACAAGAGGATTTGCCACAAGCCAAAAGCATACTATATAGGACTAGGACCGCATACATGGAGTCTATTATAAATAGCATTTGGGATGGACTGAGACTATTTGACTAAGAATGTGGGTTTCTTTGTTAAAATTCTAGAACAAATCGTAAAACAAAGTAGATAAATATTAAAAATACGAAAACAAGTGACCTTAGTCACGCAAACGTTAGACTTATTGACCTTTCTTTAGGAATTACCCCCCTATACTATATTTCCCTAGGTTTTGTCGAGTAGGCAAAATCTAAATACATTTTGGCACTGCTACTTGGGAAAGGTCCTAGCTAACAGTGGCTAAGATGTAAAGTAGAAATACCCTTTTTAATTTGGTTCCAACACAAGGTGTTTTGATTTCAAATTCAAACAAAACTTAAGAAAAAATTATAAAGAAATATAAATTGTGATTTCCTTGTTAAAATTTCAAACTTAATATGGAATAATATGTATTTCTTTTACTAAAAATTTTCTTTTAAAATTAAAACCTTGATTTTGAAACCAAAGTTCATAGAGATAAGGGTAGGGAATATTTATCTCTTAGAATTTGATTCTAAAAATCGAAGCCATAATATGTAAAGACAAAATATTATAATTTTGATCATAGTCCAAAACATTATGCCGGTTAAATAGAGACAAAATGGATCAATGTGCAAAAATTAGTCAAGAAATTATAGATGAAGTTTTATCAGATATCTTTCCTAGGAAAGACTTATTAGATAAATCATCTTCTACAATTTATTCTAATAAACCTATAGACTTAGAATTAGGACCAAAATATAAACCAATTTCAACATCCACCAAACCAATTGGTTTAAATTTTAGAAATTTAAAACTTAAGGAAAGTAGGGCTTACACTATAGGAAAAATACAAGGGTTAAGGGAAGGAAACCATTGTCATTGGTGTGGAGAAATTGGACATATTAAGAAAACTTGCTTTAAGAAACAAGCCTTCGATAGTTCAAAAGGAAAATTCCATACACCAACTTATACTCATCACCCTACCTTTGCAAATCTGCCCACTAGAATTCCTAGACCAACAACTCCAAAACCTTTACATATTTCTTATGACTTAGATTTTGAAATTCTAGTTAAGGGATTGAATCATTTAAGGAAACTAGAAATACCTATAGAAAAATTGTTACAATTTAGACTCATGGTTAACACTTTAATTTATTTTCACTCATCACAATGTGAAACCAAGGAATTTCATGCAAATTTATACTAGGTTAGTTAGACATATCTTTGTTTAAATGAATCAAAATGGGCTATTTGTTTCCATGGGAAGTACCAGAGGTTCTGGAAGATTATTATTTGGGACGTTGTCTTTTTATGGCCTTTTATTGATTATATAAAAATGCATATTATAGGCAAGGATTCAAGTTAAGTGGAACCCATATAAAAGGCAAAGTATTAAAAGAAAAGATAGATCAATTACCATTAGACATTAAAAGAATTATCTTTAGTAAAATTTGGGAAAAATTAGAACCAAAGAAAGGATTTGCTGTGAAAAGTGGAGAATTGATTTTTCATTTTTCCCTGCATTATTTAATTAGTCAATATGGGAAATTAAAATCACAAACTGTAAACTAAGTACCTAAAGCCTATGCTGCTTGGATTGGTACACAAATTTTAAATAGAATTTATATACTCACTTATGGGCCAATGAATCCAGCAGTGACTCCACTTATCCCAGATTTTATGTATAAAGAAAAAATAAATCCTTTAAGTCCACCTTTTAGTTTAGTTTGCCCAACTAGTTTCAACTACTTACGTTTGTAAGACATTAACCCATATCAGTTGTCATCACAAAGATACCTTACTATAAAAACCTAGAGAGGAGCAAGAGAAACAACTCATGAACATTAAGAACACATTACCCTAGAAATCGTGATAACGTGTCCCCAGTGTTTCCCGGGTTTTGCTCAATAAAGTGGTAAATCTTTTTGAAACCTATGGCCTTTATTAGGTGTTAGATCACACACGTGATCGAGTACTAAAAGAGTCCGCATGGAAAATAGCAAACTAGGAAAAACCAAAACATAGGAGAAATCATGTTGTTTTTACAAACCCTGGTTTTTCACCTCCTAGGCTTCTTCATACAAGAATTCCTTCTAGTCCAATAGAGGCGAGTACCTCAGAGTCAATCAGACAATTTCAAAACTTAGTGGCAAATTCACAACAGAATGAAACTCTAAGTGAAATAGCAGAATCAGACATTGACTTTGAAATTCATTCTACAATTCTTTTAGGACTTGAAGAATCTACAAGGGATGAGGGAATAAGACAGGGGACACCTATTGAGGATACTTCTACTTCATTAGAAATAATAGATCATGCAATCACACCAATTACAGAATCGTCTGTTAATCGAACACTAGTTTATTCCCCAAATAATTTCCAAAGAATTCCAACTAGTCTACCACCACTTATACCAATAGAATATCTATTTCCCACTTCTAGTCCACAACCTTTTGAATCCAATGCTATACTCTCTAAATATTTGAAAAATACTTGGAATCAAAATGGTAGGGGTGTGACAGAAAGGTTAGAAGCTTATTTAACCCCTATTCAAGGTAGTTGAAGAAATTTGACTGCAAATTTTGTTAACTCAAATCCTCCTAAGTCTCCACCACATTCGGAAATACCTAAGGGTCAATTCTTGAATTATAATTATAATGAAACTATTAACCCATTTAGTTTCCAAAACTCACCATATCAACCAAATTTGAGTTCTTATCAACCTTGGTCACAATTACCATATCAACCTATACCAATAGAGTCAAATACTTCAAAACTAGAAGTTGAAACACCAACATTTGAAGAAGATACGTGGCTAGAAAAATATAATATGGCACAACCACGTCCATTAAATTTGGTTAATTTGCCCCAATACAATGGTCAAGCAGGCTCAAATCCTGACTACCATTTGAATTGTTTTAGCATAGTTTGTGTAGCTAATATGATTCCTGAGGCTAGTTACTTCACTACTTTCCCTGCCACCCTAATAGGGACTGCCCAAGAATGGTACCAAACTAATGGTCCCTTTCGCATATGGAATGCACTAAGAGAGGCATTCCAAACCAGATTTAGACCATTAGCTTTTAGGGAAAGCTTACAAGAAAGATTAAGAACCATAAGAATGGTAGTGGGGGAAAGTGTAAATAATTATTATGGTATAATGGAATATATCTTACAATGGTGGACAGATCATGGGATTCCAGATGCATATCTAACTAGCATCTTTGTGGGAGGATTATATCCCCCAGAATTTAAAATAGCTATAAAAGAAAAGAATCCCGCAGATCTAGCTACCGCTGTACTATATGCAAAACAATATGAAGAAGCAAGAATAGGTGAAGAACAAATGGGTACCATTGATCCTAGCCTTTATCCCTCAGATTTATTATATTATCCACAAATGGGAATGCAACCTCCTATTTACCAACCAATGGTATATCAACAGCCTCAAATGAAAACCTATAACCCACAACCAATACAAACTAAGGTAGCTATACCTGAAACTAAAAATTCCAATACGAATTTGTTAAATAAATTGGTTGAAGAAATGGTTGATTTAAGAGTACAAATTACTAACACCCTAGTAAAACGATCTAAACCTACTAACACAAGAACCAATATATGGTGTACCAATTGTTAAGGTCATGGTCATTTGCCATCAAAATGTCCTTTGCCTGCCATAGAAAATACCAATAGTAGACCACGTTGTACTTTTTGTGGTGGGAATCATCCCACAAATAAATGTTGGAATTTAGCTTCGGTCAAACAAGACATAAAAGCAATAAAACAAGTCTTACAAATAGATTCAAATAAACCTTGGATAAATAGAACTAATGATAATAAAAGACCCTTCACTAGACCTAATAATGGTTCACCGTATAAACCTAATGATAATCATCCACGTTGGAATGATACGTATAATAGACCACCAGTTTGGAATGGTCCACCAACCAACCCAAACACATGGCGGTATGGTCCACTTGAAAGAGGAAAACACTTAGTATGTTATAGATGTGGCAAATTAGGTCATTACGCTAGTAATTGTCCTAATCCTAGAAAAGAGGTTGGATATATCCCCTGGTGTGGCAGATGTTGACAAGAAGGTCATTTATCTGAGGATTGCACTGCCCCACCTAGGAAATTTCCACCTTCTAAGAGAGATTATCCTAGAAATAAACAAGTTCAATTCCAAAAAGAAGGAAATTCAAGACCTTCAAACCATATTTCACACTCTATACCTGAGAAAAGATTCTATCCAGAAAATATCTTTGTAGCCACCAGAGCAGCAAAGGCTAAACAAAATCTATTAACTGATCAAAATATTGATAATTTTGAAAGTAAAAGTGAATCAGTTACAAAATTACCAGAAAATACTCCCTTGATAATTATTGGAAAAGGAAGTAATTCCACCAATTGAGATGACTTTAGATTCCAATCATCCTAATAAGGAAATGACTTGGAAAGAAAAGCAAGAAAAACTTCTAAAACAACAGTCTAGTCAACAACCATCAACTTTACCTTTAAAAACTATAAATCCCATGACCAATACCATTCCAAGTTTTTATCAAATACCTGCCAAAAGAATAAATTCTAACCCAAATTTACAAAATTCACAAAGGCCATTAAAACATAAAGTACCCAGAACTATGAAATTAACATCAAGAATGGAACCCTATGATGTAGTGGCAAATTTGGATAAAATTCAACCCCAAATAAGTATGAAACAACTATTGGCCATATTCCCAAAATGTAGGAGTGATTTGACATCCTCATTAATTAGGAAAAGAGCCAAACCCTTAGAAATTCATGAAATTTCAATGGATCTAGGAGCACCTACCGTGGATGTCATAATTGATGGATCCTTAATTAGTGGAATTCAAATTGATAGTGGGTCTAGTATTAATCTCATGAATTTTTAAATAATGGAAGAATTGGGATTAACCACTATGACTTCAACTCCAATTATTTTAAGAATGGCTGATCAAAGTGAGGTAAAGCCTTTGGGGAAGCTAACCCAAATTCTTACAACTATTGGGGGAATAGACTATAAAATTGAATACATTGTGTTTAAAATTGATGAGTCTATTTCTTCCTACCCCATTTTATTGGAAAGACCCTGGTTATATTCTACTAAAGCTAGGGATGATTGGGGAAAAAAAACCTTGATATAGGAAAAGGAAAAGATAAAATTATTTTACCCCTTTATCCCCCAACCTATAAGGGAGAAACCCAAGATGAAGGAACTAGTGTTACCTCAGAAAACCAGGCAGAAACTGAAAGTGAAGAATGTGAAATAGATCCAACCCAAAAAGTTACTAAAGAAATACCTTATAAAAGTATTGGGATGGGCGAATATTTTACACCACCAGCAAACATTGATGACTCAAATGGTGCCATTTTGGCATGGGAAAATTCTGAAGTCTTAAATATAAGTGTTGAGGAAAGTTCTCAGTTAGAACCTGAACTACAGTCTAAGAACCAAGAGATGGAAGATATGTTTGCCAATAGTGATACCACACCTTTGCAAAGAAAAACTTTTAAGGAATCTTTAAGGACACCTTTGCAAACTATGAACTTAGGAATTGAGGAAAACCCTAAAATTATAAAAGTTTATTCCAAAATGACAAAGGTCGAATTTAAATATTGGCATAACTTTTTCAAAAGGCATAAAAGTTCCTTTGCTTGGAACTATAGTGATTTGAAAGGTGTTCCACCTGAAATCTATGAACACAATATCATATTAGAACCCAATGCCAAACCTGTTAGACAAAGACAATATAGGATGAACCCTAAATACTCCTTAATGGTCAAAGAGGAAATTGATAAACTTTTAGCTTGTGGTTTTATCTTTGAAGTACCATATAGTGAGTGGGTGTCTCCAATTGTCATAGTTCCTAAAAAGAATGGGAAGTTAAGAATATGCCAAGATTATCGAAAATTAAATTGTGTAACTAAAAAGGATCATTTTCCTTTACCATTTATAGACACACTATTAGATGGTGTGGCAGGATGTGAGTGTTATTCCTTTATGGACGGATTTTCGGGATATAATCAAATTCAAATTGCACAAATTTATCGTCTATTGACAGCATTTACTACTAATTGGGGTGTTTATGCCCATACCAAAATGCCATTTGGTTTATGCAATGCACCAACAACTTTTCAGAGATTAATGACTATAGCTTTTCAAATGTATTTGAGAAAGTTTATGGAAATCTTCCTAGATGACTTTTACATTTATAGTACAAAAGAAAAGCATGCCGAGTGTTTGGAAAAATGTTTTGTCCAATGTGAGAAATATGGCATTTCAATTAATGCAGCAAAATCCCAGTGTGCCATACCATTTGGAAAATTAGTTGGTCATATTGTCTCTAGTCAAGGCATTGCTATAGACCTAGATAAAATTGCTACAATAGTCCAATTATCTCAACCCAATACCGTTACAAAAGTTAGAGCCTTTTTAGGGCATGTAGGATATTATAGACGATATATCTATAGATATGCCAACATTGTCAATCCTTTGACTGAATTAACTAAAAAGACTAATACACCACCTGTATGGACTGAAGCTTATACCAAAGCTTTTGAAACTTTGAAGCATAAACTTACAAGTGCACCAGTCTTAATTCCTCCTAATTGGGACAAAGATTTTGGAGGATAGTGTCCGGATCTTGACAAATTCCAATGATGAATTGCAACAAGATTTGGAGCGGGTTGAGGAGATGAATCGACAGTTGCAAATGGTGATGTGGGAGCACCAATGAGAACAACCACCCACCTTTTCCTTATTCCACTCGTATGTGCTCCAGAGTAATGTCTGCTTGAGCATCCTCAATTTGCAAAAGGGGTAGGCATTGACCAAGGAACAATTTGACGAGGTTTGGAAGTTGGCGGATCAACACAACAACATGCAAAATTTGATTTGTGAAATGTTCATTCGAGCAAATCTGGCACTGGAAGATTGATCGATTTTACTCTATCCAATTGTAGATGTGGGAGCCCAAGCATTGTTGTATTACATGAATTTGGAGAAGCAGCTGCGAACTCGGCGGCAATTGGACTTGAGTATCACACAACCACGCAAGATATAGATTGGTGACCATCGAGCTAAAATTGCCCAAGTAGTGGAGAACCCAGAGATTCAAACCAAATGGCAGGGTCAAATGGTCAAAGTATTGGGTGCAATAAGAACAAATCATCTCGACAATGTGGGTAGTATTCAGGAGGTTTTGACTAGTTGCATCGCCAGAGAAGCTTATGCATAGCAAGGAGAATTCACCAATAGCCATTATACATTTGCCATCCAAAACACTTACGAGGAGGTGCAGCGAGTAGTGGACAAATTTGCGAGGGGACGACTCACAATGCCAAACACGAAGCTAAGTGCGTTAATCAATTTGCCACTGGTCACCTACACCCCAACCAAGTGGATGAAGGTTCAGACGCCGATTCAGGGAAGTCTATTGAGTTTATTCCATTAGATTAAATATTTAATAAATGAACATATAATTATTAAATTTTATATGAAGAAAAAAGAAAATCTTATTAAATTAAAAATGAATTATAGAAAAATATTGCTTCTATATTTTTTATACAATAATTTCATATTTTATTCTTTAGTACAAATTGTGTTGATTGCCATTTATTTATTTTTAATTTCATCCATTAATATACTTATTTTTTATAGTTTAGATTTATTGAATAAATAAATAAAAATGGAAATTCAAATGGAAATTATGTTTAAATATATTAAAATGAAATTTTTATGTAATATAATATATATTATAAAGATTTTTATAGTATAAAATATTTTAATTTATTTTAATTTGATTTATAATAATTTGTACAGTCAAATATTGAAATAGATTAAAAATATCATAAAACATAAATCAAATAAATATATAAATGCATAAAATCTATTAAAATAACATTTTTTTAGTGCTATTAAATATTTTGGTAATACTTATTGAATAAAATAATTATTTCTATAAAAGCTATTGACAAAACAATCATATTCTTGTTCAAAACCTTTAAAAGTTATATTTAATCATGCTAGCTTTTTACTGTCAATGGATCAATAATTTGTGCATGTGATAATCTATGAAGTTCTTTGATAGTTCAAATCAAATTATTTACATCAAACACATGTCAACATGATTGGGGGCACATATGCAATAATTGGGATTTTTAATTTTCTTTGTAAATTCATATTTTACAATAAAAAAATGAATTATTTTATTTTAAATAATGAAATTTTATTTTGAAATAATAAAAGACAATTTCATAATATATTTTATTTTAATTTGTACATCTTTAATTGAATGACTTGAAATATTCTTGAAACTTTAAGTTTTATTGTAAATAAGTAAAAATGATATAATTTTAAATATGAAAAATCATAATAATATACAAATATAAATTTAAAATCATTGTAAATGTACTTGAATTGATTTTGTATTATCTAATTATTTTCTCATATGATATTTATTTAAAATGTAAAATTTTAATTATATATTTAATTATATAAAAAATTTAGAATTATCATTATTCCATAATGTGAATTAATATGCAAAATCTTCATATTCCTATTTATGTTTTTAAATATAGAAAGGTGTAAACAACGAAATTTTCAATGTTTTGCCAAATTGCCTTATCTAATGTAAAAAGAGAATAATTGGCAACTTGATTATACATTACAACACTAATATAGGCTAATTAAAAATTTTAATGGATTCAAAACATTGCAACTAGAATAGATGAGAAGAGTGACAAATTGACTTTGTGCCCTTTCAAGGTAAATAGTCCTCTTGTTGCTAGGATATAGGCTAAACAATTTGTCATTTCACTCTCACTTTCTCGGTTTTCCTTTGTTGTCCAATCACTTTTGGTGTCCTTTTATATAAAGGTAACTTCTTCAAAATTGTAATACAAGTTGTCTTTTAATAATCTGTCTTATGCTCCAGTGTTATTATAATTTGATTCAAATCTAGAGATTAGATTTTATTTTTAATTGTGTGTGCTTGCTTGGTGACGATTTGGTTGTGCAACTTCATTTTTGTTTTGTGAGTTGTATTTGACCAATTGTCTCATTGTTTTGGAAGCAAAATTTATTGTTGACAAATTGTATTTGAAATAGCAATTAACCTAGAGATTAGACTAATGTGGTGTAGGTGTTGAAATATATTGGTAGGTTGATTATGAATGTGGTTGTGGTTTGAGCATGTTGGAAACTAATGACTTAATCAATTTGGTGTTGTTGATTTTTACTATGAGTTTTTGTAATTGTGTTTTGATTTATTCCAACACTTAGATCTTTGCTTGTAGGTGATTGTGAAGTGAATTGTATATTTGTATGGATGTATGTGCTTAAATTTAGAAGTAACTTTTATTCTTGGAACTTTCTAGGTGTGAATAACAATTTGTCTGTGAAATTACATTATAATTGGATTAAAATGAGTAAGAGTACTAGAGTCTTTTGGTTGTGATTACCATGGAATTTGAACACCTTGATGAATTGACACAGACAAGAGTGAGAATTGAGGATGCAACAAGGAGCATCTAATGGGGTTAGCTTTGGTCCCAATTACAAATTGCCAAACAAGGTTGCCAATGAAGATTAGAATCATGATCAGGTAGGTATTTCCTAAACAATTTGTTTTGTTGTATGTGTTTAAGTAGTGTGAATTGAGATGCATGGTGATTTACTAGCTATTATGACAACAAGTTGTATAAATTCATTGAGCAATTGACAACTTGTCTAGTTAAGTGTGTAAGATTTAGCCTTATTGGTCGGACAGAGGAAGACATGAAAGTGAAAACATCTAAATGCTAGTATATAGGAGTGATCTTAGGCACGTAGAACTTGATTTGAACCAACTATTGTAAGAGTGAATGATTAGTATTGTCTAACTTTTTGAGTGACAACTTGTCTTGAATCAAAAAGCATTAGATGTTTGGAGCAGTGAGTTGAAATTAGAAAAATTGTGATAGAATTTTTATAGTGATTAAGTCAAGCTTCAAGCAGGCAAATTGTTGTTGTATTGTGCAGCACTGTACATGATTCTAGATATATTCTAAGATTGAGATCATTTAGAGACTAGTAACTTCCTGATAGGTTGGTCAATGTTGCCTAGTAATTTATAATAGTGACAAAATTGTCATGGTATATTACACCTAATTTAAGCCTGGTTATAAGGCAAATGTTGAAGGAATAAATTGACTTAATAGTGTGCAATATTGGGGAACAATTATCGTCAATCATTTACACTAAAATCAATTGGGAATTGGAAGGTTGATAATTGGTTGGGCATTACTTATTAGTAACAAATAATAGTGACAAGTTGATTTGGGGTCATAGTAGGAATATGGGTTTGATTGGTGCACAACTACTATGTGTAGTTGTTAGTATTCTCTATAGTAGTAGATTAATATCATTATCAAATTGGTTGGATATTGTGCACCTAAGGCTCTAATTGGAGCTTGCATTATACTCATGCCCTGCATTAGTTAGAGACAAATTGCTAAGTAGCTAAAATGTATGGATGTAGGTATTAAATGATAGAATAAGTAGGGAATAATCAAATAGGTAAGGATACCCAATGATGTAAAAACTAAAGTGTTGCATCTCAAGGGAATATTTCTATAGACATGGAACTCCTAAATGGTATTCATTTCATACGATTATAATGCACGTATATGTAGAAATCCAATTAAAAAATTATTAAAGGGAAGTTTTTAAACTTCAATAAAGAAAATATAGAGAAAAAAAAATGTCTTGTAGATTTGTGGTTGTAAAAGAATGAGGCCACAATTGGTACTAGCAAGGAAAAATGGTGTCTTATAGGAAAATTAGTGATAAAATTATAGAAGAGGTTTTATTTAATGTATTTTAGTTGAATTCTACACCAAAGAAATCAACTAGTCAAATGAAGTATAATCGTGATAGATCATTGGATAAGAAGGTTGAGCTAGAAAATAAACCTTTTTGAGATTCATTGTAGGGTCATCCTATACAAGAAAGTTTGAGAAGAAAAAAGAAAAATATTTTTAGTAAAGTTACTAGGATTCGAAGAAGTCATTATTTATAATTTTGTAGCAGAATAGGCCATTTCAAAAGAATTGCTTCTAGAAAATAAAGCTTACGAAAGTTCTAGTCAATTGATTTTAAACCCACAAGTGAGTTTTGAACTAAGATTTTTAAGAGCTATACGACTTCTAAATTTATTCCAAGTTCAACCAATAACTATACCATGAGTTATTTCAACTTAGGATTGTTATTGATACACTTATTTATTTCAATATATAAAAATTCAAATAGCATAAAAAATAAAATAAAATAAAATAAATTTTTAATTTATATATATAAGATTTTTATGGTATAAATTGTTTGAATTTGATATTGTAATAATTTTTCTTGTATAAATATTAAAATATATTTTAAAAATTATAAAATAGAAATAAAATAAATATATAAATGTATAAAGGCTATAGAATTATATTTTTTAGTGCTCTTAAATATTTTGGTAATATTTTTTTGACTCAATTAATTATTTTTATTAAAACTATTGACATAACAATCCTCTTCTTCTTCAAAACCACTAGATGTTGTATGCTAGTTATTTATTTGCGATGGATCATTGTTTTGTGCATATAATAATCTATCAAGTTCATTACTAGGTAAACCATAATATTCATATCAAATGCATTTAGAGAGGCATATGCAATAATTGGCATTTTTTTCTAATTGATATTCATTTAAAATCTAAATTTTTGAATATTTATTTATTTATTTTAAAATAAAATTTAGAATTATTATTATTCAATAAAGTGAAGTAATATCCAAAACCTTCAAATTCCTATTTATGTTTTTCCAAATATAAAGGTGAAATTTTTTTTAAATTAGTTCTGAGCTTAAGGGTTCATCAAGTAAAAACTCGTAAACATTGAAGGTCATCTATTCACAATAAATTGTGGTATTCAACTCCCATTGATTACAAAGATGTACTTCTATTTCCAATCAAATAATCTCCTATATTAGCTTCTGTTTCAACAACTAACACTATTGGATAAGTGTCCTTTAGGTATTATTAAAAAAATTCTAACAATGAATTGAAATATATAATATTTAAATATATTGTTAAAAAATTGTTATTTTTCTATAAGAAGACCCCCAAATAACAATAAATTATTTTTGGATCTTGTCTTTTTATGGCTTTGTTTAGATTTTTTAAAAGCACTATTTTGGAAAAGCTTTTCATTTGCATGGTTAGTAAATATTATTTTTTTAAACCTTTTCTTTTTATGACTTTCTATTGATTTTGTAAAAGTGCTTATTCTGGACAAAAGGTTCACTTAAGTGGTAAGTATCCTAATGATAATGAGTTTTATAAACAAATTGATCAATTGTCCTTAGATGTTAGAAGAATCATTCTAAGCAAAATTTAGGAGAATAAATTTGTTTATGAAGGCATAGTGATATAGAAAGGAAAATTACTTTTTTCATTTCATCTTGGACTATTTAATTATTCAATATGGGAGATTGAAAACAATTTGTAGCACTAGCAATCCTAAAATATATGCTAGTTGGAATGACACCCAAGTAGCTAAAAAATTTATATTTTTATCTATAGTCCCATTAAAGTCAATCTTAATTGCAAAGAAAAGAGAAATTCTTAGTCTTTTCTTTAGATTGATATGCTTATGATTACTTGAATCTTTGGATGTTTATGCCTAAAGGACGCTTATCCCACAGTGTTAGTTATTAAACAAAAACGAATATAGTAGAATGTTTATTAGTTTTTTTACTTGATGAATACTAAGCTTAGTTAATTTTTCTCAACTTTTATCAATGGACACATTAGATGTCAAAAAAACTTCCTAAATAATCTACTTTACAAAATTAAGAGCACATAGAGAGGAATGGGCTTGGTTAAGAAAAATTCAAAAGAACGTAGCTACTATATTTTTGGAAAAAATTCACCTTTTGTAATCTAGATTTTGCCTTTTTCCACAAAAATCCAAGACTATAGTATAGGGATTCAAAATCTAGGGAATGGTCAAATAGTCTAACATGTTGTGACTAAAGTTACTTGTATTTTATAGTAAAATAGAATATACATGCAATTAACATACAATTTCACAAATAACAATTTATTTTCTTACTTATTTCCAAAAGGTATAATTTAGTGCGTAGTCTGTTACCAATGCTATGGATGCATGAATGTTGTCCTAGTCCTATATAGTATTCTATGCGAGTTTATTGACAATTTGTCATGTTTGACTGCAATTTGTCATGTGCGTGATTTAAGACTTAACAAACGCAATAATATACAATATATATAATATAATTTCATACATAGGTTCCTTAATTATTGGTTATTTTCTTTACTAAGGCAATTTGTCATGTAATTAATTAACTAGCCTAATTGCAAGTTACATGAGTATCAAACAAGTCCTGGTCTCACAACAATTGGATAGCTAAAGTTAAATATGCACAAATGATATTCTCTTTAGGAATTAATGTGATATTAGAGTGTTATAAAGGAATGTTGTTATAGAAATATTCTCATGAGATAGGTCCATAAGTATGTCCATCAATTAGTAAACTCATGAATGCAATCCCATGCAAATATTGTATCCTATAAATAAATTGAGAAACATTGTGGAGTAGAGTTCTCTCAATGTACATTACTCATAGCAATAGTCTATTATTTTATGGTTACTTTTAGAACAATAATATTATATTCCATATGCAATTTTTGTAGACTCTTCTTTATTCTTCTAATCTTTAAATAATTTTGATAGTGTCTCACATCACTCAATCTCACATATTGTGATAGTCAACATACAAATTTTCATAATCTCCAAAGACCATTCACTCTTCTTCACTTTTAATTATTCAAATCCAAACTATAATATAATTAAAATTTCAAATCATGGTCAAATAATAATCATAGGCCTCACACACATTCAATACTCTAGAATTGAATGAATTGAGTTTTTTTGTATCATTATCAATTCTTAATTATACATTAGACAATAGCTGAACAACTCTAAGATAACATAATCAAATTACAATCTTCAAACGATTTCAATATCTCACAAACATTTTCACTTCTCATACAATCATACACCTAGCTATAGTCTTTGATTAACTTCAAAACCTCCTTATCAAGTGATTAAAATTCTTATACATACTATAACAATAATCAATAATCGACTTTAACTCTAGTAATACGTATCTCACTTACAATAAAATAATAAATAAATAAAAATTAAAAGTTCATGACCCAAATACATATTAATCCATTGTCTCTTGAATCATTGCTTGCAACCATCAACCATGTAATTCAATCACATGAGTTCACATTCAATTGCCACACTTAGGGCCTCTTTACACTATGGCCATCCAAGTCAAGAGGCCGTGGGATTGAGTGGCCAAACTTTGGTGAGAGTCCAAGGAAATGAGCAATAAATAGGCCCCCCAAAATAGGAATTGGAGCTCTCGGCCGGCTATAGTGTGAAGCCTCCAAAGTCCAAGCCCAAAGTCCAAACCTATTCCATTTTTTCGACTTCTATCCTTTCTCTCCATATTAATCCATGCAATTTCTGAAATTTTCAATGAATTGACACCCATGTGACATTTTTTTCAAGCAAAAGGTTAAAAAACATGAGAAAGGGGTCAAAAATGGCCTTGGAAAAATAATTACAGCACATGCACTCATCATCGAACAAGGAATATGAAGGATATAAATAAAATAAAAAGGTGGCATTAAACATTGAAGGGAACTAGGTTCATTGAATGCTAAGACTCACCATTTTAGTAGCAAAGACTAGGTTTCAAACCCCAATGACGGCACAAATGAACAAATGAACAAGGGAGGGCATACTACCAATGGACTTTGGATTGTCCCTCCTTGTGTGAAGGGTTGAGCGGCCAAACTCTTGATTTTCTACAATTTGATTGGCTAAAACCGACAGACTCTTGACCTTGTGCCATAGTGTGAAGTGGCCCTTAGGTTGTCTCAAATTCTCAAACTTTCATTTCAATAATTTTCTATTTTAAGTTAGTCCTCAAATACAAAGTGATTATAACTTACATACTTCAATTGAATAGATTTTTAACTAATGCATCACCATTCTTACATCATTGATTATAATTTCAAGTACATACTCAATTCATTACGAAATGATTCACTACTACTTGAATTATACAAAAAAATTATACATATAGAAAATTTCTCATATATAAAAAATTGTAGAAATAAATGATTATTTGAGGGAAACTAAACCACATTCACACAACAAAAGAAAAATACAATATACTTATATTTGGAATTCTTGCATTGACATCTCTTCACATTTTAACTATCTATGAATGATTTTCTTCAATCAAAACGACCAATTACAATTTTCAAATCATAAATTATTTGAATCCAAAGACTTAGCTAGTATAGGAAAGAATTTGCAAGCTATAATTTCTTAAATCAAGATTATCTCTAAAGAACTCCTTGGCAACCAACAACTCTAATATGTAAACAAGGAGCAAGGAGTATTTAGATTTGAACACTCACTAAGACTTTTTACTAAAAATAGACATTTCAGAGTTATAAATATTGATGTTAGAATTGAAAATAGTAGGTTTATAATTATTAAAATAGAAACTATTAAAAAATAGAATTTCCAAAAAGTCATGGAGTGTTAAAAATGATTTATTTAAAGTAGTCGATTTAATGTTCAAATGTTGCAGGTAAGGCTAAGAATGATGGCCAAGGCTCTCTTGCAACAAGAAGGGTACTACCATTGAGATGATGTGCAAATGAATTTCATCCATGTCATCCATTCATCATCCATCCAAGAAAGATCTTATTTAATTTGTACACTATACGTAATATATGTCTTATGGTTATCTCCATCCATTATTTTATGACTCCCTTGCATGTGGAATGCACAAAACTTACTATTGAATGTATACTTACTAAAAATTAGACACATCATTAATTATTCTGTCCTTTAAAAAATTTATGTATTCTTTATTTTAATTAAAATAATACTAGACCAACTAAAGAAAATCATGCCAACAAAAATTCTTATCATCTCCTCCAAAGAATTGGGAAACAATTCCAAATACTTCATGAATCAATGAATAGGAAAAATAAGAACTTGCTCTTGGGCTAAATACTATAGAATTTCAAATTATTATGAATAGTAGTTGAGATTTTGGCAAGTGTCTTTGGGGTCTCCAAACAACGCTATAGGGGCACTAGGAACCTCAAGTCACCTTTCAAGTAATTATGGAGAAATAATCTATAACATCTTCTTTTGAACTTCTGTTGAATCAAATCCTATATTTTTCAATTTTTATTGCAGAGATTAAAAATATTTGATTGATATAAGAAAATGTAGTAGAATAAGGTTTCATTAAACCCAACAAGGTTAGAGGGAGATTTGGAAGAAGAAAAGTTCCAAATTGCCAATTTTTGATGCATTGTTGAAAATAAAAAATAAAAATCGATTTTTTGAATTCCAACCATGTTTATTATTTCATTTTTTACGAAGTGCCAAAGTGGAAATATTAAATGTTATAGTGGTGCTCCAAATTACAACATTCATACACATATTGGATGTATAATATGGTTTTCATCCACAATTTGGCGATTTCATCCAGGTCTTTTCACATTTTTTTTGGCATTTTGTAGCCAAATTATTTTTTCTAGTGCAATTTGGCACCAAAAAGACAAAAAAAAGCCTTGTATCAAACCATAAAAAAGTGTATTAAACAAGGAAGGCATTGTGTAGGAAAAATTTCAGTCCATTTGATTGCATGGATTGAAAGATTATAACATTTCAAGTGAGAATAAAACCATTTCTCAATCATGCAAAATGAATTAGCGAACTTTGAGCTCTCTTGGAGTAAAGTTATTTCTCTCCATAAAAACAAGGATTTTGACCATTAATAAGTATGTGATGTTAGGTTCATTCATGAAAAATTCAAAAGCAAAAATATAGTCCAATGTGAGCACTTTTATATAAAACCTTGACATAGAAGTGGAACACACACGTGTTCTCTTTTTAAGAGTGATTTTTGTGCTAAAGGGTGTCTAACGTTGGTCCATTGTGCTTTCCAAGCAATGGATCCTTTTGTATAGTTTGATGTAACTTCAAATGTGCAATGCTTTGCCCAATTCTAATTTCACATTCAATTTCTAGGTGAATGGCCAAATGAACTAAGCCACTGTGATTTCGAGCAAAAGATCCTACAATCTAAAATTATCAATTTTAAGTCAAAGAGAAGCTCATTCCATTTTCAAAAATACAAAAATTAAGACCATCCAATATTTTTAGCAAAAGATATGGACGGATGAAGTTTAGCCTTTGAAAGGGCTAATTAAACTTCATCCATCTTTTTACCTTAGTTCTTAATTTCAATTTGATTTTTAATTTGAGATAATTAATAATATTGAAAATCAGCTTCTAAGGTGTAAGTTTGACCTTAGATGGATGATTTAGGCCTACTTTCATTCAACTTCTTTTCTAACTTTCATCCCTTCATATCTTTTAGGGTTTTAAGTTGTTTTCTAAGTTTAAGCTATGGTTAGAGTCCTTTCAAGTTATTCTAAAAGTTTCTAACTCTAAATTCCTTATTTTCATTTACCTCCTAAGTTCTTAATTTAAATTTCCAATGATTATTTGTCTCGGTGCTAATTCTAATAGTTTATTACTTTTAGAACTAAAATATTTTGTACTTATAGATGCTAATTCTAGATTTGTAAATTGATAAGACATTCCTAAATTGAGTTCTCCTAGTGAAAGTTATGCATGGATGAAGTTTGATTGCTAATTGGTTCCTCAAACTTCATCCACCATTTTCTCCTAACCCATAATTTAAAACTCATTTTTTCTTTCAACCTTGGATTTTGGGTTTTTTCTAAGTCCTAACTTTTCGTTCTTGTCCATATCGGATGATTCTAACTAATTTTTCATCCAATTTGACTCCTAAACTTCATCTATCTATATCTTCTTTGTTTTAACTGTGATTTCTACTTGTCTTTTATTTTTGGAAACCTCTAAACATCTAATATAGGATTAGAAATTAAAATTTGAGTTGACTCTTAGTCTTAAGGGTCTGACTTGGCTTTAGGCCTTAGCCTACTTGAAACTACACTAATTTGAACAATTAAAGTAAAAATGAGTATTTTTGGAATATACCTTGGATTGTGCTTCATAAATTAAGTGGTCAAAAACACCCTCAAACTCCTCTTGTGCCATCAATTCTTTCCAAAGTGAAGTTTTGCTCACTATGAATTATTTTTTGTAAGTTTTTGTTTATTATATGTGATGGAAAATCTTTCTCTCTTCTACTCTATTTCTTTCTACACTCCTTTTAACTTCTTTCTTGACTTTTAAGACTATTCTATTAGTTGACTTTGGATACAATAGAATTTTTTGCCACAAATTGACAATTTAAATATTCTTCCCTTTCATTTTAATGTACCTAAAGACTTATGGATGTATCTCTAATCTAAATTCTTTCTAAACTCCCTCAGTCTTCAACCAATTCTTTAATCTTCTTCTTGCTTCTTTCAAACAAGAACTTCTACGTGGTAGAGGAGTTGAGAGAATCAACTTCCATTTGGACTTGTTTGCATGTTCTTATGTTTAATTGAACTTCTACACCTTTGTCAGCCTTGAAGTTGGCACTTGGAAGTCAAGATTTTTTTTGGAGGGGGATTTTGTTAGGTTTAGAGTCTATTTATGTAAAAAAAAGACATAAAAAGAGTGTTTGAGTGGTATTTGGTAGAAGCCCCTACCAATACAGTATGGGGTCATCCTAGAAGTATAGAGTGTCTAGAATACTCTATTTTCCTACTTCTAGTGTCTACTTGAGAGTTTGAGAGTTTGTTTAAGTGATTCTGAGAGAATTAAAGATCAAAATGTTAGCTAATTCTAGTACTTTGTCCATACTAAACTAGTCTTACAAAGTACATGTGGCAAATTGGCCAAGTCTATTTTAGGTCTAGAGAGTCTACTTAAAGGTCACCATCCAATTCATGAAGAATTTAGATTGATAATTTCTTATTTGCATGTAACTTATAGAATATTGAACCAAAATGCAAATAAGATGAAGGGAGAGCGACCAGGGCATGAAGAAAGGTGCTTTTAAGTTTAAAAGCATACCAAGAGTTGACATTAGAGCCAGTCGTTTCAAGATTCCCTTATATGACAATTATTTCCCCCTTGGATGGGAATTAAAAAGGAATTGCTAATTTTAGCTTCACTATGAATAGAACAAACTGAAATGTAATGTTGCACTTTGGTTTGGGGAGTTTCTTAGAAGATATCCAAAAAATTTCAGATTTTTCTGAAATATTCATGATAACTCTATAGGAAGTCAACTGCCTTTAAACATGGTCGTAAATTCTTAGAAATTACCCATCTTGATGTATAATCCCACTTAAAATTAGAATAGATGTGTGTGTGCTAAGAGCATCACCACCCATTCCCCCCAAACACAGCTTAGGAAATGGGGTGGCCCGAGCCCTTTTCTACTTGGATTTCATTTGGTTGGGGAGATACCCCAATCATCCCCACCCAAGGAAAAGGGAGAAAAAAAGTCAATCATACACTTAACGAGAAAAATACAATTTTTTAATGTTGATTCAAATGCAATGAGAAATGCAACTTCGTCCTCCGAGGGTTAACTTACAACTTTTGCTTTATGCATTTTGAACTTAAATTTTTCTATCATGAATAATTGATTAAAAAATAAAGAAAAATCAAAATGCAAATAAATATAATTTTAACTCTTCTTTTCCTAAAATCTTCAATTTGAATTAAAATTTAAAAACAAATAGTATTAAAAAATTATATTCAAAATTCAAAACAAATAAACAAAAGTGCTTGAGGTGTGTTTCAGGTGTATTTGAGGTGTGCTTGAAGTCTACCTCAAGCAAATCTCAAGCACACTTTTACATTTATCATCATTAAATTTAAATCAAAGTTCTCCAAAAAAATGTCTTTAAAACTTGTAATTAAAATTTTAAAAAAGAAAAGAATGTGCTTGAGGTACACTTAAGGTCTACTTCAAGGATACCTCAAGCTCACTTTTTTCTTTTTCTCATTGGACTTGAATTAAAATTCAAACAAAAATTATATTGAAAAATCCTATTCAATTTTCTTTTTAAATCAAAATTTTCTTGAGGTGTGCTTGAGGTCTACCTCAAGTATGTTCCTCAAGTACACTTTGATTATTTTAAAAATTTTCAAGATTCTTTTAATTGAAATGCAATAAGAAAAGTAAAAGGTATGATTGAGGTGTGCTTGAGGCCTACCTCAAGCACACCTTAACCCTGTAAGGACGGGCTGGTCATCGTGGAAATCTTCTTTTTTGAAATAGTATGAATCATCTATTGTAAAAGAACTAAAAGTAATCATTGGAGGTCATACTACTATGCAAGACCTCCCCCTTTTAGCACAAAATTCCCAAGATGAACAATGGTACTTCTGTCTCACATGTGAGAGTTCTTTGTCATCCATTGGACCACTCTGGTCCGCAGTGTCCTTATTGGGTAAAGCATACTTTGATTTTTTTTTCAAATTTTGAATAGAATTTTTTCACCAAATTTTTGTAATATTTTTTTTATTTAAATACAAACAACAGTGATTGTGTTTGAGGTGTGCTTGAGGTACACCTCAAGCACATCTCAATCACACTTTGATTTAAAAAAAGATTGAATAGGAATTTTGATCAAATTTTTTTATTATTAATTTTTTTCATTTAAACACAATGAGAATAGTGAAAATGTGATTGAGGTGTGCTTGAAGTAGACCTCAAGCACACCTCAAGCACACACTATTATCATTGCACTCGGATTTTAAAAGAACTAAAATTAAATTTATGCAAAATATGAATTAATTAATTTTCTTAAAGTGAGCTTGAGGTGTTTTTCTGAGGTAGACCTTAAGTTCACCTCAAGCACATTTTCACTCTTCTCATTGCATTCAAAATTTAAAAGAAAATACACATTTGTTGTGAATTTCTATTTAAAATTTTAAAAATAATCAAAATGTCGTTGATATGTCCTTGAGGTCTACCTCAAATGCACTTGCAACATATTTTTACTATTTTCATTGCATTTGAATTAAAAACATGTATTATTGAAAGAATCTTAATATTTTTTAAAAGCTTGCTTGAGGTGTGCTTGAGGTAGACCTCAAGCACATCTCAAGCACACTTGGTTTAAAAAAAATTGGAATATAATTTTCCTACCGAATATTTTGTTGGACTTTTTTGATTTAAGTGGAATGAGAAAAGTAAAGTTGTAATTGAAGTGTGCTTGAGATAGACCTCTAGCACACCTCAAGCTTCTCCTTCTTTTTAAATATTTAGGATAAAACTTTTCAAAGTAATTTTTTTTAATCAATTGCAATGAGAAAAGTAAAAGTGTGCTTGAGGTGTGCTTGGGGTCTTTCTCAAGAACATCTCAAACACACGTTGGATGTCTTTAAAATTTTGAATACAATAGTTCAACAAAAAAATTTCAAAAATTTCAAAAGTGGTGATTTGAATATAAATCCTCCTTAGCATTGCTTACAATTCACTTCTTCATAGTGCATCCTTCTACCTTGTGTCATTGCATCAACAAGCTGACAAAATATGAAGCTCGACAAAATCGTCTGCAAAAAATAAATATACAAAGTCAACAACCTTGGCAAGGACAATGTCCAGATGTCCTATAGTTTCCGGTGCCATTTCCACTGTGACTGAGCTCCCTCTCCCTAGCCAAGTCCGCGGTGCACCACTTTTTTGTCACTAGCCCCGTCTAATCCCGGGTTGGAGAGCTTCCTAAGGAATGGGTGTTAATACTTTAATAAAGCTTCCCATCAGGTTTGAAGACATTCCAACATTGGCAAGTATCATGATCAATAACAACATTGAATTTAAAAAGAATTTACAACATGGCATCAAGTTGAATGGTGTATCAAGAGCTTATGGTGTCCCAATGTTACCAATGAGGGGTCTTTTCTTACTCTCATGAACCTTCCAGATAACTCGAACTAGTTAGTTTCTTTGAAAAATGCAAATTCCAATAGTTGGAGTTTTTTGGGTTTTTTGGAATTATTGTCAGTGGTTTTTATGAGCTAGAATGACTTGGAAGTAGGGTTATGGGAATGCGTAGGCTAATTTGGGTCCTCCAAATACAATGGAGCAATCAGTTTTTCATTTGGAGTTGTTCTTTAAAAGATAGAGAGGGTCCAACAATAGATTTGACTTTATAGAGTAATTAATGGTAATTCAAAAGTTAACTTCCTAAATATCTTTTGGATAATCGAAAATTGGATTTGGTCAAGATCTCTTTTCTTGTGTAACAAGACAATTTAGAAATAACTTTGGATGAATTAGCAAAATATGTAATTAATTAGGGTTATTTTCAAAAGATCTTGGATTTGATTTGGCCAAGATTTATTAGCTAAATGGAGAAGATTCTAGTGATTTCTTCCATTAAACAAAGATTATTAAGAAAATACTTTAGGATAGTTTAGCAAATATTTAGAGATTAAAAGTAGAATGTTTTCCATTGACAATTTATCGGGGAGGGGCTTGAGACAAGTATAAAAGGCTCCCCTTGAGGTTTTCGATACCACTACTTCTTCTTCTCAAACCACTGACACTCTTCCAGTTTGGTATTCGAGGCCAATTTGGCCCTTTTCTATGTTTCTTTCTTTGCTTTTTGAGCAATTGTTTATATTTACCATTGTGGGAATACTTCTTGAAGGATGCAAGGGGCCCATCAAGTTGTTTTTCTTTCATTTCTCTATATTTTGGGAGGTTTTAGGCCTCCAAAATCTCTATCTCTGATGTTCATTTTAAAGTCTGTATTAACATTGAAGGATCTTCTAGCTGAATTTTGGTGATGCTGTTAGATAGAATCCTCAATTTTTGATTTTTAGTCCTTTTTAAGTTGGAATTTAGGAAGATAAGCCCCCAAAATATTTGATTTGCGAGAGTTTTGAGAGGGATAGATCCTCAAATTCTAATTTCGTTTAAGATTTCTTGAAATACTACCAATTTGAGCTCATTGCAACAGAATTTGGTGTTAATAGGCTGAAGGTGGAGAAGTTAGACTTTGCCAAAGGTTTATTAAACCAATCTTTGCCTCCAAATTCGTTGTATAACAAAAATTGGGACTTAATTACTAAAGCTCAGTTTAAATGTTGTCATGCGGACCTCTTTTAGAAATTAAGCTTTCTAGAATATTATATTATGTCTTAGACAAAGTTTAAGCCTAAGGTTGTGTAAGCACCAAACTACCCACCCTTGGTAATTTGCGAACACAACCAAATTTTGGGTTTTAGCTAAGTGACTCCTACCTTTGGGTGTCTAAGCATGGTCCATTATGCCTTCCAAGAAATGGATCTTTTTACTAAGTGCCTAAGTGACCCCAACTTTGCAAGATTCGCTTAATCTACTTCCAACATTTTGGCCGACCAAATGGATGGCTTGTTGTATGATCTATATGGGACCTATTCCAGGGCAGAACTAACCTAAGAAACCTCTAGTTCATCTTGTGCCATTTCTTAAAACATGAAACTCGACCCTATCCGACCTTCCTAGACAAAGTTATAGGTGGATGAAGTTTGATCGCTTCTCTGTTCTTCAAAGTTCATCCATCGATTTCACCTAGCTCACCACTTCAGAAAGATCCGAAATTTTTAGGGATGGGTCACAAGAATTGCTCCTACCTAGATCTGGAGTTGAGCCCTGATCGGGGATTCCTATAAAGTTCTCATTGAAGCCTTACCTAAACTTCATCCGCTAATTTCTCATAACCTGTAACTCGGAATTAACTTTTCTCTTTGTCCCTAGACCCTAATTGGTAGCCTCTGCCTAATCTACTTAATTCTCTATTAACTTCGGAGTTTAGCTATTCTTCATCCAGTTTACCCCTAAACTTCATCCAACGATAACTTTCTCAATTTTTACCCGATTTGGGCGTGCTTTAGGGTTTTGGAAAGCCCTATCCCCCTTCTTTAAGCTTCTGTCCCTGATCTTCATTCCTAAAGGTTTGACCTAGGGGTAGGCCTCGGCCCAAGCTACTAGCTTCTAATTGAAGACCTAGGGAAATGGTGGAATGGGTTAACTCATACCTTGGAGCTTGAGTTGTTGATCGCGCCCACCGGAAGCTCTACCTCCTCCGCCATGAATACCCATGTCATAAGACAACAAACCACCATTCTAACCATAAAATAATTTGTTATAAGAGGTTAATTGTTGGTTTTATCCTATTTCTTCTCTCCTTTGTTTTCTTTCCTCCCACACTCTAAGGTGGCCCAACTACCCTTTGCTCCTACCTACCAAGCCAATCTCAAGGATGTGTCATACCATCCTCCAAGGTTGAGCTACTTCTTACATTCTACGTCCTACATCTTCTACTTACGCATCACACTTAATCTCGTGGGTATCACCTAATTCTAATCTAAGGGCTTAAGTTAGCCTTGAGGATTTCCCCTCCTATCTTATCTACTTTCACTTCTAACCTTCAAATTGTCCTCTCTTTTGTCACTCTCCTCATTCTTTTAGCCTTCCGCCCTCTTCACACACCCCTCCTCGGCTTGCTTTTGTAACCTCGAGGAGATTTATGGGTGACAGGGAGTTGGATTCCATGCCCCACGAGTTGTTTTAGTGTGAGGGTAGTCCCTGGCCAGTTTCTTTTGCCCCTCTTGCTATGGTTGCTACAACCTCCACTCCACTTGATCATTGGATTAGGCTCTCTTTTCCCTATTCCCATTTAATTACGGAATCCCTCCCTCTCCTTTGCTCTCTGGACTAGACCTTCTCTCCCTCTCCCCTTTTGATGATGGAATGCACCCTACCTTTCTCCACTTACAAAAGTGGACCTTCTTTTCCCTGTCCCTTTTCTTTTTTTGATTATTGGGCCTCCCCAGCCTCTCTAATTTCGGAACTGGACCTTCTGTTCCCTATCTCCTTTTAATTACGGACCCCATCCCTCTCCTTAGTTTTTTGGATTGGACCCTCCCTCCCTGTTCCCTTTTGATGATGGAACCCACCCAACCTCTCTCTAATTACATAACTAGACCCTCTTTTCTCCATCCCTTTCTTTCAATTAGCGGCCCTCCCTAACCTCTCTCTACTTACGACACTGGACCCTCCCTACTTGCTTCCTTTTAATTACGGAATCCTTTCTTGTCGAGGCCCAGCCCTGGCTGCATCGACCTGCTCTGGTACCCGGCCCTGCCTCGCGGTACTCGGCCTTCGCCCTTCCCGGGTATTGGGTGTTGGGGTGCTGATGCTAGGTCGGGGGTTGCGTGTGTCTTGTTTTAGTCTAAATGTTGCACTAACTCTTAAAGATTGAAGAAGGTCACGCCTAAGGCTAATACGGGGTGACCTCAACTTGTGGGAGCAAGGGCTTTTCTTCTATTCTCTCCTCATTGTCTTGCATGTTCATCTTGAATCCTAGTTCCTAGTTTTGGGGACCTAAACCTTGGTTTGTTCCCAACATGTTTTGGGAACTAAACCTTGTGGGGAAAAGGGCCATATGGTCTCACGATCGTCTCGTGAGGTGGTTTTAACACACCACTAAGACTTTTTACCCTTGGGGAAGTTCAAAGCTTTGGCATTGTTCCCCTTTTTAACACACTACTAAGACTTTTTATCCTTAGGGGGTTCAAAGCTTCACGTCATTCCCCTTTTTAACATACCACTAGGACTTTTTACCCACAGGAAGTGTGAGCCCCCAATTTGTCACCAAGGTCTCATTCTTTTTTTTTTTTTTTTTTTTTTTTCATATTTTTTTATTTTCATTTGCACTTTATTACACAAAAAAACCCTAAAAAGAGTGTAGAACCAAAATAGGTGTGTCACATTCCAATATAGTATTTGGTCTAGTTTGAGAATGTTGTAGCTAGAAAGGCCCAACCGCGAGTTGTAAATAGGTTAGAACCCAACTAGTCGTGGCAAATCAGTCGATTATAAGTGATGGGCGTATCAAGCTCGAAACCCCCCATGGGATGGACATCTCTAAGCTAGATTTGGTCGAGGGAACCCTAGTAAGGCATAGGAATCAGTTCCCAAAGATGAGTTCTAGTTTTCCCATTCCACCAATGAAATAGCGGAACCCCTAATTATTGACTTGCAGATGTGAAAAATACTAAGATAGGACCATGGAGGATTCTAAAGTCCAAGGTGGGTGGTTTGGGGTCAAACCCATGCTTGGGAACCAACGGCGAAGTCGGTTTGCTAAGATTCTCTCGGTGCAGAAGATTCCTCCGCCATCGATAATTAAATGAGGGGGTGGATTTTGTTACCCCTAGGCCAATCTGTAGAGTAAAAATATGAGCCTACACATGTGTCGGGGGACCCCATGGGAGGTTCCACGAAAAGTTTCGAAATTTTCTGATAGTCAAAAGATGTCTTTCCAAATGGTCAACTACCCAAACCTATGATGGAAAATTCTTGGAAATTCCTAGAAATTCCCTAGGTGGCGGTAAAATACCACTAAAAATGATCATAGCTTCATTTATGTTAATAAGCTGCCTTGACAAGTTTCACGACATTCCGATAGTTAGAAGTACTCGAACCGGCAACATTTCCCAACAATTAACGAAAATTAAAGTCCATGGTGAATTTGACCAATGGAGCGAGAGCATACAAAAGCAGAATGGAGTGCAAGAGAGGTCTTTTCTCACTCCCCCGTACCTACTTAGGAGCCTAGGCTAGTTACTTTTGCTAGAAAAATCAACCTCCCGAAGTTGGGATTTTCCCCGATTTTCGGCATTTAGTTGGCGCTAGGATTTGTTATGATTTTGAAGATAGAAAAGGGGGAGGGGGGTTCATGTGAAATAAAAATGGCCTTCTGTAGCTAATGGAGCAATCCGTTTGTGATTTGGAGTTAACCTTCAAAAGTTAGCTTAGTGGGCCAACATGGGATGAAAACCTTGAGTTTTGGATGAAAATCCACGATGATAAGGTTAACTTAGATGAACGAGGAGAGGTGGGTGCCCTAGAAAGAGTATAAGAGGGCACCCCTTCTCCTCTCTCACCACCCCCTTTTTGTGTAATTGGGTCCATTGGGTCCAATTTGTGTTGGAAATTGTGGCATTTTAGTCACAAGCCTTGCAACAGTGTTTTTTGGGCACTTTTGGCCATTGTTGTTGTTTTTGGAGCTTGCAAGGTCTTTTGTGGGTCCCTTGATTTTTTCTTTTAATTAAGTGTGGTGCTAATTCTTCTAAACTTGAGCTTGGTATCTTTTTACTAATTTTCCCGATTGCTAGAGTTTGTGAGTGCTTACTTTGGAGAGACCCTTTGGGTCACTCACCTTGTTTTGTTATATATTAACCCTAGACCAACCCCCCATATGACTAGTGATGCCGCTTTGGGGGGCCTTTAGTTCAAGTTATTGATGTTATTAACCCGTGTCATTAGGCTTGAGTATTTAAGTCCCTTCTTTTGTCTTTTGTCCTTGTCCCTAACGGTGATGTGTTATTCCTTCGTGAGAGATACGAAGGTGTGAGGGTAGTGGGTCCCACCCATATGGCAAAGCTTTGAACCCATAAGGTAAAAAAGTCTTCATGGTGGGTGAAATAGTGGAAGGACGATGAAGCTTTGAACCCCTTTGGGGAGAAAAATATTAGTGGTGTGTTAAAAGGGGGAATGACAGTGAAGCTTTGAACCCCCCTAGGGTGAAAAGTATTAGTGGTGTGTTAAAACCACCTCGTGAGAGAACCGTGAGATCACGTGGCCCCTCTCCCCACAAGGTTTAGTTCCCAAAACGTGTTGGGAACAAACCAAGGTTTAGGCCTTGAAAACTAAGAACTAGAGGTCAAAACAAATATATAGGATAACTAGGGAGGAATAGAAGAGGGCCCCGCCTCCATGATTGTAGGTCACCATATAAGAGCCTTAGGTATGATTTTCCCGAGTCCTTAAGAGTTAGAGCTAAAAATTAGACAAGATAGGACGAACCCAAACCCCCAGTATCCTCGATACCTAGGGAGGGCTCAGGCCGGGTACAACCGGCGGGGGAAGGGCTGAGTACTGTAGCGGGAGGAAGGGCTAGTACTATCGCGGGGGAGGGAAATTAAAGATTGCTTGTGGGGGAAGGAGATTAAACACTACCAAGTGGGAAAGAGAAATGAAAGATTGCCAAGCGAGAAAGGGAAATTCAAAATTGCTTGACATGTACTGTGGGGTGAAGGGGGGGCACCGAGGGGTTGAAGGCTTGAAGAGGGGTTAAGGAAGGAGAAGGGCTAGACATGGTGGTCTAGTAGTCGCAACAAAGGAAGGGGACAAAAAAAATCAGGAAGCCAAAGTCAAGGGAAGAAGTGAAGACACCGACCAAGGGTCCCCATTGCTCTAAGACAACCTTTGGGGCGGGGAAACCGACTCCACGTCTCCCGTAAACCTCACCAAAGTAGTCAAAGTAAGCAAAGAAAGAGGGAGTGAAGATGGCAGAAGGCTGGAAGAATGGGAGAGGGTGACAAGGGAAGGACCATTTGAAGGTTATGAGTGAAAGTAGATAAGAGAGGAGGGGAAATCGTCAAGGCTTACTTAAGCCCTTAGATTAGAATTAGGTGATCACCACGAGATTAAGCATGCTATGTAAGTGGAGGACGTAAGACATAGGATGTAAGAAATAGCTCAACCTTGGAGGATGGTATGACACGTCTTTGAGATTGGCTTGGTAGGTAGGAGAGGAGGGTAATTGGGCCACCTTAGAGTGTGGGAGGAAGGAAAAGAAGGGGGGAAGAAAGAAATAGGATAGAAATTGACAATTAAACCCTTGTACCAATTCATGTTATGCTTAGAATGTTGGTTCGTTGTCTCACGGCATGGAAGTTCATGGCAGAGGAGATAGAGCTTCCAGGTGGTGCGGTCAACAATTCAAGTTCCAAGGTATGAGTTAAACCTCCCCAAACTTTCCTTAGGGCTCTAACTAAAATTTAGTAGCTTGGGCCGAGGCCTACCCCTAGGACAGATCCTTAGGACCGTAGGTCAAGTCATTTCCAGAGACATGAGCATAAAGAAGAAGGCCTTGGCTTTCCAAAACCCTAAAGCACGCCCCAATCAGGTGAAAATTGAAGAAGTTATCGCCAGATGAAGTTTAGGGTCAAAGTGGATGAAGAATTGCTAAACTCTGTGTCTGATAGAGAATTAAATACATTAGGAGAAGGCTCCCAATTAGGGTCTAGGGACAAAGAAAAAAGTCAATTCCAAGTTATAGGCTAGAAGAAATTAGTGGATGAAGTTTAGGTAAGGCTTGGATGAAAATTCAGTAGAAATCCCCGATTAGGGTCCAACTTAAGGTTTGGGTAGGGACAATCTTTGTGAACCATCCCTCCAAATTTTGGATCTTGATAAAGTGAGGAACTAAGTGTAATTGATGGATGAAGTTTAAGGAACCGAGTAGCGACCAAATTTTATCCACCTATTACTTTGGCCAGGAAGGTTGGATAGGGTTGAGTTTTATGTTTTTAGAAATGGCGCAAGCTGACCTAGAGGTTTCTTAGGTTAGTTTTGCCCTGTCATAGGTTCCATCTAGATCATACGTCAAGCCATCCATTTAGTTGACTACAACATTGGAAGTAGTTTAAGCAAATCTTGCAAATTGGGGGTCACTTAGGCACTTAGGAGAAAGATCCATTGCTTGCAAGGCACAATGGACCACGATTAGACACCCAAAAGTAGGAGTTACCTAGCCGAAACCCAGAACTTGGTTGTGTTTGAGAATTATCAAGGGTGGATAATTTGGCACTCACAGTGTGTTGAAAGAGGGAACCACGGCAAAGCTTTGAAACCTCCTTTGGGTAAAAAGTCTTAACGGTATGTTAAAAGACGAAACCACAGTAAAGCTTTGAACCCCCCTTGGGGTGAAAAGTCTTAGTGGTGTGTTAAAACCACCTAAGGGAAAACCATGAGACCTTGTGGTTTCTCCCCCTATAAGGTTTAGTTCCCAAAACATGCAGGAACAAACCAAGCTTTAGGCTCCCAAAAGGAAGGAATTAGAGGTCAAGGTGATTGTGAAAGGTAATTAGTGAGAAATGGAGTGAGGCCCTCGCCTCCACAAGCCTAGTCCACCACCCACTAGCATAAACATGATCCTTCAAACCTCCCTTAGAAATTAGCATAGAAAAGAAAAGAACACTAGCACCTCAGACCAACCCCAAATTCCAAACCAATCCAATATCCTAGACCAACCTCAACACCCCAACACCCCAATACATGGGAGAGGGACCATAACTAGGTACTGCTAGGCAATCAGTAAGTCAAGGCCAGACATCGAGCGGGTCTAACAACCGTCAGAATGAGGGTCGCCATAACTGGGTTAGAGTTGGGGCTTGCCGTAACTGGGTTAGGGTTGGGGTTACTATAATCGGGTCGAGGGTTTGGGGTCACCGTAATTGGGTTTAGGGTCTAGGCTGCAATCACTAGAGGGTTTGGGACCTACAATAACTTGGAAGGAGGAGAGGGGTTTCTAGCAACTGGATAGGGAGGGGAAGTTTAATTTGTAAAGTCTAGGGATTAGGGAGAAGAAGAGGTGGTGGAAGAGGAGTGTGGTCCTTGCACTAACACACTAAGTAGAGCCGGGAATCCAATGCCCCGTCTCCTACAACTGGCACAAGGAAAGAAGACAAACAAAGTGGAGATGGCAAAAGGTCGGAAGAATGAGAGAATGACAAGGGGGAAGACAACTTGAAGGGAGGGAGTGGAAGTAGATAAGGTAGGGGTGAAATCCCCAAGACTTACTTGGGCCCTTAGATTAAAATTAGGTGATCACCACGAGATTAAGCGTGAGATGTGGGACATAGGACATAGGATGTAAGAAGTAGTTCAACCTTGAAGGATGGTATGATGTGTTCTTAGGATTAGCCTTGTAGGTAGAACCAAGGGTTGTTGAGCTACCATAGTATGTAGGAGGAATAGTGTGGAAAGAAAAGAAGGGAAAGGGAAAGAAATAGGACAAAGCCAATGAATAAACCCTTGTATTAAATTATTTTATGATCAGAACGGTGCTTTGTTGTATCACGGCATGGGAGTTCATGGGGGAGGAGGATAGCTTCCCCTAGGAGCGATTAATGATTCAAGTTCCGAGGTATGAGAAAAACCCTTTCCAACTCTTCTAAGGTCCCTAATTAGTCATTAGTAACCCTAGCCAAGACCTACCCCTAGGTTAGACCCTTAGGACCATAGGTCAGGTCGCTTTGTAGGATAGAAATTTAAAGAGGAAGACTGTAGTTTTCCAAAACCCTAAGGCATGCCCAAATCGGGGCAAAAATAGGGAAATTATCACTGGATGAAGGTTAGGGCAGAATTGCATGAAGAATAGTTAGACTTAGGAATTGATAGTGAATTAAGGAGATTGGGAGGAGGCTATCAATTAGGGCCTAGAGCCTAAGAGAAAAGTTAATTCGGAATTATAGGTTAGGAGAAATTAGCAAATGAAGTTTAGATAAGGCTTGGATGAGAATTTTGTGGGAATCCCCAATTAGGGCCAAACTCTAGATCTAGGTAGGAAAAAGTCTTGTGACCCACCCCTAAAAATTTTGAATCTTTTTGAATTAGGGATCTAGATGCAATAAATGGATGAAGTTTGAAAAACCGAGTAGCAGTCAAATTTCATCCACTCATAACTTTAGCTAGGGAGGTCAGATAGGGTCGAGTTTTAGGTTTTTGAAAATGGCTAAAGATGAACTAGAAGATTCTTAGGTTAGTTCTACCTTGATGCAAGTTCCATCCAAAACGTACAACGGGCCATCCAAGCCATCAACCAAAACACTAGAAGTAGATTAAGGGAATCTTGCGAATTTGGGATCACTTAGGCACTTAATAAAAAGATACATTGCTTAGAAGGCACAATGGACCATGCTTAGACACCCATAGGTAGGATTCACTTAGCCAAAATCCAAAACTTGGTTGTTTTCGCAATTTACCAAGGGTGGATAAATGGGCATTTACAATGGGCTTGTGGAGGAATATACTTCCCATAGATGTTGATATAGGGTCTCGAGCATGCCATGGGATTGGAAGCCAAGTCCATTCGCGAAGATTTCCCCATATGCAAAAGATTCTCTATTTCTTACGTATTTAATGGAGGGTAGGATTTATCCTCCCCATCTCCACATGTGCAAAGTAAGAATATGAGCTTGCACGACCATTGTGGAATTTTCTAAGAAGTCTCACAATAAGTCTCGGAATTTTTTGACTAGCAAAATTACTCTATCTAGATGGCCAACCGCCCAAATCCTTAACAGGAAATTCCTCAAAATTTCTCAGAGGGCGGTAAAATCTCACTAAAAATTAGGATAGGTTCTTTTATGTTAATAACACGCTTCGACAAGTTTTGTAACATTCCTATAGTGGGAGGTACCCAAACTGAGAGGTTCCCTTCAATTTAAACAACGTAGCAATATTTGCGGGGAGTTGACCAATGTCTCAAGAGCTCAAGGAGTCAAAACAAAGTCAATGAAGAGTCTTTCTTTATCCCCTTAGACCTTCTAAATCACCTTCCTCAAAAAATGCACCCTCAGAAAGTTAGATTTTCAACCCTTTTTTGACAGAAGTTGGCGTTGGGTTTCAATGGGGTTTTGAGAAGGAAAAAAAGACGAGAGATTTAGCTATTTTGAAAGTGGCCTTCTAGAGTGAATAGCTCAATCCATTTGCGAATAGGAATTAAACTCCCAAAGTTAGGAATTTGACGAACATAAAAGCTAGGAAGTCAACACCCTAGTTGTAGGTGAAGTCTTTGGAAGATTTAGGGTTTAAAGTTCCCATTTTGGGGATGGAATTCCTGGCTTGTGATTTGCATAGAAGCTAGGAAGTCAATGCTCTAATATAGGTAAAAATCATGAGAAGACCTAGGATTAGGGTTCCCATTCTTGGGAATGGAGTTCCTAGCTTGTAACTTAGAGGGGAGGTGGGGTGCCAAAGTGCCTATAAAAAGAGTATCCTTTTCCTCTCATAAAAAACTCATTTTGTATTTAGGTCCATTGGGTTCACCATTCACTTTTGTTGAAACTTTTGGTGTTTAGCCAAAAACCTTGGCAAGGTTTGTCTTCTCATTGTTTTTTGGACTTTTTGCCAGTCTTTTGCAAGTTGTAGAGGTCTTGAGGTCCCTTTGCATTTTGTGTCTTCTTGTTCTTTCAAATCCAAGCCTTGTGTTCCCTTTAGGTCATTGTCTCAAGTTGTTAAGTTTTTAAGTGTCTCGTTCTACTAACCTTAGAGAGGGTGTTGTGGCCTTCTCCCCTTGAATCTCGTCACATCTTTTGGAAGTTATGAGTGTCTATTAGTCCTTGTAGTAACCCTAGAGCCAACCCCCACCCCCTCCACTCTACCTTGGCGATGCCGCTTTGAGGGGCCTCTAGTTTGCTTTGAGTCTCATACTAACCACTGCTATACTAACATGTGTCACAATTCAATGAGGGTGTCCTAAGTCCCCATGTTTTACTAACCTTATTTGTCTTTGCACATATCATTGTGGGTCCCATCAAGATGGCGAAGTTTTTGACCCTTTAGGTCCCTAGAGTCCTAGATTGTATGTTAAAGTCCTACCAATGGCAGAGCTTTGAACCCTAAGGTACCTCCAAGTCCTAAATTTGTTGTTAAACCCAAATTGGCGGTGGAGCTTTGAATCTACTTAGTGTTCACCTCTTAAGTTTATTTTTCAAAATATTTTGAAAAAAACCCAAAGTTTAGTACCCAAAATTAGATGATAGGCATAGGGAGCGAGTCTTAGTATCCCTTAGATCTGAATTAGCCAAGTCCTACATCTTCTCCAAGTCCATTCTCCCATGTGCCCCCTAATCATGATTAGTCCCTAGTGTATCAAAGACAAAAATTAGCTCCAAAGAGCTGACCTTTAGCTTTCAACACCAGCATTAGGGGTTGTGTTGAGTACAGGGCCAATTAGTCAAGCACCAAGACTAGTCTGCCAAGTATTGGGACAACCTATTGGATATCAGGCGACCAAGCTAGTTGATTGGGCCAGACAACTTGTTGGGTATTGGAAGTTGGACCAGTTGCTAAGGGGTTTGGAGAATTCCAAGGGGGGCAACCAGTTACTAGGGTGTTTGGGGAACTCTATAGGGACAAGACAACTCGTTGGGGTGTTTGGGAATTCCAAGGAGCTTGTTGAGGTGTTTGGAAATTCATGGGGGGTGGTAGTAAATTGGAGGCCAACAAGGGCTCAAAAAGGATTAGTATAGGATGAAGTAGGATAGGAGAGGGAAAAAAAAGAGGTATAAACATCATATTCATTAAAATGGGAGTTTTCCACTGAAATAAGAGTTTTAAAAGTACTATTTATTATAAATGTGAAAAGAATCGGTGGTCCCTTAACACTAGAAAGCACAACAATCACATACAAAACCTCTGAAGAAATACAAAATTTCAAAACATCATGCAATAAATGTGAATTGTAATCCAATAAATGAAACATCATAAGCAAATAACTATGTGTTATATGTATATTATCAACAAATCCTTGTACACACATGGCCTATTGTAAGTAACATTCCTAGCAACTAAGTTCTTCATCTCCATCAAACGTGTTAGACACTACAAGTAGATTGCTTGAGAAGACAAGAACATGGTGATTGAAGAATGAAGTGCATGATGAGCTTTGGCAGGATCTAGGCAAGGAATTTGTAGAAAAACAAATATCCAGACGCCACTGAGCATTCTCATAAATTGCAATCCTCACAGTCTTCTTTAGATTGCCATTTATGAAAATGCTTACAGCGACGCCTTGATATTTTTCATTCTACAACTTCCTTGCCTAGATCCAATCAAAGTTCAACATCCGCTTCATTCTTCAATTACCATGCCTTCATCTCTCCAAGCAATCTACTTGCAAGACTAGTACAGCCGATGAAGATGAGGTCCCTTAATTAGAATACCCGGTTTGTAATAGATCAAGGACTGCATTCATTAGTGCAGATACCTTCAACATAGTCTCTAACATCATGTCCTTGAGTATAAGGATTGCAACAATGTACAAAGTTCTTTCCTAGATTTAGGGTATACGATCCCATGAAGGAAGTCATCCTCGTATCCTACATAGGGTTCTATATAGTATCTATCATTGCTATCATTTATTTACAAAAACAAAATTTGTCATATAGACAACTGTCATGAGTATGACTTGCTCTTGATTTCCTGAACTGCCTTCAAAATCTCTGGTCCTCGACTATACCCTGTTTCCATCTTCTTATACTTCCGCCAATAGTCCCGCCGTTGCGCCTCCAATGACTTTTGCTCCCATGCATCCCGAATTGGAGTCGAGTAGCAACTGCGAGATACTCCATTGTGCGACCGCTTCATTTGCCCCCCTTCAGACGGTGCGTGGTGTCATTGAATCCAAGGTACTATATTGGGGAGTGAATGGTGTGTTGCAGATGGAACCTCAGACTTCAACACTGCTGGAGCGACTTGACATCCCAAGTCCTCATAAAGCTTCCTCTAAGGGACTTTGTCAGAGGGTGTCACTGAGGTAGGATGGCCCATAGATCACAATGGAGATGGGGAGCATGAGAGTGGTTGTCATTTCCTTCCACTGGGAGGGTTGTCAACCACACCACCCTCGACGGGCTTCGGTGAGAAGTCCATCGTGGAATTCACAGTAGCGGCTGATCCCAGGAAGTTTCCAGTGCTGAGGATTATGTACTGCCCGTAGTCCTAGATGGAGTCCGCGGACGCTTCGCAAGCAAGTCCACTTCCTAGGACATGGGTCGTCGGAGTGCCAAGTATCTGATAAGAACTGAAATTAAAACAAAGGTCTATCCAAATGCGTAAAAACAAAGAACACACCATGCCTGAGTTTGCTCAGACATGTATCAAAGGACTAACGTCAAACCAATGTAAATGCAAGAACACTCTTGCATACGTGAAAACAAGAAACAATTCCATTCATAACTATGTTAACAAATATGTACAATTCAGGTCGTGCCGAGCTGAAACGAAAGTCTAATGAAATCATGCCAATCTGAATTGATCTCTTCAGGAGTTAACCTAATTTACACTAGAAGACGTACGAACTACGTCTATGACCTTGTTGTATTCTTTTCGATTCCTTTCATCGCATAGCATTCGCCGCCCAATTCTTCCTGGATCGTTTTCCTTGAATGACTTCAACCCTTGATCGCGAGCGACATGTAGACGCTTAAACCAGGGAAGCAATATTTCAAGTAGGAACGTATCCCTTGGACCATTTCCCCTATAACTCCAAGAGTCTGGTAGAATGACATTATTAGACTTGTTCACTATATGCTTTATTGGGCTGTCGTCCACAATGACAGTATTGTCGGCACTAAAGCTTCCTCTTGAGCCATTGAATAACATCTCTAGATTTTTCAAGAACAAGTCTTTATCTATCCCTGGCTCCTTCAAGGAAGACAACCTTCCGGCTCTATCTCTGCTCTTAATAGTTTGACAAGAGTCTTGCCCAAGAACAAGAAAGGGTCCCACTAAGCCTCGAAAAAGATATTCGCAAATCATCTCAGTGGTGGACTTTTTCATAGAACTCCACACTGATATCACTGCAAATTTCCCTAGCTCCGAGAGGAAATCGGAGCAAGTGGGTCTCACCCACACAGCCTTTGGTCCCACTAAAGCGGGTTCTATGGCTGAGTGCGATCCCGAGGAGTCTCTAAAGTGTTTATGCGACAACCCCTTGGACTTCCAATCTTCGCAGACACATAGAATGCCATTTAGGTCCAGGATTACATTGATCCACTTCTCTGCCACCCTGGACCTGAATGGCTAATTGACGCCCTCCGAAGTTCCTCCACGACCAGATGGAGGACCGGATTCCTACTATCAAACGGGCGAATGCGTACGTAGTTATAATGCTATACTGTCTCATCGCAGACGTACAACGAAATCACATAGAAACTGGTGCCCACCAAAGAGTACAAACGGTAGAGCATAGCGACAATACACACAAGGACCAATCGAAGTGTGAATAGACAGAAGACCGAAGCTCACCTGTTTTTTAGAGGATCCGCAAGGTACTGTGAAGGTATCCTGTATCGCTACTTTCCGTTCTTGAACGATATCCACATTCTGCACTTCAACTCTGGGGGTCGTGTTTCGAAGGACTTCATCTTTAGTTACAGAGAGAGGATATGATAGAGGATGTGTTTGTATAGTGGGTGCACACGGTGATGCGGAGACAATTGGCAAACTCAATAGCCCTGCGATTCACGATTTACGAAATGATACTTTGAGTGAGTGCTATATATTACAGGCTTAGGAATTGAGTTTGAATATATACAATTAAAATTTAAACTCCGACACTCCATAGTTCATTGGTAAACATGTCTCTCCACTACAAAAATCCTAAACCTACACTATATCTACATGTAACACCCTATGATACAAATCAACTCGAGTCGAGCTAAAACAAATGACATCGAGTGATTATTGAGCCGAACCTGCTGGTGAACCTTCGCCGGGAACCGTATCCACTTCGAGTACTACATTGGCTGGTTCCACGAGTAGGTTCGGCTCGGTGCCGGCATCCTCCGTATCTCTTGGTGTAACTTCGGCCACCTCACGCACATCAACCTCTGAATCGGTGGCTTCTATCTTCTCCGACGGGAGAGATGGACCTGCATCAGTGTCATTGGTAGGAGGAGGAGGGTCAGATTCTTGGGCGCCAGTAGGAAGCGGCGCAAGCAATGTTGTAGTCTCTTGCGGAACAGACACTACGCTGTCGTTTGATCCAGTGGCCTGATTTTGAATCAGGCGTTGCTGCGAAGTAGAGGCAGGCTGTAGGGACGCTAACGGCGTGGCTTCATTTTTGTTCAAATATTGTTGCCACATTTCCCAGTTCTGCTTTTGTTCCATAATCATGGTTTCTATTAAGGAAGCAAACCTTCGATTCGTCTCCTCCTGGAGCCTTCTACTCTCCACCCTATCTGCCACTTGGTCCTGACGCATACTCTCTTGTTGCCTCATAAGAGAAGCTAACGTCTCTACAACAGACTTCATAGGGTCCACCTTCCTTTTCTTTGTCGGGCGCGTATTCGAGGAAGGAGTCACTGGAGTAGCACACAGTCCTCCTAAAGCGTGCAATCCTAAAGAGGTAGAAGACCGTGGTGGATCTTGGAAGGCAGATCGACATGGCGTCAGAATGTCATCGAGACCTGCTTCATCATCCGAGCCCTCCTCCTCATCGTCTTATTCCTCTTCTTCATCAAAGATTGCGGCCTTCCTCTTCTCTGCCCGACTACTCAGAGACCCTGTTGTGGACCTAGTCCTCATCCTTGTTGAAGATGGTGTCGACTGTGACCCCATCACTGCCGGAAATAGTGTGGCATCAATAGGGTACCCAATGTCTAGGAAATTGTCTTTGTCGAGCTTCAATGCTAGAGTAGCAATGTCATTCCACAAGTCAGATTCGATGTCTGGAACTGCTACGTATACATTCACAGAACTCATCTGCAATGTGATCACATCAATGTCTAGTTTAGAATTACGTGGTTATTGCATTTCAGGTCGAACCGACCTGAATAAGCATGAAGAATAATAAATGGTGACACTCTATGAAAGTTGATTGTTGGAGAAACTAAACAAATTACGTCTAATAGCGCAGATTAGGTCGAACCGATCTGAATTGCATTCAGTCACTTACCAATGCAACACACGTCAATTTGCCACCAACAAAGACAGAGAAGACACTGGTCCCTGGATTACAAAATTTCTTCACAACCCATAGATAGAATTCCATTCTGAGCTCTATATTGTACATCTTGAAAGGGAACTCGTTATATCTTTGTGGTTCTTTGTACACCGGTGTATCTGGAGCTATGAACTCCGAATATATTCTTGCTTGGTACACATTATCCGGGCTTTGAAGAAACATAAGCAGCACTTTTTTTAGCGCCTTAGCGTTGTTCGCTGGAAAATCCATCAGACGTTCGTTCTTTGCCGGATAATAATCCGCGCATTGCATGTTGAAAGTCTTCAAAACTTCATTCCTCTCGACATATGCAAGAATTTGTGCCTGGTCCTTCTCATCGGCACAAATAAATAACCAGGACTTCACTTCCTCCAAGAGAAGTTGCTTCATTTTTTCCATAGAGGTCAAAACTTCATAGAAGAATGGCTTCTCCACTGTGGAATTTTCTTTCTGCAAAACGCTCAGGATAGTTTTGAAGTCTATGACCCCCAACTTCACCTCCTTGGCCGTGGTGCTGGTCCATGCTATACGCAGCCACAACGAATGCTTATTCTCCAAAATTCGGTGGGGTTGGAGATAAGCGACGCCAAATGGAGGTACAAAAAGGTTGCGTTTTTCCAGGAAGACTCTAAAAAACTCTGCTGCTAAAGGTGATATCTCAGCAACCGTTTTGTTTCTTGTCTTCACTTGCTTTGCTTGTGCAAAAAAAGCCTCACCGGGCCTCTCTAGCAACATGTTCATAGTTGCACTTGTAATATTGCGGGTTCTCTTGAATTCCCTCCAGTTGGCAACTATAAGTTCGTTGTTGGCGTTGAACAGTCCAAGGTCTGGGTCAATTTGGTGAAGCTCTCTCTTCACCAGTTGTTTTCGCTTTTGACGCTCTATCCACTCTTTAGTACTATAACAGCTATCGAGGACTGATGATATCGTTTTGATAGTCACCTTCGGATACTTGAGGGTGCGTTTAGGTCCCGACTGATTCAAAATATGCTTCGCCAACTTCCCCAAGTCATCATAGTTGAGATTTCCCAATGGCTTGAAATAATCTCGATTGAGAGCGCAACTCTCCTACTTCCAATTCTCTTTCTCGTTGAACTTCATGAGCGTGTCTGGATCGAAGAGCTCCCCATGCATAGAGTTGGTGATGACTTCACTCCACAAATTATATACATGGGCAGGTGCGGTAATAATCTTCAGCTCATTGATAAGTCTCATTTTATCTTCCGCCCCCTTCTTCTTTGATAGCATGTGATTCTTGTTCACATCTATCATAGCAAAGCGTTGATGCACCCCTTTCTCAAACTCTTGCATATCATTATTCAAACAACGTGTCAAGCTTTAAATAAATGAAGACAATATTCAAAAGATCAATTGTTCAGTTGTAATATGCTTCCTAGGCAATTGCGCATTGAAGATAGCACCACTACTACTGCAGTTCAGGTCGACCCGATCTGAATTACTCACCCTAAATTTTGTTGTTTGCTTCAATGACTCTCTGTTCCGTCGAGCCATTTGGACTGTCCCTACAGCAACCGTGTCCTTTGGATTCTTTGGGCTACCCATGTTCACCCATACAGTTCTTGCCCCGAGAATGTTAGTGGCCTAGGACGGTTGTATTGCTTGGAAGTGGTTGACACAATTGTAATAGGCGGAGATGGACCGCAACGTCTCAGCATCATTTGACCACACAATAAAACAGTTCCACTTCTCGAACTCCTTTTGGGTGGTCTCGTCAATCCCACTATCATCCTCTATCATCATCCTACTGGCAGCAACGCTATGCTGACCGTTGATGATGTAGAACAAGCCATGTTCAACATCTTCCTACTTTGTTGGCTTCTTCGTGGGACCAACTGGCATCACGCAAAGGGTTTGTTTGGTGCTCTTGTCTGGGATGTTGACAAGCTAGTTCATCATGGACTCCACCAAATGGGTCTCTAAGACTCGGATGTTGAATTCAGCGGGTGCTTCAATCAACTACTCAAGGGGAAGCACTTTCTTCTCATTCACCCCTAAAAAATATGCGGCCATGCATGTCTCCCAAAACCTTTTATAGACCGCACTCATAGTTTTGTAGGCCGGGCTGTGGTTTGTCTTTAGCGCTTGGGGCACCATTGCCATCAGATCTGCATAACTCAATTCTCCTAGACCCGACTGCTCGGATGTCTTCTCTGCGGGTTTTTTTGCAAAGGTTGAGCCCAGTGGACTGCTTCGTGTCACAAATGTTGGCGTTGGAGGTAGTTTCTTATTCCTCTTCCCCCGACCTTGAGATCCTTGCGTTTGTGTTCCCATGGATGGTTGACCTTCACCCTAACTACCAAATTCAACAGAGATTGTTTGAGGAGCCATAAACGATTGTTGCATTGCGTGCTTCTCCTTGAGTACTTCGAATGAATTGAAAAGATACCGCAATTTAGTGCAAAGACGCTTTCCTGTCAAAGGTGTACCGTCCGCGTTACTATAATAGTTCTCGTCTACCTTCTTCTCTAGGTTTTTGATCTCGCTACTGTAAGGCGTAGGCTCCAGACTCCGAAGGAAAGATACCATCGTGAAAGGGATCTCGTCCGAGTTAAAGGTAAGAGTGAAGTGGTATTGCTTGTCGGTCGCCAATTCACTCTTCGTTGTCACGCAGCGTACTTTGATATGTGGATAGACGTCATTAATAACGTCCTTGACCTTCTCTTCGTAAGAAAGAGGAATAAAGATTTTTGATTTCTTGTATTTCATATTGAAGACCATGTTGTCCGTATGGGGCACCACGGTCAAGCTCCAGGCTTTGACTTGGTCGGGATCACTGAACTCCCAGTAATCTCCTTCAATCATCATCTTGTCATCGTCATACTCATCCTCGGGTCTTGTAGTTGTCAGACGAGTAAAATAGGCGTTCAGATTTTGTATTTGGTCTTCCATTCTGCATGAACATTGGATCTGTGAGTTCATACAATACTTCAGAGAACTCGTTCAAATTAGAAATAGTGACTATGATCCCAATCCACTTCCTCCGGTTATTAGCAGTTCAAGTCGGCCCGACGTGAACGGTTATTCATTACGATGGATATTCTAGTGTCATCGTTTCTATTTATCTAAATAGATTTTGTTAAGATTAATTTGGCTTAAAATATTCGACAATGGGGATTGATGTTTGTGATCATTTATGTTTTTAGTCAAGATATTGATAGTGATAATTCCACTCTGTTATTGATATCTGGCATTGCAGTTCAGGTCGCCCCAACCTGAATTGCACGTTAATGTCTTGTTAGACGAATGCTTAATTGTTTTTATTTGTTCATAGTTTATCGAGTTGATACTTATTTGATGAGTTTATGAATTAGGCACAGTGATGGGGTTTTAGCTATTAGTGATGTTCTTTAACAGGATTCTCTGTGATTTTTTATTTCTTCAATTTTTTAAATGAACTGAATAGAAGTAATGGAAGTATTTGACTAACTGTACATGAGTTGAATTTCTTCTTCCTCTATGCAATTCAGGTCGGGACGACCTGAATTGCACTTCTGTTGATGGTGCTCTACTTGTGACATGGCCTGTCTTTCTTCGGACTTCTCTGTAATTCAAGTCGTCCCAACCTGAAATGCATGTCGGTAAACTATGCTATATGGTTGACTCGGCGAGGCTTTTCAAGAGTTCTTTGTAATTCAGGTCGTCCCGACCTGAATTGCATGCAGTTTAATGGTACTTTATGCGTGACACAACGAGGCTTTCTTCGGACTTCTCTGCAATTCAAGTTGGGACGACCTGAATTGCACTTATGCTAATGGTCATTTAAAATTTGCGGTTCCAGGATTTCTTTTAAGTTTTGTGTTGTTTAGGCCGCCCAACCTGAACTGAATTTTTGTGTTGCATAATACTTTTCGTTATCATGATCTATGATACTTATTTGATACCTGTTTGATATCCATTTGATACCCGGTGATACCCGGTGATACCCTGAGTAACCTAGTGATACCTTCAATAACCTGGTGATACCCTAAGTAAACCCTACGTGAGCAATAAGGTAACCCTGATGAACCCTTGCACAGACCCTTGCACAGACCCTAAGTGAACCCTAAGAGAACCCTAATCAAACCCTGAGCTCCAAACCTGATTCCAAAAAAAATCAGAATCACAAGAAACCCTAAACTTGAAACCAGAATAAGCTAAACCCTAAACCATCAAACCACAACTCATGAGAAGCGAACATGCTAACCAAGGAACTAAAACGAAAGAATGTGATTCAAAACTAAATTCACACAAAAGCAAACCAAGGTTGTTCTGTCGAACACATTTTGGGGTTGGGTGTCGAGTTGGTTGTCTGATGTCGCGTGTCGTACAAGACGAGTGTTGTGTATATATGACAATTTTGACGAATAAAGCCTTATCCTAACAGCAGAGATAATTTGAAATCTCATTTTATTTATGATCCATAATTAAGAATGTAATAAGTGATTATTAAATTGAGACACTTCAATAAAATGAAACTCAAATATGTCAAGATTGGAAATAGAAAGTGTTTTATTTGAAAGTCAACCTTAAAGTTGACTTTATTAGACAGACTAGGGGGTCTACTAGACGTGTTGGACGTCATGTTTGTCGTGTTGTTGAGTTGTTCGGCCGAACAACCATGAAGCAAACCGTGAAACAAAAAATACAAGAACAAGTGCCAAGTGCTAAAACCGTAGACCACAATCTAAGGTCTTTTGCAGAACTAGAAAATTCAAACACGAGACAATTAACCACAATCCTAGAATGAAACCACTGCAAATGAATAAGAAGGTGAAGCGCAACAAACACAAAAACTGTGACAAAACACAAAAGGGAAGTGTAAGTGACATTACCTTTCTAAGATAGAGCTCCACAATTGTGAGAAAATGAGAAGCGCTCCACCTTAGTGAAGCTCGTCAGTACACCCTAAACCCTGAACATGTTGTCTGTGGAATAAGTACTATGGAAGACAACCAATACTAATAAAATTTCAGAGAAAAACATAGAAATTTGTACAAGGAAGAACCCTAAACCCTAAACCAAAGTTGCAGCACAGAGAATACAAAACTACTGAAGAAACATGAGCAGCAAAACCGTAAGCACACGGTGAAAGAGAACCGTACCTAAAGCGAGCGTAAGCACAAAATGGGAAGACGACGCGCGAAGACCGAATGGGAACCGAGAGCAAACACCGAACGGGAACTACCAAGCGCACACACCGAACGGGACTGAGGAGAGCAGAAAACAACACACCGCACGGGAACTGGCAGTGCACACAATGAATAAGGCGCGACGAGGAGAGGAACACACCGCACGGGAACTGGCAGTGCACACAACGACAAGGAACTGGCAACGCACACAACGAACGAGGCGCGACAAGGAGAGGAACACACCACATGGGAAAAAAACAAACAGAAACCCTAAACCTAAGTGAAGCGCACATGTGCTGAATCCAGACCCGCCAGCCGCCAGCCGCGCGGACACGTAGCGGGGCGTGATTGCTTGGTTGAGGCCAACGTGAACTCCAAAAAAATCTTTATAACCTCTAAAAGTCTAGATTCATCTCCAAAATTAATGATTTCAGAAAAACCTTTATAAAGTGATATTTGGAAGAGTATTTTGGAATTTCTATACAAATAAAAGTTGTAGACTATGAATTGTAGACTCCATCCATACAGTTAGATTCACCAATGCTATTACCAATATCTTTTTTATACGTTTTGAAAGCAAATTTCCTAAATTCCTTCTAAATGCAATTTCAAGAAAAATACGATCATTTTCGGGGTAAAATTTGTTGGAATGGATTTGGAATGAGGTTATTTTCACATGGTGATTTATTGAAATTTGTGTGTTCTTAAGCTCTATGACAGTTTTGGCAATTTTAGTTTAAAACTACAATCAATGCTAATTTGGCTTGGTTAACCACTTAACATACTCCGACATTTGTAATTTTAGAAAAATATGTACTCTAGTAACACCAAATTCAACCCTTAGATAGGACAACAACTTAATAATGTATTTCTACAAAATTAGGATAACTTTCATCTAAGCAATAAGGAGGATGAAACTTGAGTTTTCATTTGTCTATTGTCCAGAAAATGGTCATTGGAGCACTTATGGGTTAAACTTTTTAGTGCAATATCCTAGCTCCTCCTCTTTGTCTTAAGGAATTCTCAATAATTTCAAAGATTTTTTGTCAATTCAAAAGCTAATATCTTGCAATTTTCATAATGGAAATTTCTGATGTTTTTTCCTAAACTTCTAAAACTAATTGACTACAAGATCCTACCATTACATGTGTTCAATAAGTGTTTTTTTCCCTAAAAGGGCACTTTTACAGAGTTTCGGGGGAAAGCATAGTTAAGGAACTTTAGAAGTTAAGAACCCACTGAGAACACTTACAATTCAGAACTCACCATGAACTCTAGTCATGATTGATTATCATTTCCTAATCCACATCATCTTTTTAATGCTATAATAGAGTAAGACTTAAAGAAAATTGTGAAGAATTAGTAAATTGTAAACATCAAATTAGTCAAGCATGCGCATCATTACCCATTTAACCCCTAAATGCTCCAATGTCCATTTTATGGATGATGAATACATGGAAATTCAAGTTTCATCATCCATATTGCTTAGATGAAAGTTACCCTAAACTGTGGCTATATTTTATTAAGTTGTTGTCCTATCTAAGGGTTGGATTTGTTATTTCTAGAGTACATATATTTTTCTAAAATTACAAATGTGCAGGGATGTCAAGTGGTTGACCAAGCCAAAATTGCATTCACTCTAGTTCAAAATCGGATTTGCCAAAATGAAGTCACAGGATTTGGTAAACACAAACAGTTTAGAAGATTACCATGTGAATAGTACCTCATTTCAAATCCACTCCAAGATTTAATTAAAATTAAATTCTTAACACTTTTATATTATGAATCATTCTCTATTTTTTTCCTATATGTTGTAATGCCAAATGATTTGAAATTTTTCAAGCATGTAGTCAACTTGCCTTGAAGAATGAATCCAAAGGAGCACCACCATTTTGGACATTTTTTCGTACAAATGCAAGCTTCTAAAGTGTAGTTGTCTGATCATTCATAGGGCCCAAAAAAAGATTTCTATGAATTTTAAAGCTTATATCTTGCAATCCATGTGGTGAAAATTTCTAAAATTTTTTCCAAATATTTTCAAACTAGCTTACTTCAAGACCCTACAATTACATGTGTCCTAAAATGTATTTTTTCCTAAGAATTGCACTTATGGTAATGGTGATTTATTATTATTTGTTGGCATTGTAAACTATACAAGCGGGATAGAAGTTTGAATTTGCAAGTACTTTTGCCATTCACTACAAACTAAATTGAGGAAGGTCATCAAATTGGTAAGAATCCATACTAAAAAGAATACACAAAGGAGCAATAATTATTTATAAAAGCTTGTATAAATTCATAAAACAATTTACTTCTGCTATAATTTCTAAGAATTGGAGTAAACATTTTTTTTAACATGTAGGGGGCGTTGGCAATAAAACGGCTTGTAAAACAACTTTTGTAAAAATTACATCAAATGAAAATGGCAAGAAAGGTAGGTGAAGACCAAAGTCAACTAAACAAATGAACAAATGTTTTAAAATGTTGGGTTCTATATGTCTTAGACAATATTCACCATATATATGAAGAATTTCAACACTATTATGTGATCTTTAAAAACTCATCTAAGAAGTGCCCTCCAATTATAACCGTAACATTCATTAATAGTATTCTATTTATAATAAAAAAATCTTCAATGTTTACCAAAAAGATTAAAAAGTAAGCTACCTTGCTCCAAGGTACATGTATTTTCTAAACTATTATAATTAGGGTTTTAATGTTATTATTGCCTTCATTATAATTACATTTATGGATTCCTTCAAAATACTACTATAAGAACTTTCTACATGAAAACTAGATAATCCCCTTAACATTGGACTATAATGCATTATAGGTAATTACTATCAGAACCATATAACATGAGAGGTTCCTACCAATGTTTCATCGGTAATGCATTGAAAAAAAAGGAAAAACAATAGTTTAGTATAGTCATGAACATTGAATACAAAAAATGCTCTAAATAACCAGGACTTCTATTTCTTTAATTTGCCATTGATTCATTTTAGGGTAAGTTCTATATTCTTTTCCTCATAAATTGTATTCATAAAAAAACATGAACTACGTCATTTTAGAACTAAATGACCACACGAATTCAACCCAAAAAAATTCCCAACATTTCTAATTCAATATATCCTTCAAATCTTAATTATTATCAACTAGTTTGTTCATTTTATTACCAAACTTCTGGCAAAAATAATAGAGTAACTAAACATAAAATGCCACAAGACAAAATTCATTTACAACTTTTAAATATTTAGGACATAGAGAATACATGTAAGCTTCTAAACTATTGAGAATCAAATTGTATACTAACATTGTCAATCATATAAGAAACAAAATAGTTTTATGGTAACAAATCCTTGTTCAGTTTCATCATCTAATTTTCTCCAAAGAAAAGCCCTAAACCCTAAACCCTAAACCCTAAACATACCCTAAACCCAAAGCATGAACGCATCTATCTAATTATGAAAAAGTGAGGTTGCGTTTTAGACATTTACTTCATTTCCGTAAATGCTAAGAATATAAATTCATCTGCATGTGACTTATAATTAAAATATTCATTAAACTCTCACCTACCATACTCAACAATTGCCCTTGTTTTAGGTGATTTTTTCATTTATCCCATAAACGATTCAATAACCATTTATTCGTCAACAATTGGCAAAGAATCCTTCTCTATAGGACACAAGGGCAAGTAATCATCCCCGAAATTTGTGTATAAAGGAGAGATCTTTCATTGTAGTTTGACCTGCAGCTAGTATTTTTGCTTTATTTAGAGTAGGTGATCTTAGATGGTTCCAAATAGGAGGATTCCCACAGTCACTAGCCCATGCTTTAAGGACAAAAGTGCTGAAAAAAAGGAAAGCCCCATCATGTCCTTGTTTCCAAAGACAACGGATAGGAAAAAATAGACAAAGGTTTGCCTCATAATTTTCGTTCCACATTACTCTGTCAGATGGGAGAAGAATCTTCGGGAAAAAATAGACTACAGACTACCCCCCCTAAAACCAATGTGTAAAGTGCTCCCAAGTGGAAGTGGAATCTTCCCTAGAAGGACGGAAATTCAAAGTCGTTCATTCCCATTGGCGCCTCTTTTCCCCTGCCAAGAAGACTCGTGGACATCCAGACATGCTTTAGAGATTATACTCTCATTATCTATTGTCTTCCTACTGCCTTCCTTCTCTCTCTCTTGTGCTTGGTTTCACGGTTGTGTCACGTTGTCATTGAAGATCTTCGCATCAATCGTGACGAAGGCGTCTTGTGCTTCTAGCTTTTGGTAGTATTCTTCGCATTCCATATGAATTAGTTACAACTTGTGCCTTTTTGGTTTGCAGTTGCACTTCATATGAAGTAGTTCAAATTTATGTCATTTTGGTTTGCTGTTGCAAATCATGTAAAATAGCTCAGATTTCTGTGATTGTTGTTTGCAGCTATACTTCATGCGGTATTGTTGCTTGTTTTTCATTCCTCATTGGAGCTACACTGTTGAGAGTGCATCCATGCTTGGATATATGACATTGGGCTCCGTATTTGAAATAAGGTCCATGCATTTTCGTGATGCGTCCTTCATTATACGCCTATGTGTATTTCCATGTCTTTTGATGGAGTTGTCTTGTTGAAGGCAATTGCATTCCTGAATTTGTGGAAGAAGTGATGCGTGTGAAAGGGGCTCCTAATTTGTCGCTACAAAACCCGGACCCCTTCAATTTGATGGGAAATGAATAGAATTCCTTTAGATCCAGTGAATTCATGATATTCATGAGTTCTATAAGGCGTGCAATTCAGGTCAGTACGACCTGAATCATTGTTCGGATGAATTTGTAGACGTTTATGTTGACTGCAAGCGTACTCAGCATAAATTGATAAATAATGGAATATGAATTTTCAGGTAGCAGTTTAGGTCGTACCGACCTGAACTACATTTACAATAAATACTGAGCATATATATCCATTTAGTCCAGAACTAAATGAAAATGTAGGTTTGTAAATATTTGAAATGCAATTTCAATTTCAGGTCGTACCAACCTAAATCAACCCGTCATGAATTTACTATATTAAAGAGAAACTAACTATTGACCTTTATCAACTTAATGCTGAATTGAAAAGCTTTGACTGCAATTCAAGTCGTATCGACCTGAATTGACATATTATAAATCTGTACGATATATCACAATATCCATTAAACATACCTACATCGAGAGTTTCTTGATTCTGAAGTATTGGACTGTAAGTCAAGTCATAACAACTTGAATCATTATTTACAAAAATTGTAGAAGTGAACATACTGCACATCTAATGGACTCGGATGAGGAATGTTTGACTAGAACTAATGTCCTACTGAAGTTAATCGATATGGACTCAATCTGTGACCTGAAACCTTAATTCAGGTCGTATCGACCTGAATAGACAAATTCTAAAGTTGTGATTGTAGAACGCCCTTGAAGTCTCATTTATTAGAAGTCAAAATATCTTGGTTCTTTAATCATTGTTTATAATTCAAGTCTTGTCGATGTAAATGTTCACTGATTTCCATCTTCCGATTTTCTTTGCAATTCGGATTGGGCCAATGAGAATCGACATCTTCCGTAGTGTTTTGGTTTTAATGTTGATTCAAATTGTATCGATGCAAGTCAAGAGTTTAGTTTTGATATATTCAATTTAGTTTCTGATAATCTGAATTGATATTTTCAAGATAATGTATCCAATGCGTGCAATTCAGGTCTTGCTGATCTGAATAGGAAATTTTAAGTATAATTGGATGGCAGTTGATGCTTAGTTCTTGTCTGCAAGTGAACTCAATGTTGTATTATCTTGATCTATAGGAATTATGGGCTCCCATGTCATTCCTCTTGATGCAATGGACTCATCAGATGACGAGTTCCAGGCTCTTGAGGGGATGAATGTGGGCATTCTAGAGTGCGAAGGACTTCCACGTTGCCAATGGAATACAAAGTGCGTCACTCTCTATAACAATGAAGGCATACTTGTTGGGGAAGGTACTTGCCACAGTGTGAACTCGGATTTGGTTCTTGGTGCCAATGGTCCTCTGGGAGATACTCATGTTGCACTGCACATTTCAAAGATACATTCCAAAGTTGACATTCCTTTGGAGCAGGTGTACTCTTTGATAGCGTGGCCTACTCAGCTTGTTCATTGCCACGGGGCAAGTCTGCATGACCATGAGGCTAGGGATAATTTCAATCGAATCCAAGCGAGTTTGTTAAATCCACCCTCCTTGTCATCTGCACGTCCATATACAAGTGTCATCCGAAATCCACCTCGAGAGACTTCTCTGAAATCGAAGGACCTCCTTACACAAGAGTCTATCAATGCAGTGTCCAGCAAAGTTTGTTGCAGCCAAAATTGTGTTCAGCCATTTCCAAGGGAGAAGATTCAAGCCTTTCGTGAACGCATGTACCACAATTCAACGTTCAAACATAGAGCCTTCATGAAGACGGAGGTGCACAGACAAGTTCATCGGGACTCCCGAGGGAGAAGGATGGTCACGGTTGAGGGGGTTAATGTGTGTATGAAAGCATGGATGCATATTTCCAGGGTCCTAGAGGCCACATTCTATCGCTACCAGACATATTCAAATAATGGTCGAGAAGCAATGGCACATGGTAATTCAGGGTTGGTGAAGCCAAGGAAACACACTCAACAAGCTACCACAACGTTGAAGTGCATTCTAGACAAGGAGGCAGATCACATGCCACATCGTACTCAGACTCTCAAGTCTGGGGATAAGGTCGTGTCCATGATTCTTTCGCCTACCTTTTAATGGAAGGATCAAATTGAAAAAATCAATGAAGCCAATGTTGCTTTTGGGTTGAAGGAGGTGTCAACTTCTAACTTGAGCAAGATTAGATCATCCAAGTTCCCAGAGTACGATGTGAAAAAGCTAGGAGATAATTTTGCTCGATGCTCTATTTGTGACAAATTGCAGGAACTAAGGAAGGGAGCATTTCCTGGGTCTTACAGTGCTTTGAAGTGGTCGCGAAAGTTGGACAAGCATCTTGCTATTGCTCGTGCTCACAGGGAGTTGTACTATGCAAATCGTTACCGATCGCATAATTCCCCACATGAGTGCCTTACAATTATGCATGACAAGATGGATCATGCTAAAACGACTTTTCCAGTCTTCTCCCACAAGAGTAAAGAACTTGATGGCCTAGTGAAGTTGCCTGTGTCCGTGACTGGCATGATTGCGCATGGTCATGTTGATGTGCGCTATGCACATTACGGTTTGGATCTATTTCCCCACGATTCAAACTACACCATTGGCTCCATGGCCAAACTATTGCGAGATTTGGAAGAGCCACCAAAGTCTTCTTCTCGGCAATTGTTTGTGAGGTTGGGGTCGACAAATTTGTTTGGTGTAGTGCTTAAGGGAGCTGAGATGTGTGAAGCATCCCTTCCTCCTCCACCAATTACCTTAGTTCCGGCGACGCCGTTGCCACCCATTCTAAATGTGCAAATGGACAATGCCACCGGGGACAACAAGAACAAATATGTTTTCTGTTTTTGGTCTCTACTTGTTGCAAACAAGATCTTCCATGAAGTGTATGTGAACTTCATGATTGTGGGTCATATACATGACAACATTGATGCGCTATTTGGAAGATGGAGCATGTTGTTGAAGAAGGAGAACTTCCCTACAGTTCCTGCACTCATGAAGTCATTCATGGATGTGGAATCCATTCCTACTATCCCTCATCTTATAGAAGAGGTGCCTGATTTCAAGGGATTCATTGCAGGTTCATTTGTGGACGGAGATGAGATACTCGTTGGACATACGAAGCCACAACAAGTGAAGTTCTACTTAGATTCAACAGGGTGTCCAATCATGAAGTACAAACTGTTGTGCACCAATGAGAACTGGTTAGGGCATGATGGCAGAGGCATCAAATTGTGGAAAGAAGATGCAGAAGGGCGAAGTTCGTGGCCTCGTGGAGTGCCATTGCCAGTTCCACAACGTCCTATGAGAGGCGTGGAAGACATTTTGAAAGGGATATCTAGATTTGTCAAATACTGGGAGAAGTTGTGCAATGTAGATGTCACTGGGGAATACCGAAGGCGCTATGAGCATTTGGTCCACTATTGGCGGGGTGTGAAGGTAACATTATTGGAACCAGTAGCTACTTCTATTGTTCTGAGGGATGGTTTTTGGCTGGCAACTCGTGTTCAAGCGACTCGAGAGGATGAAGTAGGAGAAGATGGTGAGGATCGTGAAGAGTTTGGAGAGGATGATACCTATGTTGGGCCTTTGCGGGGTCACCCACAACCATCTTTTAGGGTGGGTCGAGATCTCTTTGAAGGTTACTTTGTCGCAATTCGACCCGCTGATGGTGACACTCGACCAGTTTGGATTGCAAGGGCATTGTCTAATTCGAATTGTAATCCTGAGAAACCGAATTGTGTTCTCATTCAATACTTTCGCCTAACATCGAAGAGTCAAGATGTTCAGGACTTCTATACTAGATGGGACAGTGAAAGAGGTTTACGTTGGAAGGTTGATATAGCCGATCTACCTATTTGGGAAGAAACGAATGCTCTCATAACAGCGTGGAAGTCTCAAATTCGAAAGGACACATGCCAATGTTTGCTTAAGATCCCAGCTGCTCAAATTGAAATCATCAACCAAAGTTTGGCTTCGTATACTTTGTCTTAAGTGTAGCGTTCGATGAGTTGGATCAAGTCCAATATGTTGTTAGCTACATATGGTAGAGTGTTATTTGTTTTTTTATACGTCTACAATATGCTTTCACAGTACTGTGAAGGATACCATTTTGATTTCTTATAAATGAGGGGTAGGAGATTTAGATTCATGAATGTTTAACTATAGCTTACTAAGAGTAGTATTCAAAGCTTTGGTTTCTTTGTGGGGAGTAATATGTTTGGATGTTACACTTGCAACATTCAAATTGCAAGTGCAATATGTATACCGTATTAATATATTTCATATGGCATTTTATATATACTTGTTTGCAAAAGACGTGCAATTTTTGACCATATACAATACGATCTTCTTTTCAAAACATTATATTCATTTCATGACTCTCATTTTAATAGAAATTGCTACTTTAATTTAATTAATTAAGTAATCATCAAGCTAAATTACAACTCACTCAATTCACTAATTGTACCTTTGAAGGCCAAATACTAATATGAGAGGGCGACACTCTCCCATTTTAATGAATATGATGTTTATAGGGGGATAGGATGATGGTAGGGGAAGGATAGGATGGAAGAGGTTAAAGGAGGATAGAAACAATAGTACGGAAGAAGCGTAGGAAGAAATAGACGTAGGGAAAAGCCTCACAAACTCGTTCTCTTTACGAAACTACAACTCTTGAATACAACAACACAAGTGGAGGAGGAAGAGGGGAGAAGAGGAATTAATAGGGAGTCAGGAGGGTTCTCTATGCATTAGGAAGTAGCTTAGGAAAGATGGACATTAATTAGAAGCTGGAGGGAGTTCAAGGAGTAGTGATCATTAATCTTTGGAGGTCTAGGTTAGTGGAGTTAAGGTGATGAGGTAAGTGTGAGTGGCCATTAACATTTGGGGTAGGGCATTTGGAAAGGTAGGTGGGCACCCCAACTCCCATGTTCCATGTGGAACGGGGGTGAGAATCAAAAGAAAAGAAGAGAAGGAAAAGGAAGCTGAAGATAGGATGTTAGCTATAGGGTAGGAGATCCACAAATTGTATTCCAATCTGACATTTAGAATTCATCCAAGCAATTATCCAACCCCTCAAATGTAATATGGCAATGAGAGATATGTTGAAAGGAAGTCTCAGACTCCTAGTCGAGGAGCCTTGAGCCGAGGTAGGACACTAACACTCTTCTTTTCATTCTAGTTTGCTTCATTCCACAAGTATAGAGTAGGGCCGAGGCTTAGGGGTAGGTGGCACCTTTAGGATAGAAGGTTAGGTTAATCTTAGCTTTAGAATCATAGAATAGACATCAAGGGGGTCCTAGGAGTATAAAATATTCCCCAAACCAACTCATAATAAGGGAGATATGAGTGGATGAAGTTTGGGATCCAAAATGGATGAAGTCAAGTGAAATTCATCCATCTAAGTCCAAAATTGGAGCTTACATATTAGTTGATAGTGTAGGCTTAGGGTCCAAAACTGAAAGGCATTTGAATTAGGAAAGGGGTCTAGAAGGATGAATGAAGTCTAGATAGCCTCTTCGGGGACTAAACTTCATCTAGTCATAACTTCTTGTAGGAAAGTCCAAGTCCCATGCATCTTAGATTTTTAGAAATGGCATGACCTGATCTACAAGTTAGGAGTGATAGATTTAGATTCCATTCATTACTACTAAGAGATCACAATAGTTAAGGGGTCAAGGTAGTCGGAGTAACTTCTACACTTAGGCTAATTTGGGGGTTTGTGAGCCCTCAAGTTGGCACTTGGAACTCAAAGTTTTGTTTTGTTTTGTTTTGTTAGTATTTTAGCATAATTATATACAAAAATGCATAAAAAAAGTGTTTGAGTGGTATTTGGTAGAAGTCCCTATCAATACAGTGAGGGGTCACCCTAGAAGTGTAGAGTATATAAAATACTCAAAATTCATACTTCTAAATGCCTAGTTGAGAGTCTGAGAGGTCGATTAAGTATTTTCGAGAGAATTAAGGGTTTGACTATTAGCCAGTCCTAGTAGTTGTCTATGTTAAACTAAGTCTTACAATTGCATGTAACAAGCTGGCTAAGTCCATTTTAGGTCTAGAGAGTCTAGTATAGGTCACCATCCAATTCGTAAAGAATTTGGATTGGTAAGTTCTTATTTGCAAGTAATTTATAGAAGAATGATCCATTTTGCAAATAAAGTGATGGGAGAGCGACCAGAGTATGAAGAAAGGTGCTTTTACTCTAAAAGCATGCCAGAAGCCGACATTGGAGCCGGTTGTTCCAAGATTCTCTGATACAAGAATAATTTCCCGCTCGGGCGGAAATTAAAAGGGAATTGCTAATTTTAGCTTCCCTATGAATAGTGCAAAGTAAAATATAATGTTGCACTTTGATTTTGGGAGTTTTCTAGAAGCTACCCAAAAAGTTTCGGATTTTTCCAAAACAATTACAATGACTCCATGGGAAGTCAACTGCCTTAGAACATAGTCGTAAATTCCTAGGAATTAACCATGTTGCAGTAAAATCCCAGTAAAAATTAGGATAGTGTTTTGCATGCTAATGAAGTGTTCCACAAAATTTGAAGACATTCTGACATTTCTAAGTACCAGAATCGGCAACGACATTGGACTTTTGAAGAATTTACAACTTTATGGCGGGTTGACCGGCGTACCAAGAGATGGCGGTGTCCAAATGACGTGAATGAGGGGTCTTTTATTACTCCCAAAAACCTTCTAAATAACCCTAGCTAGATAGTTTCCTCGAAAGAAACAAATTCCAAAAGTTAGAGTTTTCACTTTTCTTTGAAGTTACTGTAAGTTGATTTTACACTCACAAATGGCTAGGAAGAAGGGGGTCCTTGGAATGAATTTGGATCTTCTAAACACAATGGCGCAATCGTTTTTCAATTTGGAGTTGTTCCCTAGAAGATAGGAAGGGTCCAACAATAGGTTTGACTTTTTTAGAGTAATTAGTAGTAATTCAAAGTTAATTTCGCAAATATCTTTTGGAAAATTGAAGATTGGATTTGGGTAAGATCTCTTTTCTTGCGTAACAATCCATCTTTTGTTTAAAGAAAGACAATTTAGAAATACTTTGGGTTAATTAGCAAAATATCTAAGTTAATTAGGGTTATTTTCAAAACATCTTTGGAAAAAAATCTTGGATTTGATTTAGCCAAGATTTATTAGCTAAATGAAGAGGGTTCTAGAGAATTCTTCCATTAAACAAAGATTATCTTGAAAATACGTTAGGGTAGTTTAGGAAATATCTTGAGATCAAAAGTAAATGTTTTTCCACCGACAACTTACGGGAGAGGGGCCTGGAACAAGTACAAAAGGCTCTTCCCTCGAGGTTGTCGGTATCCTCATTCTTATATCTAACCTTTGCTTTTGTTTCTCTTATGCTATCGGCGTGGTTAGAGCATTGATCCAGGTCGAGACCCGACCTGATTTTCATTTTATTTCTTAATTTCTACACTTTGAAGGACGAGAGGGTCCCTTCAAAGTGATTTCTATTTGATTCCTTTGAATTCTCGAGGCTAAGCCTCTATTTTCTTTGATTTGTGAGAGTTTTGGAAGGGATAGACCTCCAAATTCTAATTTCATTTAAGATTGCTTGAATACTAACAAATTGTGCTCATTACAACAGAATTTGGTGTTAATAGACTTAAGGCGGTGAAGCTTGACTTTGCCAAAAGTTTATTAAACCAACCTTTGTCCAAAATTCATAGTATAATGGAGATTGCGACTTTAATTGCTAAAGTTCAGTTTAAACGATGTCATGCGTACCTCCTTTAAAGATTAGAACTTTCAAAATACTATAATTTGACCATCCACACCGTGTATACCTAGGGTTGCCCCTGCACGACGAAGTTTTGACTTTGGAATTTCCAAAATTTATACTTTTTTAGGTGGTTCTAAGTATTTAAATACTTGAAACCATTAGAGAAATTTTTCTTTGTATGCTTGAAAAATGCCCTTGCATGTGGTAGTAATTGGATCATTTGAATTGTGAGAGAATTGGAGAGAAATAGTCAAAATTCATTAGTTTGATTTCTTAAGAAAACCCATAGTAGTAGTTAGAAAAGAATCCAAAATTTTAGATTAGTTTTTCCCTTAGTTAGATTTATTATCCTGAAAAGAGAAATCCAATTAGATTAGAGTACTTTGATTTGTTTAGTTAAATATATTCCAAAAATCCCCCAAAATTAGATTATTAGTTTAGAATTTAAGAAGTTGGAAAGTTTTCCCCAAAACCCAAAACAAAACCATTTGAATGCTATAGTGATAGTTAGTGAAAGTTTGCTTAGAAATTCCCCAAAAGACCCAAAAGTTGATTAGTTTTAGCATTTAAATTGAGAATTAGTATTAGATTAGCATAATTTAAAAAAATTCCAAAATTCAAGAGAGTTAAAGAGACGAGCACAAGGGCCAGGACAAGGTGCCAACTAGAGTGAGGTGTCGGGTAGGGCAAGGTGCGGAACTGAGGTGAAGAGTCGGGCCTAGAGCAGCAAAAGTTAGCTCAACCTAGGGAGTTGATCAGGAGCCAGGTAGGGAGATGATCGGGAGTCAGGCAAGGAGCTGATCAGGAGCCAAACTGTGAAGTCGGGAAGCTCAGATCATGCGTCGAAAAGCTTAGAATATGAGGATTTTAGAAAAAATTATACATTGCTTTGAAAAGTCTAGAGAATGAGTTGGTTGGGAAAATCAAAAATCAAATCATCTCACATGCATCTTAGAAACTATATTCAAAGAAAGTGAAGTTGGAGAGTTGGAGGGAAGGAAGAAAGAAGTAGAAGAGTTTTGGAGTTGAAAAGAAGGGAAGGAGACGAATCAAAGGATTTTAAACAATTAATAAGGTAAGAATCTCTTAGATTTTATTTGAATTTTATTCTCATTACTATTCATTAAATTGTTGGTTAGTCATTAATTAGGATTCTCTTAGGAATTAGAAGGCTACGCTTTGGTTAGGTTAGGTTTTATTAGGCTTAATAAGAGAAATAAATAAAGACAAAACGCCAACTAATATCTTTTGGATGATTAGAAAATTACAAAATAATTAGGACTTATTAGATTTGATTTGATTTAGCGGATTTAAAAGGTTTTGACGTATTAAAATAATTTCTAATTAATTAGGAATTATTTTAAATACAACTAAAATTAATAAAATCCCATAACCATTAGTAGGAAAAGAAAAATTGAAATTGAAATACAACATTGAACGAGGATTAATTACAAGTAGCATGATGGATTAGCAAAATGGAGGGTGGAGCAGGTTACTACGAAACCATTCATCTTATGATCCCTCGAGGACGGTATGATCGACCACTTCATGGAAAAGGTACGTTGAAATTCTTCATATTTCATTTTTTTAATTTCAATTTGATTGAAATTTCACTTGATAGAATAAACCATTGAAAAATTTAGGAAGATTAGAAAAGAAAATTATCATTTAAAACTTAAAATTTAAATTTAGAAAATAATCCAAATTTTAAACAATTACAATTAGATAAACCTTATTTGAAATTTGGATGAAAAATTAATATTTCCATCCAAAATATTCAAACAAAGGAATCTTAGAATCTTGGGAGAATTTAGAATTTAGATTAATTTAGAAATTAGTATTGTTCGTTTAAACTAAGAGTTATTAATGAATGAAATTTAATTCGTTAGGCTTTTAAAACAAATTTTATTCATTAATCACTTTTTCATTAGGAATTTATCTTTTAGTGTCTTACCTTGTTGGAAAGGTAATTTCTAAGTTTTGATTTAAAAAATATAAAATCCTAAAATTAATAATTTTAGAATAGAAAGTTTAATTTGAGTTAGATTAGAAGGTAATTAAAAAGAATTCCTAAAAAATCTTTAAGGAATCATTCAAATTAGGAATAAAGTAGAGAATCTTTTAAAGATTCTAGAACCTATTTTCATTTAAAAAATACTTTGATTTTAAGTGAGAAAAGGTTGGATGAAGTTTGATCTTAATTTGGATGAAGTTCTTTAATTAGTGGTCAAATTAGGTTTAGTCTTAGAATTAGGTAACTAACATAATTAAAAACCTCAACCCTAAAATTTAGATTCATTTCAATTAGTTTTACTATTTTTAATTCGTAGATGAAGGTTGTAATATAGTTTAGGGATCAATATTTCATCCATTCATTTCTTTTATTAGGAAAGTTAGAATTTAACTTGCTTTATCATTCTAGAAAGGGCAAATTACATTTTACAAGTTCGGTTAGATTGATTTTAGTTTGAATTCATCTTTTGATTAGTTATTTGATTAGTTAACCATAGTTTAAAAAATTAGGATTTAAATGATTGAAGTTCAATTTGGATATTTAAAAACAAAGTGTCCATTGCTTGGAAGGCACAAATTGAATTTAGATCAAAAACACCCTAAGGAAATTGATTTAACAAGCCGTAGAACCCGTGTGCATGTTTTAACTCAAAAGGTGGAGTTTAAAACACTCACAGGGTTCATTGGTAAGTTATAGGATTTAGGAAGCTCAGAAAAGATCCATTGCTTGGAAGGCACAATGGACCAAAGTTAGGCACCCCTTAGATTAGAATTCAACCCCCCAAATCATAAGAACTTGGTTGTGCTCGTATATTTACGAAGGGTGGGTAAATATCCAATCACCCATGTCTCTCAATGCCCCATTTTCATTGCCGTTGTTGTTTATTCCATTGCTCCCTCTTCCTGTCCACTATAAGAATCATTCCAACCAACCACACTCTCCCATCTATAGTTTTCCATCTAATATGGTTGCACAATCCATTAGCAATAGTCGTCACCATCAAATTGGACAACACTTGGAGGCATCTTCTCTCTCTGAAAGCATTTGTTGCTCTCAAGGGGCAAAGTAACTCCAAACTGGTTCCTTCAATAGCATGAGAATGCACTATTGCGCTTGGGATGCTCTCACACCCTCATTCCCACATTGAAAATTTCCAGTGGTACCAACATGACTTGTGAATGACATATTGAAAAATAGATGAATGTGATCACATCTTGATGAAATTGACCTTGTTGATACCGCCAATGTAGCCAATTGTTTCACTAGATGAACTACAATAATCCCATGAGCATGTACGAAAGGATGTCATATTGAAAAATGGATGAATGTGATCACATCTTGATGAAATTTACCTTGCTAATACCACCAATGTAGCCAATTGTTTCACTAGATGAACTACAATAATCCCATGAGCATGTACGAAAGGACAATGAATGTCCTAGTTCGCCACATGTCCCATAGCCTGGCCTTCCCTCCTTTACTTGAACTTTATAATTCTTTCTCAAGATATCTAGCTTTGATTTTTACAAATTCCCTTTGTTCAAGATTCATACTTGTGCTCAATTACTGTAATTGGGCTTGTCAAATGCACAATTTCTGTGCCCTTCTGTTTCATTCAAACTTTGCTTACAAGTGGATTATGGACTTTAAATTATTTTCAAAATTCAAATTAAATTGACCAAATCCAGCGGGCATTAGGAAAATTTTGAGGTCAAGGGAAGGTTGTGAATTTTAGATTTTTGCCCCCCCCCCCCCCCCCCCCTTAATCATGCAAATCCCCCCAAAATAAAAAATAATTTTTTTGGAAAAAAATATTAAGAAAATATTCAATTTTTTTAAAACAATCAATCTTACGTGGCATTGATGTGGCACTAGTATTGCCACATCATATTCCAAATTTAAATAAATAAATATTAAAAAATTCCCATAATTGCACCATAAGGGTGCAAAACACATAGCCTTGTTGAGACCTCAGAGTTTTTCTAATGTTTGTCCTTGAAGGATTAAGGTAACTTTGTAAAAATTAGACATTCAATATGACAATGTTGTTTGCTAGAATTTGGCCTTTCTTTATGTATTATTTTGATATTTTGTAATTTTACAAATGATTTGAGTTGTCCTTAGGATGTCAAATACTACTCCCACCTTGAACTAACTACTCCAGTAAGGCATCTATTACCTTCTCCAATCAAACCTTATCTTAACACCTTTAATTTCTAAAGACCAAGTGATCATTCAACATATGCACAAGATCTTGGGTAGTTATGCATGAAGTCAATTTGGTCAAATGTTGACGAAATTTTAACACATAGTGTGAACATTTATTACTTTAGTGGGAATACAATTTTTTACCGATTGGGTTCCTGGATCAAAAGTTATATCATCCTAAACTTTTCAAGAAACTCAAATAGCATGCGCAAAAATTCTCCTCTACTTTTGAAATTTGGCACATATATAACTTATATGATACAAGATGCAATTGTCAGAAAATCTAACCATGTGTAATACAAAAATCTCACTCTAGGACTTAAAGTTTGTTGGCCTTGCCGACTTGTTGGGCAAGGTCAAAAAATAATTTTTTCTTCTAATTTGAAATGTTATAATCTTTCCATTTGTGTATTCAATTTTTTCCACAATTTCCACAGTAGTCTAGTAGTCATAAATTTGAATGATAATGTATTGAACACATACTATGGTTATAAGTACATGATTTCATATGTTGCATTTAATGAGTGTATGCTAATATAATTAAATGAATAGTGCAAAGATGAAGTTAACTTACTTGTGACTTGCATCTTTCAATGGTTTTAAGACATGTGAAAGGCAATCTTGAAAAGCTTGTAAACAACCTAAGGGATTTTGCTCTTGGACATTGAAATTAGGCAAAATTGCTAATAAACAATGTCCTTCAAGAAGGTACCTATCCTTACAAGCTATATTTGCTATGGACAAATAAATTGGATGACCACTTATTTTCCTATCATTTAATAGTGTTGTCTTGTCACTATGAAATAACAATGGTGCAACAATGCCATTTCCATGTTCTTGGTTTATATGTTCCTACTTACATTCACAAATATAATTATTCACAATTAGCATTTTTGATATACAAGATGTGATAAAACAAAACACAATAACATACTCTATAATTTCAAATCCTTTTCAACAATCGAATTTTGCCACAATAATTAATAACCTCAGTTTTATAATTGTTGAATACATGAAATTTGTTGAATACATTGGCAAATTTCATGTATTCAACAATTATAAAACTGAGGTTATTAATTATTGTGGCAAAATTCGATTGTTGAAAAGGATTTGAAATTATAGAGTATGTTATTGTGTTTTGTTTTATCACATCTTGTATATCAAAAATGCTAATTGTGAATAATTATATTTGTGAATGTAAGTAGGAACATATAAACCAAGAACATGGAAATGGCATTGTTGCACCATTGTTATTTCATAGTGACAAGACAACACTATTAAATGATAGGAAAATAAGTGGTCATCCAATTTATTTGTCCATAGCAAATATAGCTTGTAAGGATAGGTACCTTCTTGAAGGACATTGTTTATTAGCAATTTTGCCTAATTTCAATGTCCAAGAGCAAAATCCCTTAGGTTGTTTACAAGCTTTT